>OW285243.1:43522477-43854977 GCA_935421215.2 Melolontha melolontha
TATCGTTACATTCGTATACAGACTGTCCCGTAAAAAACGCCAACAATCATAATTCCGTTATTTATTGTCCGATTTAATTGAAACAAAAAGTAAATTTAATAGCATCAAAAATACTACAAAATAGCAGTGTTTTATTTGTTTTCAGTTGTTTTTCTTAATGTCAAACGATAGTCAACTTTTTTATTTTAAATGGCAACATATATATTTTTGGCTATATTCGGATTGGATTTTTTTTCTGAATTAAACGCCTATTTTTGATAAGCGTTTATTAAAAAAAACACAGTCTATGTGTATATATGTCTAAGAGTATATGTGTTAGATACTCGTAGTATACATCTACGCGTATTCATTGATTATCTATAGCATACTTCTTAAATTTAGACATGGCAAATATAAACAAAGAATTCTGCAATCCAATTTACTTGCGTAATTATAAAAACATAATTATAAAAATTTACAGAATGTACAGTCAATTTAATTTATTATATTATAAGTAAACAAATTTCAAATAAGCTGATCATGTTCAGTGTTTATTTTTAAATTAATTACATATTTACGAATAAATACAAAACTGTAACATAGACAAATACGATACACAATTGGTATTAAAATATAATTTTATTTGATGAGATCAGGGGGTCGCGGTTAGAAATTTGGAAATACTCTTTTGATTGTCCATTTAGTCAATATTTCGCCACTCAATTGGTGTACTTCATTATGGCAAAGTAACGATAATTATCGTAGGTTTAACTTAATTAACTTATACCTAATGTAACAGATTATATACATATAAATACAATAAAAATATACTTACAAATTGAACTAATGTGAGGAAAGTTTTTAAGACAGCATACCTATAACAAGTAACGTGCCAACAAATACAATGATGTTAAAAGATGATGAATAGGTAAAACATTTTTTTTTAGCAATCAACATTCAACATCATTTTATTAGTTTACGCTTTACCTGTTGTTACATGCTGTCGCAAAACATTTATATGTAATGTATTAAAGTTTATTTTGTTAGTATTTTATAGTTTATTTTTCTGTTGTATGTCACATTTTGATGAAGTTATAAAATTGTGAAAAACTTGTGATATATAATAACATTAATATGTGCAATTTTACTTTTTGAAAATAATATATTTTAAAGTTTGGAAAGTTTTCCATAACTCTGAGCAGGAGTTGAGCATTAATACTTTGAAATTTTTGAAAAATGTTGTCTTTCAATGCCTGGATAGTTTATGGTCGGTTCTTATATACCCTAACCTGTTAAAAGCCTCATAAAAAGAAATCGGGAGCCGATCAATCCGGAGATTTTGCCGGCCACTTTAAGTTGCCATGTTTTGATATAACTTAATTAGGAAAGTCTGCCTCGCTGTAAGGGCTGTCGCACCATCTTACTGGAACCATACGTTGTCTTGCCCCAATCTTCGTAGTTCTCCAACAAAAAATTCCGCAGCATGTGTGTATGTAACGATGGGAGGGAAAGGTGACTGCTTGATTATTTTCGTCGAAAAAGTATGGTCTAACGATTCCAAAAATTAAGACTCCACATCATACAGTCACTTTCTGGTCATGTAGAGGTTTTCGATGTAACTGTTGAGGATTTTCCGATGACCAGTAGCAACAATTCTGTTTATTTTTATGAAATTTTAAATGAAAGTGAGCTTCATCCGTCTTTAACAAACAACGCAACACATCTTAATCTTCGTTCAAAATTTCTAAGAATTCTCTTCAAAATGTAATGCGAAGAGCTCTTCGCCTTCCTTTAGAGGCTGCCTCAATCTGAATTTTGTAAGGGTGAAAACGTAAATCATTTTTAAGAATCCTACGAATATTTCTTTCAGAGATTTGCAGGCCCATTGGACTTAACGGCGACACGAACCCTTTTCAATGTTTTCTGGTTTTCGAACAGTTGTAATACCACCTTTAAATTTTGATGTGCCTCTTTCAATAAAATCATTCACCCACCTTAAAATTGTTGTCCGCGAAGGAATTCTCCCATGTTTTTCAAGATTAAATTCCCGCGGAAAACTTCTTTGAGCTTGGATAACGAAACCATTTCTAACAAACTCATTCACTGCATAAATATGTTGGTTTAGTGGAAATTTCTCCATTCTAATCAAAATTGCATGTATAGGCATGTAGTTTAATGTCAAACTAACTGACATCACATTATTTGGTTTTTCATAGCAACCTATTCAAAATGTGTCATGTCAGTTGCCAAATCCTGTATTTAATTATGAATTATAATTATTTATACTATATTACTATAAATATGATGTTCCTTTATAATACAATTTGATAAAATTTATACAGTTTGTTTTCATATTTCCGTAAATTCAGTGAAACGCAGCTAGGTATACCACTATTAATTATGCGAGGCAAATAATACCGATTATTAATCTAAACTAATATTATGAAGAGGAAACATTTGTGTTTTTGTATGTATGTTTGTAATGTTTTCACACAAAAACTACTGGACCGATTTCAAAAATTCTTTCACCATTAGAAAGCTGCATTTTCACTGAGTGACATAGGCTATATTACATTTTCAAAAAAAAGGGATCCCCAATAAAAATGCATTAATGTAACCCAAGGTGTGAAAAAATTAGTCACAAAAAATATGTCATCGCGTACGCTGCGGAAACTATTGTTGATATAACAAAAAAATGTTCTACAGTATTATAGAACGTATTAATATCTACAAAAAAGTCCGCGAAACCATATGTCCAACTACTGTAGTTATGCCACTATAACTACTTTTTTACATTTTAAAAGTTAATAAAAGTGCCGACAATAATCAAACCATATTATCCATACCTCTGTATTATTCCTTATCCTATTAAATGATATTTTATTAAAGGCCATTTCAATACCAGTAAAATACTTTTTAAATTATTAAAATCGGACATTCCATTCAAAAGATATAACGAATTTAAAAATGTCAATCTAAAGAAAATAATGTTATAATATAATGTAGTAGTATAGCGATGGCCATATTAATTTTGTTTGTAATAAATTGACAATCGAAAAATTATAACTGGAATAAGAATAGTATTGGCAGAAGGAATTTAATAAAAAGTTCAATGAGAATGAAAAGTAATAGCAAACAGGCACAGAGAAGCTGTTATAGGAAGAAGTTAAACATAAAGTGATATAAAATCCAAAAATTAAGGATCACAAGAAAGGAAGATTAAATATTTAAGAGAATACACTCACTATTGTATTTATTCAAGGTAGAATCGAAGAAAAGAGAACATATACGATACAAATTTTATTAAAAGAATTTAAATAACACTGAGATATTTGAAAGGTGACGTTTTTGAAGTAATTTCAACAATGTGTCAAAAGCCAAGTGATAGGAACATTATTAAAATAGCGGGTTACATTGTTTATAAGTTATGTTAAATAACTAAATGGACTAAACAAAAAATGTAATCAATTCATCAGCTTTACAATTAAAAAAATAATTTTTTTGTCAAAAACATTTTTTTTCCTTTAACTTCACATAGCCACAGCAACGCAATTGGATGATTTGTTTTCCAAGTGAATTTATATTTACTATAATACATTTATCTCTTTTCTCATTCATATCATTTCAGATTGAGTCACAGTGAAGCGTGGTCAGGATTAGCTAGTATAATATATAGTTATAAGGCTAATGAGATGAATGCCGGCACCGAACCTTAAACTGGCACTTATGTAATATTAATATGAATATGAATGAAAGTATCGAAGTAATCAAAGTAATCAAAATAAACAAAGTACCTAATACAATCAATGATTATTCAAGGGTTGAGTAACGAATAGTAACGATTATTTAAAAGTATCGAAAATCGACATCTCTATTGTGTACCATATTTTGTGGAATGTTGCATACACTTAACATAATAATAAAAGCATATACAAATTTCCAATATAGTATTGTTAAGAGGTGAGGTTTGCTATTAACATCACGTTTACAAGCAGAAACGTAAATGTTAATCTTGCAAACAAAAAATTTAATAATAGTACCAGTATATTCTAATGTAGAAAATCGGTTAATGAATTTATTCGCATTCGTCGCACTTAACAAACTGCGTTGTCGAGGAAGCATGTTTACATCTAACACGTCTTGATTGATAATAACCTAACGCGATCGAGTCATGCAGACAAGCCTCGGGTGCACACTTTCGGACAAAATCGCCGTCAGCGCAAATACATTCGTTTGTCAAGGTTTAATTGAATATTTTTTTATATCTTACCGCTTTCTTTTACTTCACACAGTGTCTTAAAACTTTCTAAAAGTTCATCAAAGAATTGTATCGTGGAGCTAGAAGGTTTATCCGATATATTTACCATTTCTAAACTAGAGTAATTTAATCGAAATTTAGACAGTAAATTTGCCATGCTGAAATAAATATAATAAGGATTTTGTAATTATACTTCACATTTTTATAAAATAGACTTTAACATACTTCTTTTCCTCTTCTTTCTCGAGAGTATTATTCGTCAGTGCGAATACTCTTAATTTACAATTAGTCCAGTGAGTTCTCGTCGATATAATGTACGGTAATAACATTGTTAATCCACCGTCATCATATAACCACCAAACATCTATCGTGCCATGGTTCTGCTTGTTCTTAAATACTGAAACCTTATCCAAAACAGATTTACTCAGTTCTTGTCCGGAGTCGGTTCGGAAAATTAACTTATCCACATTCACCTTCTTATTCTTAGGATTTTTTTGGTTGAGATTATAAGTCCTTGTTGAATCTAAGGAACAAATAAAATTGAATAAATAAACTAAGTAAGATTTCTTTAAATAAATAAGATTTGCTTTTTACAAATTTAGCGCACAATCGATTCTGATAAGCCATTTTTATACAACTTACTGGAAGATACGTTGGAAGAAATGTTGCCTTCCGAGGCAACAAGATGAGATATATTTAAATTGGAATCAGCATGCATGAGTTGTCTTGCTATGGATGGTAGGGCCTCTGTCCGCGACGCTGGCATACTAGAGCTCAAGTCCCCGTTCAATGCATTTTCATCTTCCTCCATTATCTTGCTATAATCCAAACCATCTGCTAAACGTAATATCACGACCGAAAGGCGATTGTCAAATGCAGCACTAAAAAGTAAATTTGATGAATTAGTGAAAAGCAGAGGTTAATGTTTGATATTTTTAATTTTTTTACGTCATAACGTTAATGGTTAGCTATTAAAATATGTTAAAGTACTTTTTCGATGGCAGAAAAATGCATTTTTAGTTCTTGTATAATTATTTTTTATAATTTTAATACAGTGTGTTTGATGTAATAATCCACTAAATCAAAAATAGAGGTAAAAATAATAAAAAGTAAGAAGAATTAAATAAAATGGAGTAAGATTTTGGATGGGGCATTAGAAAAAAGATTTAGCAGTAGGAAAGTATGTAAGGATATAGGCAAGCTGGTACAGGAACAGAAAAAAGGGATTCATGTGCTTCGAATAATGGATTTAGAGAAATTTATAAAAAAGCTATTCTGCCCTTTTTTTGACCATTCTGTATATAATGACATTTTACGAAGGTATTTCTTAATCTATAAATGTTAAATGAAATTGTAACTTACTGTAAAATATTGAAATAAGACACTAATTCATCTGAATTACAAGTTCGCCAGTCATTTTTGTAGCCCATCATCAGAACATTTGGTGATAGCCTTCCTATTCCGCAACCTTGTAATAAAACTTTAGCGCCGGTTTCAAAGTCAACTCCATCAACGACTGTATAAAAAGCTTTGATTTTGTGATCATTTAACGACGAGTAAGCCAACCTTCTTCGAGTAGTTCTCGCTTTATGTGTTAGTTTTTTCTGTTGGCAAACAATTTTTAGTTTCATTATTCGCATTAAAATGTAATATTATACTTACCTCGACGATGTCCCCAACAACTAGTAGAGAATTATTTTTGGTAATGTAATTAGCAAAATCCAATAAGGCAGGTCTTGCATGTGTTGCGCCACATAGCACCAATATTTGCGGTTCGTACAGTTTTACATGTTCACCTGTATTTATTAGCCTGTGAGCTGTATTTAATGCTGTTTTATATATCTGAGCTTGAGTTGAGGAACCCCAATTGACATCTTAAAAATAATTATATTATAAAAGTGTTTGTAAGAGATATTATTTAATTATAAATTTGAAAAATATGCCTTAATTGATAATATAGACATCTTTCCTAATACATTTTTGAAATTGTATGTTTAACTGTCTTCTTTGGTTTTCTATAATAGATCTTACTATTGGCGTTTCTCAATACGTTTCAACACCAGAAATAGAAAAAAATTGTTACGCTGGTATTTAAGAAAGAACATAACAAAGAATGCATCCATATATTCAAAAAGAAACTCAGAGATTTAAAGAAAAACTTTATTTGCTGATGGACGAAATATGGACTTAGAAATGAAGAACGAAATACAAAACCAAATTTTGAAAGAAGTCTTCGATTGAGAATTTATATGGGGTATTTTTCGGCAATTATTTTATGGACGAGAGTATCTTCTCCAGTGTGCAATAATATGGAAAACTTATTTATCTTGATATGTTGGAAAATTATCTAATGCTACAATTGTAGGAAGACATGAACAGACAGTTTATTTTTCAACAGGATGGTGCACCTAGGCATTTCCATCATAATTAGCCCACTTTTCCAAGGCTCTTTTTGATAATTGTGCTTGCAATTCAGGCTGAGATTCAGGCTAATGTGAATTTCTTGGAACTGGTAATTTCGTTTATGATGCACACACAATCCCATACAAGTTTAGATTTAACTTGGGCTGACTCCAGTTCCTTTAACATTGCTTGGCTGATGAACAAAATGACCACAGTGCAATTCAATCTACCCTTTCTATTAATTTTTCCAAGGCAATAATGCACTGCGGCAACTTTCGCTTGAAATATCGTAGTATTTCAACTTAGTTCGACTTTGGTTCATTTTGTCTCTCTTCCTTGGGTTCTATTTGTTCTTAAATATCAGAAATAAAAGGCGAATACTTTGAAAAGCGATAAAGTTATTTACTAAATTTTACATGTGGTTTTCTACATCGTCTCCAGAAATAGTCCATGCACACGTAATCTTTTGCTAAAAAATATGTTAAAGACCAAGTATTAGGTTAAGCTGTTTTGTATTAAGTTATACAATTCTTTTTTTTTGTTTGAGAAACCTTGCACGAATGAGTTATCTACATACAAAAAATAGATTTTTAATTGTTGGAATTGCCATAACTCGATAACCGCTCACCAAATTTGCGTGATTCTTTGATCATTATGTTCGAAACAGTCCGCGACGAGTTTTACGGAAATCTATTTTAGAAAAATTGGGAAAAATTTTTGGAAAAATTGAGAAAAAAATTTGGAAAATCATTAAAAACCGATATTGGAGATTCGTATGGAAATTTTGTATGGGGAATGCACTTCGGGAAATAATTCGCTATCGGATCGATAGATTTGCTACACTTTTGGTTTGTTTTACTGTTTTTGTTTTTCTCAATTGGAAATACGGAAAATTGAGGAACTTTTTTTGAAATCGTGAAAAAACAAAATTACTTTTTGAATGGGAATTTTGTATGGAAATTTCACGTAGTGCACATTTTCGACAACTCACGTTTGGATCGTTGGATTTTCTTATTTCTTTTAATGGTTTGTTAGTTATATAGTATCCGAAATGTTTTCAAAAAAAGAAAAATTGTAAAAATCACAACGAAAATAAAAAAAACTTAAAAAATAAAAGTTAATTTCATTATGGAAGTTTAATATGATGGCATTATTGGTTTGCGTTCCGTTTGACGGCTATGGTTTGTGTTCGATCACTACTTTACAAATTATCGTATTGTAAACACGTGCCGAATGGAATTACAATAAAATTGATATTTTTACTTTGCCTGCTTCTAACGACATCTATTGTTGGAAACATACAACAAACAACGCCATCTATCATCGATCACGTTTTTTTAACGGACAAACACTACTTTGAATTTGAAAATATTAAAACTAAAACGATTGATTTCTTCTGCAATTGATTGGGTATGCTAGTTTTATAAAATTGTCATATTAAGACACATTGATCATTATATTTGTTAATATTTACCTGGTTTTCGGTAAACCACAACAAGATACAATCCTAATATGACGATGAATGTTATTAGAGAAGATTGCCAATTAATCAAAAACATTATTACAACGCAGGCGATGAAGCCAAACAAACTGAGCCATGTATTATAGTACTGAAACAAAACGTATTATTATTATAGCATATGTAGTACAATATAAAAAGAATACCTACCCTAAAAGTTGGTCTCCATCCTAAAGGCTTGATGAAGGCTGCATGGAAGGTGCAAAAATTGATTAAAGCGTATGATGCTAAGTAGAAGTTTGAGATCAGAGGTGCAATTGCGTTTAGATCAGCTGAAATTGAATACGATTTGTTATTAAGTGAATAATTTGATTTTACCTGTTAACAAACCTATTAAAACGAAAGCGCTCGAAATTAAAAATGTTAGAACGTATCCACGATAAGGTTCCCCAGCTTTTCCGTAACCCTTCGAAAAGTAGATTAGGCCAGGATATATTCTATCGATTCCCAGTGCTTGTATCAGTCTTGGCACAGATAATAAATTAGTAAGTGCTGTGCTTAGTGTAGCAGCAAAACAGCCAGCGTATATAAGTGGACCCCAGCTGGACATAAGTTGCATTACCTGAAATGAAAACATTTTAAAATTTATAATGTGAATATACTGTTCGTTTTCTAAAATTTCGAGAATTTTCGAGGGTAATTCACATTTGGCTTGCTATTTTTTTCTGGTCGATAAAAACTACAAATTAATAGACTCAACTTTTATAGACAACAACCCCCCCCCAAAATACATGTAACGTATGATGAGATAATAATAATAATATTCTTTATTGTCCAACAGAAATATTCCAATTACGAAACATAACCTAAATAAATACATACAGTGTACCATAATATAATTACATATAATGCACTGTTAAAAAATAATAGTAAATAATAAAAATAAAAAATACGATTCAAGTACAAAACAAATAACAAATGACAATTCGTAAACATATGTAGAATAGTCAAAATTACTTCAACTTACAGAGAGAAGGGATCAGGGTAGTATTTGTGAAGGTTGTATACCATATGCAGCAAAGGGGCTTTAAGCAACACATTGGATCTAGTAATGGAAACGGTGAAAGGGTTCGATGATCGAGTTAAATGTCATGGAACCAAAAAATTCAAGTGCGACAGAACAGACGGACCATCAATCCGTCCTTTTAGTAAATTAAAGAAAAATTTGGCACTAAGATATTCTCCTCTATTACTCAGAGAATTCAAAGAATGTTGTTCCAGGAGAGATGTATATTCAGTGCCTCTTTCCGGATATAAATAGTCAGGTACTTCAAAAATCGTCTTTTAACACTCTCCACAGCCAGATGCAAATGCAGGTAATGAGGGTACCATATAGAACAGCTGAATTCCAATCTACTTCTTACATAGGCGTAATACAGAGATTTTAATGTTAAGGGATTAAAAGATCTTATAATGAATCCCAAAGATTTAATAGCTGCGGTACACAATCGTAAATATGATTATTAAATCGTAATGCAATATCAAATAACACACTTAGATCCATAACTTCATCGACTCTGGAAATGGGAATATGGTTCAGAGCATACTGGAGCAAAACTGGGCTCGCAACATGGTGTTACGAGATAATTGCACATTTCTCAATATTCAAATCTGTTCCATTATGTCTACACCACTGATTAACCAAATGAAGATTACGTAACAGTTCCCTACAATAGCTCAACGACGAGATCTTAGAAAATATTTTAAGATTATCCGCGTAAGCTAGCACTTCACAATCTAATACCATAATGAGATCATTAATAAAAATATTAAATAATAAGGGTCCTAGAGTGGAACCTTGGGAACGCCCGACGATGGAGTATACTGCCTGGATTGAAAACCATTGTAGTAGACGTAACTAGATCCGCTACATAAATATGAAAATATTAGTTGAAGTAAACCATGCGAGAATCCAAAAACATTAAACTTGGTTAACAGTAAGGAATGGCTAACAGAATCAAATGCTTCGGCAAGGTCTGTATAGATGACATCCACCTGTACCCGAACATATAAAGGTTCACTAATGTATTGGGTTATTTGAGCCAAATTCGTAATAGTGGATCTACCTGCAATGAAACCGTGTTGTTGTACAGCCAACGCCGATTTACACTTGAAAATAATTTGTTGATACAAGATAATATTTAATATTTTATATTAATCGTAATTATTTAACATTTAATTTACTACTCACTTTAACGTTCGTTTTCAGCGTATTTTGTATTAATTTTCAATTACTTATTTACCGCTCCTCCTTATATATATATATATATATATATATATATATATATATATACTCATATATATATTCTTGTATCAATTAAAGCACTATCCAACTTTACACTATTGAAATGAAAATTTTGTTTGTATAATCATTACGATTAAATTACTAAAATATATATTCCAATTTATGTCATATAACATTTACCAGTAAGTGCTTTGGAAATGTTAAAATTTAGAAATACAGAAGAGCTTCTGTATTTCTAGTGCGGTTAAACTAGCGTACAAATTTAGAATATTTTTATTTCCCTTATGTTTGTAACTAATTAAAAAGTTTTCGCGCATTGGTCACGTTCGAATATTTCTGACTGTATCTCGATTATATTTTTAGCACAATCAGATGGAAAATTAAAAAGTGAACGAATAACGAACTCAATAATCAGAAAATGTAATCTAGATATAATGCGATAGTGAAATTCGCACGTAATATTTCTTTAACATCTCTAACCCTAAGATGCATAAACTGGGCCCATCAAGCCCGTAGTAATATTTGATTGCTTATAATGATAATAAGGTTATGACGATTAGATAAAAACGAAGTTAGAAAAGATGTTCCTAAGCCTCTCCCACGGAGCTTTTTCTGTTGATGGATATGAGGCTTTTCTTAAATCTGCTGTTAAAACTTTCATTAATTCCGAGAATTTTTGACTGGTAATTGTGCCCTTGCATTCTATATTATCTGGCGTTCCTAAATGTGTCGTACTTGGACCGGCACTGTACCTTATACAAGGTGTGTATAAATTGGCGGACCCACTACACGCGGCGATGTTCTTCGTTAAATTCGGAGTCCAAAATCCTAATACGAAAATATTGTACCATGCTCCATATCTTTGCACGAGGTTCCTAAAGTTCGGACTTTCAGTCTTGAAATAAGCATTATTACTCGATATTTGTTGACAGAAAGAGCTACAATTTAGAAGAAGAATTGTTGTTATTATCCTTTCGTTAAAGTTTTCTTTTTGATTTTAAAGTTTGTTTTTAATATTTGTTTATTAACTTATTTTGACGAAAAACACACCTGACAACGTTGTAAAACAATAAGTAGGCAGCCTAATGTTGTTCTAGTCAAATAAATTACTTCTGTCAAATTTTGACACTTATGTAATCTACCTATTTCATTCGACTTGCTTATTTTTCGTGTTTATTTGTATAATTTTGTTTAGTTTTCGTATTTATTTGTATAGTTTTAATCAGTTTTCGATACCATAAAGATTGCAGCTATGTCTACAAACTGATGGATTTCAATTCGAACAATTATGTAGGTAATAATTACATTGATTTCTATCAAGAAGATGTACAAAAATTAGTCATTATTATCAAAAATTTTTAAAACTTGGTAATATTTTCGTAATAAATAAGTAATCTAAGAAACCAATTTTATTTCGTTTGTTTCTTTTTAAATTTAAAATGTAAGGTTCACATGACGACGTGTAAAAATGTTCCGAAGATTATAACTAGCACATGCGTGTTCAATGTTGCCAAATGTATGTTTCTTTCAAATTCATTCTGAATACAAAGGAAGCCTGATACATCGTTTTAGGATTAGGACTTTTAACTCAAAATTTGACCAAGAATGTCGCCACGTGTAGTGGGTCCGCCAATTTATACACACCTTGTATATACAAGCGACTTACGAACTACATCGTCACACACAGCGTCAAGCGAAGCCGCAAGAAATGGCCGGACAACTTACTACTGTAACAAACGTTATAGTGAATCCCAGCTACGTTGCAAGATATCCACCAGATGTAATCGCAAACGTACAGGCAGTAATCGACCAGACGTACAGGGAAAAGGATCTGCAAGATCTTATACGAACATTACCGAATATTTTCATAATACACCCGACCGAACCGACAATAGAAATAGAATTGGTAACAGAAAAAAGCCCCAGAACAATCTAAAGAAGAAAAACGCTACAAGACACAGACACAGAATAGGAGACATCCCGAACTGGAAAAAGAAGATGACTTCAAACAGTCTAAATACACATAAAAAAAACAGAAAACCGAAGATACAGTCACACCACTCGAAATAAAAAATTCGTACAGTGCCCTCGAAAGCAACACCGAATAAAAAATGGAACACGACACAACCGAATCCATTCCACAACCGTCAACCTCAGACGGCACACCCAGGGTAAGTGACAAACCAAACACTACACAACACAAACACCGAAACAAGCAAAACACACAAAATCGCACCAATCATACACAGACAAAGACAACTGGGCACATATACGTCAAATACTTAAGACACACAACATTAACACCGTACAAAACAAACTTGTGAAACCTGGTATACACATCGAACCAAAAACTGACGACGACTACCCCACACTTAAACACGCACTTAACACAGAACACATACAATTTTATACGTTTCAATTACGAAGCGAAAAGACACTAAAGGTAGTTATGCGAGGCATTCCTACCTTTATCACTGACACAGACATAACAGACGACCTGACTGACCAAGGCTACCCGACACTAAAAATCAAACGAATGAACGGAAAACACGGCAAACCTGCACCACTTGTATTAATCGAACTGACGAGACAATATAAATCAATTTATAACTTGCACGACTGCTGCGGACTTACAATTAAAATCGAGCCACTTAACACACGGACAGACATAATACAATGCCACAAATGTCAGACTTTTGGACACCAACAAAGATACTGTAACGTACACTACAAATATATGAAATGCGGAGACGCACACTCAACACACTTATGCACAAAACCAAAAACAACGCCACCAAAGTATGCAAACTGCGGTGGTCCTCACTCATCAACATTCCTTAACTGTCCTAACAACCCAAACAACCCTGAAAACAAAACCACACCTAAATACATCCCAGCACCACCACTAACAACTAACCCCTGGACACAAAAACGAAACAACACAACCCCAAACACAAATGACGAACCAGCACTTGCCTTAGGCACATTACACTCTACAAATACAACAACACAACAGATACAAAACTTCGTAACGCATACAGAGAAAATAATCACACTTTACAACAACAAACAGTAAACACACACATGACTTAAACGCAAAAAAGGACAAACACACAGACTACACACACGCAACACAGGACCGTACAAAAACACACAACAACACACGATTATTTATTAATCAGACACAAACACGTCACAACCCTGGGAAATATAAAACAATGGAATGGAAATGGAGGTAACTTCGACCACAGGACAAATCCAAACGACTCATGAACTACATCGACAGTAATAACAGCAACATTTGCGTGTGACACTGCCATACTTTCATCGCATAGGGGTTTCCTAACTGCATCTAAACACCTACGCAAGAGTCTTCATAAAATTCAGTATTGGTTGAAAAAATAACGTATGATAGCTAATGAGGCTAAATCCAATCATGTTGGGTAAATAAACATATCCGTCTGTACTAACTGTAATATCCCTCGTCAAATGCCCTCCCTCGCCATGATCAAGATCATTTGTAATCGAGTCATTCATGAATTTGAATCCGTATGCCTTTTCCGATTGTTTTTACTGCATAGTTATACAGCGTCCGTCATATTGTTCGCACCATATGGGAAAAACTTTTATTGTAGAGTTTTTTAAAAGTTGTTTTCGACCAGTTGTTTGTGCATGTTTAAAAACCTAAAATGGGGTACATAAAAAGTTTTTTCCTTATACAGTATCCGCAAAAAAGTCTAATCCATATGGGAAACTTTTTGATTAATTGATTTATTAATTATTAATTATTCTTGGCATTAGCCGCTGCTTCACAGCCCCAACAATGAAATTATTTTTATGGCACTCTAGTTCTACCATTAAAACGCGACGTTCGAAATTTTAAAATGGGCCAAAATGGCCTTATTTATCAAAATGAGAAATCTATAGGGAAAACTAAAAATAATTTCGTATATTTTGGTATTTAATTGATGAATGAAGCAGGAAGAAATAATATTTAAAACCTATTTATAAGCTAAGTAAATAAAAAATTTAAATGAAAAATTAAAAATCTAAATTTTGGTTACATATTTTGGTCTCATATTTTCACATGTCGTGGGTACTCGTTTTCTATACACATAATAGTTTTGTTGTACAGTTCATTTGACACATTTCTTAGATATACAAGTGGAATCTGAGCACAGTTTCTAATGGTCTCTTCAGGTGGTCAATATTTGTAAATTGGCGATATTTGTAAACTTGATGTTTCAAATATTCCCAAAGAAAAAAATCACAAGCTGTCAGATCCAGGGATCGTGGTGGCCACGGATTCTCAGAAAAGCGATCTACCTATCCATTTTGCGGGAAGAAAGTCATTTAGGTAATTTCTAACTTCGATGGTACTGTGAACTGGACAACCATCTTGTTGGAAATACATTTTTCTTCTTAATTACAGGGGACAATTTTCAATTTCGTTGAAAAACTGATTTTGTAAAAATTCCAAATATCTTCCTGTATTAAAATTATTTCTAAAAAAATGGTCCAAATGGTCCAAATATTTGGTTGTTAAAGATTCCACACCACACATTCGTTTTAAAATTGTATTGATTACGTGCTTCTATTTGAAAATGGGGATTTTCATTGGCCCACCAACGACAATTCTGCGAGCTTACAACTCAATTCGAAGAAAAAGTGGACTCGTCACTAAACAACACATACTTCGCAAATGATGGTTGTTTTTCTAATTTTCCTTAAAAAAAAAACAATATTCTAGACAGTGGTCATGTAAAGTGGGAATAAATTATGGTTTGTAGGGCTTGAACTTGTTCATCTTTAAAATTCTTCTTCCGAATGTGCCAGAAATACCACTATTTAGCTCAACTTGTGATACAGAAGTTTTAGGATTTATAAATTTATTTGCAGTAGTTTCCGTACTTTTAAATTTTGAATAAATTCTTCCAATTGTTGTATGGGAGATATTTTTACCAGGATGTCGGTGGATAAAAATTGAAGATGTTTTTATAAACGTTTTTATAATTGTCGTCTACAATTAAAACAATTTCAATTTTCTCACTTTCACTGAATTTATGTTCCATTGTGAAAATAATAATGACCCTGAATGCGATTGAATTAATATTTAAATTGTCAAACATAAAACAGCTATTCGACTAACAAAATAATATCTATGGCTGCTTATGAATTTGTGTAAAATATGATGATTATTATAACTTTCTAGTGCGTTTTACCGAAAAATACACCTTTTGTTGCAGTTATTCACATTAATTGTTAAGTTACATTTATTTAGCGTAAATTATAAAACAAGCTGAAACTTAAAATAAAATTTTCATGATAAAAGGCTTTGCACCAAAAATGTGAAATAACGTGACAAAATTTCTTTTCTAATATTATATTATACTAGTATAGTTCATTGTTTAAGACAAATATAAACAGTATTATGCTTAGATTTGAAATAATTAGAATTCAAAATTACACGTGGAAATTGTAAAGGAAAGTTGAAATTTGAAAAATAAAATTTTTTTGGACATCTGTTGAAGAAACTCATCTGGTTTCATAATTGGCATCGCATTTACTGAATATCTAACTAATGTTACTCAAATTTCGTCAAAAATATTTTTCATTTTAAAATTAAAAATTTAAAGGTTTCGATAAATTCAATTTTCTAAAACCAAAAATCGCTTGCAGAATCCGAGTTATCCATTTTGAGTTATTTAATATGCACAAACTTCTGGCGGATTTAGATTTTTAAATAAATCGAAGAAAAAAATGTTTCCCATATGGTGTGAACAATATGGCGTGCACGATATATTCGACTGACATTTTACTTGGTTTGTAAAGTAAATGCAGTTCAAGTAATGACATACAGATACGACATACGGATTCATGAATGACTCGATTACAAATTATCTTGATCGCTCATGCCTTCAATTAAGTTTCCATTTAGAGTAGCCTATGATTTCAATATAAATATCGGAACACTGTGGAACAGTACATTTTTTCGAAAGTCAAATTTAGACAATTTCATCTGACAGATTACAATTTATACGCCGTTGACGATTTGAAGACGTGCACGTCATCAACAGTATTTTCGGAATAGCCATCAAAAAAACAATAAATTAAATATAATATTTATATATAAACATTATTGCGAATGCATATTTATGTTGGTGCGAATGTCAAGTTTTGACACATATCGTTTTGTTATATTTTACGTGTGTTTGTTTACTCTTGGTTTGAAGTGCCGAAAGCGTTTTGCAGCCAATGTAATTGCAAACTGTGAAGCAGAACGCGATAATGGACCGTTGGTGCCTTTATTAGTAAAATCGTATTTGTATTTTGTTATAATTTTATATTACATATTGCACTTATAACCTAAATACTGCAAGTTTGACATAAGCGTTTGCTACCCTAACCTAAAATGTAAAAAAATCGATTTTGCCAATGGATTTTGAAAATCATTTCGCAATATTGTTTTGACATCATTGATGACGTGCACGTCTTAGAATTGTAAACGGCATATAGTTTTGTTACAACTTCTTATTTCTTGTGAAATATTTCAAATAAAAGACATTATTTACTGGAATGCGTTTATTGTAAAAATACTACATTAAAGAAGATGCTAGAAATGTTGCCCTCTTGTATCGATGCACGCACGAACACTGCGTTTAATGTTTTCAAATGCGTTTGACAAATTAGGGGTTATATTATCACAAACTTCTCTTATACTATTGCAAAGTTCTTCAATTGTATGTTGTGGCGTTTGTGAGATCTGGAGACCTTGGAGGAAAATTCACTATTCGATTATTAAAAAACTCTTCCAAACGAGCGCGTATTTGTTGAGCCGTATGTGGTGGAGTGTTGTCTTGTTGAAAAAAACCGCCTGTAGTCTCATTGGCATGTAAATAATTAATAAAGGGTTCTAATAAGTCATTTCAGTATCTGTCAGCATTTATTGTTCCATTAAAAAATGTTTGTCCAATGATTCGCGTCCTTGACATCTCCAGCCAAACACCAATTTTATGCGTATGTAATGATGTTTTCATAAATTCATGAGGATATTCTGTCGACCATATTCTCATATTTTGCTTGTTTAAATACCCCGAAAGATGAAACCAGGCCTCATCATTAAAGAAACATCTATTAAGAACATAATCATTATTCAAGTAATTCAAGAACTATTGACAGTACTCGGTTCTTCTATCTTAATCAACGGGACCGAGTTCCTGAACAGCTTGAATTTTATATGGATATAATTTTAAATCCTTTTTAAGAATAGTGTGGTATGTTCCAACTGATAATTGAACTTTTGCCTCAGTTTCGCAATGGATTTTTTTGGCGAATTTTCCATTCGATTTCGAATATCTTCAACGCAATCAGCAGTTCTTGTTTTAGGTGCTCCGCTCCTAGATTTACGAAATACTGTCCCTGTTTCACGAAATCTGTCAACACAAACGTGAATTTGACTAGCCTAGCCAGTTGTTCATACGTGATTGCAAGGGAACTGTTTTCGAAAATCTTGTATACATTGATTAATTGCATAAACCCACTGTCAATTTACTAATCTACCAGTTTTAAAATAACTTTCAACAATAAAAATTTTGTGTTGTACCGTGAGAGCAATTTCATCCGAAGGAGGTTGGCAGAACAAATTTTCTGTTAGCAATACTCAGCAGTTGGCAGAAAGTAGTTCGGTGACTGAATAGTAAACAAACGTTAATCCTAATGTAACCTAACATATTGTTGTCAAATAATATACATGACATACAAAAAATGATTGATCAAAGAATGGAATTTCTAGTAGTAGTTTTTTAATAAAAAACAGAACTTTTCTATTATTAAAGACGTCGTTAAGTAATAATTGACTACGTTTTTGATTGTATTTTTTGTTGTTGATTGTTAACTAATAATTTATTCATTTCGGGATGACAAACATTTTAATGTAATAATTGAATGAAATGTTAACTAGGGTAGGTAGGACACATTGATCAAACAATTCTGCTTTAATATCATTTAATTTTAGTAACAGTAGTTTATTATTAATTAAATCTTCATCGATATGAAACACATAAAATAAAACATGTAAACATGAATTTTATCAAAACAATACACAGAAATGAAACCACTTGTACACAATGTAAATTATCGATCAATACTAACATATGCTTCGTATTCAACAGCACATCTAGATTGCGAACTAATCTTACTTGGCACTACAGCAAATATTCAAAATGACCACCATCATTGTTAGCACACAATTGTACACGTCGCTTAATGTTTTCAAAGACCTTACGTAGGGTATCTACACTTATATTTTAATTTCTTGAGTTATTGAATTTTTTAGCTCATCTAAATTGTGTAATCTTTGTTGAAAAACCTATTGCTTTAAGTATCCAAACAAACAAACAAAATCCAATGGTGTTAAATCTGGTGAGTGAGGTGGCCATATTCCTCTACTTGTTAGTCCGTCATCAAAATATCCCCGCAGATAAGTTAGTGTCTGCGCCGCCGTATGTGGAGAAGCTCCATCCTGTTGGAAGTACCAATGTTGCAGCTCATCATCGTGTAGTTCATTAATAAATACACTGAGGATATTTTCTTGGTATCGTGCAGCATTTATTGTATTCTCGAAAAAAACTGGTCCTATCATACGTCTAACCATTGCTAACCATATTCCAATCTTTATGGGATGTAAATCATTTTCTAGGAATAGAAGAGGGTTTTCCGATGACCATGTACGGCAATTATGGCTATTAATATAGCCGGAAAGATGAATCCATGCTTCCTCTGAGAAGAACGTTACATTCAACTCATCGTTATTGTTAAGATGATCCATAAACCAGCAAAACAGTCCGGCAGCTACCATAGGACACACCTAGAATTATCAGATAACATAATACAGTATTTCAAAAATATTATATTTACCACTTGCGTAACGATTTTTTTGGACTAACATGCATGCGTTCTGCTAAGTACTCTACAACATCCTCAGTCAAAACGTAAGGCTCATTAGCTCGCTTTCGCTTCAAAATACTCCCTGTTTCCATGAACCTTGTTGCTAGTCTAGCACGATGCTGAAGAAACCTTTCATAAGCAAAAGGTACATCAGGGAACTGGGCAGTAAACTGATCAATACAAGACCATAGGTCCATTGCCTATTTTCACCTTGAACACCACTACGAAAGTGGGCCATAAAAATAAAGGTGTCCTGTTAAACGGTGAACCGCATGTCAGCACGCACTTGCTACGTATATATGTCTTAAAAAAACAGTTAAGACACTCGACAAAAACTATAAACTTGAAGCAGAAAATCAAACGAAAACACGAAAATTGACGGATGACAGTTGTATAGTGATCGTACAATGCCTTAAACTTTTGTTGAAAAAATTGTGCTTAAGCAGGGATTTTGGTGCAGCCAACCACCTTCAGATGAAATTGCTCGCATGGTATTTCTAACAAGATAATGAATAATTTAATTGATAAGAAAACTTTTCAAAAAATTGACTTAATTTACTGTTCCACAGTGTTCTTCAAATTTATATTTAAATCATAGGCTACACTAAATAGAAATTTAATTGAAGGCATGGTATGTACTTGGACAGGAGACTGACGTGGCAATAATATAACGTCACAAAGCGCAAACAATTACGACTAAAGCTGAGGCAACTCTACTGGATTATCGGAAGAAATTCTAAACTTAACCTTAAAACCAAACTACTAGTGTATAAAGCCATTCTGAAACCAATTTGGACATACTATCAATTCCCTCGATGCAAGAAATAATTAGCGAAATCAGTGTAAAGTACTGTGACCGAATATCAGTTTATCCAAACTTACTAACCCAAAGTTTGTTTTCGGAAACAGAAACAGTGCAATTAAGAAATTCAAAACATCTGACTTAGTGTACAAGTTTACTTAGGATACAGACTACTAGGATACTATATAATTAGCTTTAAAGAACCAACAAATTCGATTAATTTAAATCTTAATTGATTAACAATTGTTAATGTATAGTTAAGCAGTACACTATTTGAAGTATACTGCACAAATGAAACAGACATGCAATATACACGTCTGCAACTGTACACATGGACAATACACCTCGTATTTTCCAGCATTTACTTTTGCTTAAGACACGTGTTTCTGCCATCTACTATGTTAAGCTAGTGAAGTAAGTAAAGCTTAAATCGCCTCATAAGGTATAGCAAATTTTGTCCTATCAGGTGGCACCATATAATCTAGTGACATCTGACGGACGAAAGAGACTATGGCGAAAGTGGCAACCCTTCCCTTGGCCGGCTATGCCGCTCCAGAAGAGAAGAAAATACGTATATTCATTTGTAACAAATGCGTAATACGTGCTTAACGCATTGATATACTTAAACCTTTTTTTGTATATTTACTGCACAAATCTTCCTTTGTAGTCACAACAAACCCTAATTGTAACTGAAGAGAGATTGCCACACTATTAAAGTTAAAAAATGTCTTTGTTAGTGTTGATTAATAAAATATGTTTCATATTTGATTTTTTACAATGGATTTTCATCAAGTGAAGGCCACATCAGTTAATTATTAAAAATATATTTTCTAGAAATTAAATATTTATAACTTTTTGTCATTAAATCTAACACGTAATATATCACCAACAGAATAAAATTAAAAAAAATAGAACATACTGAGTAGCTGTTGAAGAGACCATAATTACAACTGTAATTCGCTGCACAGTCAGTCAACGTTCCATTAGCCATGTCCGTCAGGTTTCCACTTGCGTCTCGCATGGCCGCACCACCAGCAAAAATTACAAATAGTATATATGATACCATAGATATCAATAAAGCTAATAAAGTCCCTTTTGGTATCGCGGAGGCAGGATCCTAGAAGAAATTCTGAATTTAAAACATATTAAATGTATATTTTAAATACAATACCTTTAGATCACCGGATATGTTCGCTCCAGCCTGTATACCAGTAACGGAAGGGAAAAATATAGCGAATACTTGGAAGAAATTGTAGTGAACATTTTTTTGGGTGCGATAAGCATTGTAGAAGTTTTCTTTAAAAAGTTCAACTGTAACAAAGAAGAGCTTGAATGTAGTTAGTAATCACACTAATCAGTAATCACCTTTAAGTTATACTATATGATTCATAAGATTTTTTATAAGTGGTGGCTGTGGATTACGTATATTTAAAAAATGTATGGACTTAATGTCATTTATTTATCTGTCAAATGTGATTAATTTTAAATGACAGAATTTAAATTTACTAATACGGTATACGCCAAAATAAACAACACTGAAATGCGTGTCATTGTTATGCGCATGTCTGCTTTTTGACGTATGATACTAGCAGCGTTATGTGTTTTTAGTAGTGCAAAGAACGTTGTTATGTGATGTTATAGTTGAGAATGGGTCTCACGACTGAGGAAAAAGTGTTTATCGTCGAGCATTATTTTCGATCGTACGGAAAAGGCAAACAAGGTGGACCGAGTTTGAAGTTAGTGACGGAAACATATCGCGATCAATTTCATAAAGAGGCACCTACCAACAAAGTTATGCTTTCTATTGTTGAGAAATTTCGTCGTTCTGGCAGTGTGTTGTGCCAACGGAAGGGAAGGTCTGGTAGGCCAGTAACTGTGAGAACGAATGGGAACCATGGACGTGTCCTCAATCAGGCTTTGCAATCACCGAACCGAAGTCTTCGGCGAACGGCATTTAAGTTGAATATCAGCAGTACGTCGATTCGGCGTTTGTTCAAAGATGTAGGTGGATTTCCGTACCGAATTCAAGTTGGACAACGATTGTCAAACCAAGATATGAATGCCAGGGTTGCGTATTGTGGACACTTTTTGGCTATGTTGTACGAGGATCCAGATTTCTTGAATAATGTGTGGTTCTAAGACGAAAGTCATATTCACTTGGAGGGTTACATCAATAAACAAACAACTCGCTTCCTTGGTTTCGGTAAGCCAGACGTGATTATCCAAAAACCGCTACATAGTGCCCGTGTGACGATATGGTGTGCAGTGTCAGCACACGGTGTGATTGGTCCGTATTTCATTGAGGATGATGATGGCACACCTCTTACTGTTACCCAGGAACGTTATAGAAACATTGTGGTAACGCCATTTGTCCAAGATCTCAGAGGGTTTTGTCGTGCCAGGGACCTTCGGATGGAAGAGCAGTTGTTTCAACAGGACGGGGCGATCAGTCACACTGCTCGACAATCGATAGCATTGCTGCAGGTAACTTTTGAAGGACGCATCATTTCCCGCAATTCTAATTTCAACTACCCATCACATTCCCCCGATCTTACACCACCGGATGCCTACGTATGGGGTATGTTAAAGGAGCAAGTCTTCAGCGGTACAGACCCACCCAGAACTGTTAATCATTTACGTGAGAAGATCGTCTCCTTTTTCAGGAATATGCAGCAACCTGTGTTCTCGAATATGTTTGACAATCTGCGTAACTGTTATGAGCAGTGCCTACAACGCCATGGCGCACATTTTGAACATGTATTCTATAGACATAATAATGTATAAGTAATAAATAATATACTTCAGTAATTTCAGTGTTGTTTATTTTGGCGCATACCGTACAATATTCTGACATTTAAAATTAATCACATTTGACAGATAAGTAAATGACATTAAGTTAAGACTACATTTTTGAAATATACACAATCCACAGCCACCACTTATAAAAAATTTTGTGAATCATATAGTACACTGCGTGACATATAAAACCCGTACAACTCTAATGAGAATAAAATCCGAGTTTTTAAGTTGCGTAAACGGGACAAATATATTTATATTGTCACTTATAGACTTCATAGGTTATACACCCATTGCTAATTACCTATAACTTAAATAAAATTTGACAAGACAAATAAGACATGTCAAAATGATAAGCCTGGCTTACATTGATAATATGTTAGTGTACGGGTTTTATATGTCGCGCAGTGTAGATTAATTCTCAATAAAACATGTTAAAAAAGTAATTAAAAATATTGTAAATTTTCGTAAAACTTTCATATTAGGTATTAGTATTTGGTTCTGTAACGAGAGGAAAGAAAATTTTGATTTGCAAATAAACTTTATTTTGAAGTACTTTTTATAATGTATATATCCAATTGTACGTCATACTAGATCCATGACGACACGACCTATATATGTTGCCGGCAAGATGTCAATTATAAGATTATAAGATGTCAACTATAAAAAGGTCAATAATTAAGCAATTAATTGCTTCGACTGTACAGAAACCTTTTGGCATTATATCCAAATGACGAAACGGGATTTAAAGAATCAAAATAAACGAGAAAATGTACCCAAAACTAGGCTTATTTGACAGATATGATATCTTTCAACACCGCAAGTAACTATTACTTTCTTAAAAATATAACGTGTGTATAAATTGTCGCAAAAGCTACACGCAGCGACATTCTTTGTTTGGTTCTGAATAAAAAATCTTAATGTTAAAATGTCGCATCATGCTTCGTTTGTTTTCACGGGGTTCTTGAAGTTCAGACTTTTAGTGCGTAACTAACCTTTGCTCTTCGATATCTGTTAATAGAGATAGATGCAATTTAGTTTAAAGAAAAAAAATTTACTAGTGTTATTTCGTAAACGTTTTCTTTTTGATTTAAAAGCTTGTTTTAAACATTTATTCATTAACGTACTTTCACGAAAAACACATTTGGCAACGTTATAGAACAATAAGTTTGTATTTCAAAGTGAGTTCAATCAAAATCATTACTGTCAAATTTTGACATTTACGAATTTACGAAGCATGATACGACATTTTAACATTAAGATTTTTTATTCAGAACCGAACGAAGAATGTCGTTACGTGTAGCTTTTGCGACAATTTATATACACCTTGTATATACAAGAAACATTTAGTATTGAAACGGAAATTATTTATTTGGCATGAATGTCTATATTATCATCAATTTATAACATTTTGTATTAATTAATGAAATAAAAGCTCTCAAATATAGTTTAACAAACTAACTATTTTAGTTTCTCTAATACAGTTATCTAAAGACGGCAGACTATGTGCCCCACACTGTTAAATTTAATAATACACATAAGGTGTATTAGATAAAAATGTAGATTTTACAAAATTAGGGCAACTTTTTACCAATACTGAAGATCCATTGTACAGATACAAAGAGCACTTTAACTATGCAAATATAACATCTCTCAACGTCGAACAATCCTTCTCAGTATATAAACATATATACATATTTATTATTAAATTTGACAGTGTGGGCACATAGTCTGCCGTCTGCCTAAAATCCGAGCTGTAGTCATAATGACTACAGCTCGGATTTTAGGCAAAATGTCTTTCTTTGCTTTTCTTGCCTATTGAATCTGTTTTCTGTCCTATTTTGCCTTTTTTCACATTTGATACCTATTGTTGTCTTTTTATTAAATTCCACGCCTTATTTTATCAATTTTATAGCAAAAATTGATTATTTCTGCTCTCTGTGACAAGATTTTTTTAAGAAACACTACCCATATAATCGCAAGACTTTCGGCAACAAATGAACAAGTAGATTGGTTTACTATTCGTACATCTGTACCTTCTGGAATTTATTAACGGTGGGGAATCCCCTTATTGTCAAAAAATGAATAGAAATTTGTATATACAGGCTGATTCATTTTCGGCCCTCACTATGGGGATCTCTCTTATTATTGGAGATAGAGTATAGGTTTAAATTTGGCAAAGTTGTTAAATTTTGTGTTTGTTATAAATCCGTAAAAGAAAATAGACCTGTGACAAATGACCTTCGTTATTTAAAAAAAAACGCGAAACCCCATTTTCTTCTTTTACCTGTAGCACCGACATTTGGCCTTGTAGAGAAAAAATAAAAACAAATCCTTGTGGCCATTTCTAAACCTCTATCAAATGGTGTACTCTAAATTTTTATACGACGTTTCGTTTCTTTCTGCCCATAATCAACTATCTAATTTCTTATAGGCGCCATATTGGATTTAGACATCTTCAGAACGAGTTTCTTTTTCTGATTTCAACCATGTACCACATGCTGATTATAGTTTTTGACATTAGGTTTTATTTGAAAGAATAAATTATAAGATTAAATAAGGTAGCCTTTGGACCCTCGTTGTCGCTGTGTAAATACTGTAAAATTGATTCATCTTGAATTTTGAGGTTGTTAACGCTAACACTGCATATTTTGTGCCGGGTGTTAGAAGCGTATCGTAGAAAACAAAAATTTACAATTGTGGAAACACCTAATGTTTTTTAATATTTCCCGATCCTATCCAATTTGTAACTTCACGCAAGACGCTTAAAACGAAGTGTTTTTAACCACGTTTTATAAATTACAAATTGCTGCTTGTTTTATTCGAGATGAGTTCAAAACTATGTGCGTGGATACGTTCTCATCCTAAACTTTCTCTTGATGGTGATGGTGTTTTTTATAAACGTTGTGACACACCGGTAAGATATATTAATACTAATATTTTATATATTTATTGATATATTATCTTAAACATAAACTTGATTTTTATTAATTTTGGTTTAATTTTCAGGTTTCCAGCAGCAAAAAATACTACATAGACCAACACTGTAAAACTCCGTTTCATCAAAGAAACTGTGAAAGAAAAAGTTCAGTAGAGTGAAGTATACGGGAGTTCTTTGCGGTTAAATCGCAAAAAACCGGAGAAGAAACTTTCAAATTCGAGTTACGCTAGTTCATGGTTGAATCAAATATTCCTTTTAATAACTTGTCCTAGTTTTAAGGGATTCATTGAAAAATGGTACAAAAAAGAACTTTCTGATGAAAATACTTTCAGAAAAGACACCTTAGATCAATGCTACAATGAGACCATGTTAAAAGTTAAAACGTCCTTAGAAGGTAAATATTTATATATTGTTGTTGATGAAACCACGGATGTATGCAGCCGATACATAGCTAATTTATTAATTGGCATTTTGTCCAAAGATATTGCGAACGTACCGTTCTTAGTTGCCGCAAAAGAATTAGATAAAACGAATAATGTTACAATAAGCAGATTTGTTCAAGAAAGTTTGACAAATATGTTTTTGCCGAATACTACACCTTACGAAAAAATTGTCTTAATGCTAACCGACGCCGCAGCATACATGTTAAAAGGCGGTATTCATTTAAAAGTGTTTTATCTTAATCTGATACACTGTACTTGTCTGGCCCATGGAGTAAACAGAGTGGCGGAAGAAATTAGAAATAAATTTCAGCTTGTCAATGACCTAATCAATAGTATGAAAAAAGTATTTGTTAAGGCCCCTTTAAGAGTACAAGTTTATAGAGATATGTTGTTAAGTGTACCCCTCCCACCTAGGCCTACAATCACACGCTGGGACAGGTGGCTTGAAGTTGCTTTGCTTTATTTCGATTATTTTAATTAAATAAATAATGTTATGTCACAATTTACTGAAGATACATCGTCTTCGATAAAAGAGGCTAATAAAATTTTAACTAGTGGATAAATAAATCAACATTTAAGCTACATTAACAGCAACTATAAAATAGTTGTTGATACAATTTTAAAACTCGAAAAGCAAAAAATGTTATTGTCCGATTCGGTAAAATTATTAGAAGTTTGAAGGGTAAATTTAAGGAAATTTCAAGATCCAATTGGTAAAATAATTTCTAAAAAATTAGACAATATTTTGGAAAAAAAAACAGGCATATAAAACTTTATGTAACGTCTCAAATACTCACAAAGGGATCTTTTCAGATGATTTCGGAACTATGGATCCCAATATAATATCTTCATTAAAATACGCGCCTATTACATCAGTTGATGTGGAACGTAGTTTTTCTACATACAAAAACATACTAAGCGACAGGAGACAATCTTTTAAAATTTGTAAACTAGAAAAGCATTAATAATAATACGTTACAATAAATAATAGGAATGTAAATATTGCCAGTGTACCAACTTTAGGATAGATTATGTTATGTAATGCTTCAAAGTAATAAAAAAGATAACTTAATAACATTTGCTTATTTGTTCAGTGAAAATTTCAAAAATAAATTCATAAACACAACATTTTTTTAATATGCTGTTGTGTAACTATTATTCTACAAGTTGGAAGAACAAGGTATGCTTTAAAACATTTTTTTAATTCGTCTTTTTGCGTATATTTTTTCCTATTTCGAATTTTAGCTGCCCTTTTAACAAAAATTCCTGCCTTTGTAGGCGCCTATTCTACCCTTTTTCCGCCTATAAATCCGAGTTCTAGTTGTGACAGCATGTAAACGTCATCAATGATGTACAATTGGACTTAACGCATTTCTTTTATAGAAGCTTAGTAACGAGCGATCAAGATAATTTGTAATCGTGTCATTCATGAATCCGAAATTATATATCGTTACTTGAACTGCATTTACATTATACGTCAACTAAAATGTCAATCAAATAACAATACTTGACGTTTGAAATGTAAGTGCAGTTCAAGTAACGACTTACAATTTCGGATTCATGAATGAATCGATTATAAATTATCTTGATCGCTCGTTATATTAAATAGCATAGAATCCACAGGGATGATGAGAAGCGTAGGCTGTTCCAGGACTCTGAAAGTTTTTAATCTCGATGATGACTCTTACAACATGTAAGCCAAGGGGCTTGGTTCTGCTGGTGTTCCTACACTGAGAGAAATACATAGTATAGGTTCCTACAATTGTAATATTCCATACTACAAACGATAGTTATAGTGGCAGCTATCGAGATCCCAAAAAATACGGTTAAGCGTAAAAATGACTGCTCCTGAATTAAATTCATAATTTCGTTTCTATTAAAATTCTCAGGGCACCCCAAAAGCAAGAACGAACTCATTAGATGAGTAACCGATGTATGTCACGTAGTACTTTCTTTGAAACAGATAAGAAGATGAGACCAAAAGATCCTAATTTATAAAGCAAAATCTCATTCAAGTCAAATACGTTAGACCGGTCGTCCTCGATTGTCCAAAATTTCACCGATGTAATGAAAAATCGATACCGGATTGGTGAGAGTGGATCTATCCAAGATGCTGGTTCTGCGAGATCTAGTAAGTCTAAATACAATACCCAGTCATATATAGTTTTTAAATAACGCACAATCTCCTTTCTTATGCACGGGCACAATCTTCCATTATCGAACTTAGTACGCAAAAGATTCATTGTTACATAGCTAGTGTGGCACAGCACTATCCTGCTGGAATCAAAGCTCGTTCTAGTTCAATTCATCAATTTCTAGTCAAAAGAATGTGCTATCATGCCTCAGTATCGCTCTCCCACTGTAACACTGTTGCCATCTTCATCTTCGAAGAAATATGAGCCAATAATGTCGCCATTCAAAAACCACACCAGACAGTCACACGCCGAAGATGCATCGGCTGCTCTACTACTACGTGTGGGTTTTCTGAGCTCGAAATTTAACAATTTTGCCATAAAATCTGTTGAAGATACATTTAATATCCTTTCGTAATATTTTAATTTAAAGACTTCCAATTATGTAAATATTTAACTTTCATTTTGGTGTTTAAGCCACTGTATAACATTGTTAACATTCAAATAGTAAGGCTTTCCTTAAATTCTAAGACAGCAATGTTCTTTACATTTACAAATCTATTTATAGCCTAGGATTATTAATAATCAGCATCTTTGTCCAAATGTATTTATTGCTTTATATATCAGACCATTTGTTTATTGCCTAGGGTTATTAGTTATTAGTGAATGATTTCAATAGACAATTAATATGATCACCCACTGTTAACCAGATATGTATAATAAGCGCACGATTCCTAAATATGTATGTACCATAAAAATCCATTAGTGAACAAAAGCTTTAATTTGGTGGTTAAAATCTCCTTTCGTAGATACGTATAATAAATTTTATTACTCTAACAAGGGACGAACCAGAACTACATACTTAGGTTTATGACATCTACTAATACTTAATTAGTAATAATATTTTATTATTTATTAGTTAAGATTAGATCTTTAAGACGTTATCATAAACCAAGGGTATTATTGCTTCTAGGTATAATTTTCAAGAATTAAATAATACTATGATTAAATCACTTGCCGTATCTTAATGAAATTTTAGAATTAAGTTAACAAAAGATAGAGATTAATTTTTAGACCTGACGCTTTATTACTGATGCCTTCTATGAGGCTATATGCAATATTAAAAAGACATCCCCCATGTTGTTGAAATTCAATGAATTAAATAACATGTACTTCAACAAAAAACTAGCCGATGGCCAACTCTTTATAAAAAGTATTGGTTTATGTTTGCATCTGTTTATGTCTATTATGGGAAATAATATTCGTGAAATATATGATAAAATCTGTTTACCGAAAATACTAGGAATTTTATTACATGCGGACCAAAAAAAATATTTTAAATTAGGAAGATTAATTCTGAAAAAATCGTCACATTATCCTTGTTACTGTCATGTCATAATCATAAAACAAGAGATCGATGATCAAATATTCCGTGCTCCCATTAAACTCTGTATATATCATCTCGAACTTGAAAACAACAGACGTAAAGGCGATTCCACTTCATATAATACCGTTTATTCAAGGCCATGGATATAACGATAATCGCCGTATTTACAATGAATTTACACACGAATAAGATGGCTAAATTATAAATAAAATTTTGTTCTTATTCAAATGCTTCATGATCTTAAACGGAGTGATGTATAATATTTCACTTCATGAAATATTAATGCGAAATTATTGTTTTTATCTTTTTAAAGAAGAAAAAGCAATATAAAAAATAAGTTAAATGGGTTCACAAAGCCAATCGTTTTAAAAATGTCTTGAAAACAGTGAAACTGAAAAAGATATACAGATATATTTATTGATTTGGTTCATATTTTCAGATGAATGAGGGTATTATTGTTGTTTCGTTCTTATTATCTCTTGGGAAATTAACTCATATACGCATTTGCAAAAAAATTGTCAAGGGAGACAGTGAAACGATTACTATCAAATTTTGCGCATTTGTTTAGGCGAGGCAAACTAACATCCAGTGCGCGTCTTTTAAAAATCGTGACGAAACATGGTGTCTACGTACCAAATGTTGTAAAAGGTTGATGCGCAAGTTCGTAGCGTTTCCGATTTCTAGATGGCTTAAAAAAAATAAGACATATGCTAAAGTTGTTTAAATGGCGTATTATTGTTGAATGGGATAGTGTTTGAATTTGTGCAAAGATTGTATGAATTATAAATAAAATACACTGATTTAAAAGTTTCATCAGGCGGATGAATAATGGTAAATTTACAATAAGTTATTATACAGAGTTAGATCTAATCCAATATCTTTGATACGGCTATTTAGATTTGAATAAAATTTTCCACATTTAAGTTAACGCAAATAAGGAATTCGAAGAGCACTTTTTCCAAATCAGACTTTCGGATGTTAACATTTTTATTTTAAATGAAACATCCTGTATATTTTTTTGCGAATTTCAATAGAGCTCTGCTCTTGGAGTTTAGCAATAATAAGGTTTGACACTCTTTTATTCAGCAACGACACAAATATTTAATTGAATCTAATAATGCAAATATAAACAAAATCAATATCAGCTAAGAATGTTTTCGAAATCCCTTTTTGACAATATACAAGTCTGTAAACAAATTCTTGTATGACATTTGCTAAAGCCTCCTCACGAATTAATAGCACTTCCTCAATTATTCTCTGCCGTAACTCGTCCAGATTATGCGGTCGTCTAATATAAACCACAGATTTTAAACGGCCCAAAAGAAAAACTCTAGGGGATTTAAATCTGGAGGCTGTGCGAGCCATTAAATGAATCCTCTACGATCAATCCACCGATTTGGGAATGTTTCATAAAAAACTTCTAATAATAAGGGCATAGTGACGGGCGCTCCAACTTCTTGGAACCAAATATTTCCAGGTAATTCCCATCTCTCTCAATATTAGGAACAACTTGATCACATAAAAGATCTTTATATTTCTGTCCAGTTAGTGTTCGATGAATGAATAGAGAACCAACAATAGGGTTCCTGAAAATACTAGCCCAAACGCCTTAGTAAACGCAGATGTTGGGTATGCGTTTCTAGCATCTATTGACCAATATCCACAATTATGGTGATTCAAACAAAACGTAGCCTTGTCGGAAAACAGCAAATTGTATGTAAAATATTGGTAATTTTTGCAAATCTCCTTCACTGTTTCGCAAAATTAAATTCTACGATCATAATTCCCGTCCAATAATTCTTGCATAAATGTGGTTTATACGAATGATATTTTTCGCGCTTCAATATTCTGGCTACTGATCGGGGCAACTTATATCATAGTTTATGCTATAGCAATATCTTGAGCAATAACTTGTAAACTTCTAACATTTCCGGTCTACTTATACCTTCTCAAAGTTTTACCAACGACAGTTCGTGATGTTGGATGCTGATCTTAACACAAATTATTAAATAAATCGCATAGTTCATTATGAGTTCTGACGCGGTTACCAAAACCATCATCAGAATTTCAATTAGTTATTTTTCAGTTAATTGAACCATTATTAATATTTGTACGTCTACAATGTTAATTCTTACAGTTTAAGCACTGAATTAATTTCATGGTTTACTAAACATAAACATGATTTTAAAATATCAGTTTTAATTAATATCTTTGTTGTTGTTGAACAAGTACCAAACCTTATTATTGGTGAACTCCCAGAGCAGAGCTCTATTGAAATTGGTAAAAATATACAGGGTAGTTCATTTAAAATAAAAAAAAGATAACATCGTTTCCGGCTAAACAGGAAGTCTGATTCGGATATAAATATACTCATCGAATTCCCGATTTGCATTTAATTAATTGTGGAAAGTCTTAAAATCTAAGTAACCATATTAAAGATATTCGAATGAATCCATAAAATTGCCTAACCCTGTATACTAAACCTAACAGATTACAAGTTTAATGACAGTAGTGGGGAGTTACATAGTTCAGTTTGATCATTTATAGCTAACCCTAATTTTGTATATCTTGAAATTTCTAACGATTCTAGCAGATCAAGTTTTTTTACTTTTATCTTGAATATGAAGTATTTTAAAGTTAGTATTGAAATTGTGGTTATGTTCTATACAATGATAGCAAAGATAGAATCTGATTTTTTTATCTCTCTGTAACTTAATTGATACTCGGACACACGCTAGGAAAAGGTTTTTAGTTTGACCAATATAAGACATATTAACTATTAAGATAAAATAAAACAAATTTTATGAATTTCACTTTTTAACGTTAAACGTTAAAACGTTAAAACGTTAAAACGTTAAAACGTTAAACGTTAAAAAGTGAAATTCATAAAATTTGTTTTATTTTATCTTAATAGTTATAATGGAATTTCATCAAGTAAAGGCCGAAACAATCATATCATATAAGACATATTACACTCGCAAGTTAACCTACAGACGTCCGAGTTCGACTTTTTGTCCGTTTTGTCCTAATTGTTTTTTAAAAATCGTTCAATCGTGTTATTACTTTTGTAAGCTATGGTACCGTTAGTAGTTTTTTTGATTAAATTGCTAATTTTGTCTGAAGTTTTACCAATTTAAGTTAAGGAGGAATACTGTACCGAATCCTTTATTAATACAAAAGTATTTTTAATAATATAAAAAAATATTATTAAAAATGGGGTGTGAAGAACACAATACAAGTTCATTTATGTTTTTTTGAATGTATCTTCTCCAAAGACGTAGATACGTATTTCACATTTCTACATGTTGGAGAAGAGACACATTCAAAACAAACATAACTACGTTACTATCTAGCCGAAATTATTCAGACAGAGCGTGAAGGAATATTCAACGCTATCTACATAATAACAGCCGAAGTAGACGTGTTTCTTATAGTCGGTAACCACCGTATCTATAAAAAACTTTATTCTCGTGTCTTCACTACTTGTCGGCGTGAGCCGAATGTGTATATACGACAAGTAGTGAAGACACGAGAATACAGTTTTTTATAGATACGGTGGTTACCGACTATAAGAAACACGTCTACTTCGGCTGTTATTATGTAGATAGCGTTAAATATTCCTTCACGCTCTGTTTGAATAATTTCGGCTAGATAGTAACGTAGTTATGTTTGTTTTGAATGTGTCTCTTCTCCAACAGGGGCGTACCGACGAACATGTAGAATGTGAAATACGTATCTACGTCTTTGGAGAAGATACATTCAAAAAAACATAAATGAACTTGTATTGTGTTCTTCACACCCCATTTTTAATAATATTTTTTTATATTATTAAAAATACTTTTGTATTATACAAATTTAGTGAGGTTTTACCCACTCTAGTATGTTTCAAATTATGTTGTTATATACACATTCGGCTCACGCCGACAAGTAGTGAAGGCACGAGAATACAGTTTATTATAGATCGGTGGTTACCGACTATAAGAAACACGTCTACTTCGGCTGTTATTATGTAGATAGCGTTGAATATTCCTTCACGCTCTGTCTGAATAATTTCGGCTAGATAGTAACGTAGTTATGTTTGTTTTGAATGTGTCTCTTCTCCAACAGGGGCGTACCGCCGAACATGTAGAAATGTGAAATACGTATCTACGTCTTTGGAGAAGATACATTCAAAAAAACATAAATGAACTTGTATTGTGTTCTTCACACCCCATTTTTAATAATATTTTTTTATATTATTAAAAATACTTTTGTATTATACAAATTTAGTGAGGTTTTACCCACTCAATTATGTTTCGAATCCTTTATTGATATTTTAGGATATATCAAAGAGCGGATATGTGCTTTTTGTTTTTGTCGGAGGATATTGTGAAATAATATTATATGAATAGCCGTTATTTGTTGCAATGGTATGTACTCTATTTAATTCTAGGGCGAAATTAGTTTTATTAACTAGTCTATGTATCATAGATTCATACGCGGTTAGATTGTGTTTTAAAGGATGAAAGCAAAATGCACGTGTTGTTGTATCTGTATGTGTGGGCTTCTGATAAATAGAAAATTCATGTTTTTTATTAGCATTCTGTGAAATAGTAAGGTCTAGAAAGTTAATGAACCGTTCCTCTCTATTTTAGTATAAATTTTATATTCTTATAAACATCATTTATATAATCACAAAACTTTTTTTTATTGGTAAATCATTTTGCTTGCTTAAAACACGCCAGCACGTGTATAAACCAATCATTAAAAAATGCGCGTGTTTTAAAATTACTAGGGACAACAACAACAAATCTAAATACTGTCCACTTCAAAAAAAAAAGCGACATGTCACATAACGATTTGGCATTAATTTAGTTTTGTAAGTAAGCTTTTTGTCAATATTAGTAGCCATGAATATAAGGTTATGTACCTGTCATTATTAAGTTAGTATAATGAAACAAAGTACTGTCACAATAGATAAAAAAAAGTGTCACGGACCGTAAGTCAAGTATAGCAAGCCCCAAATAAGATGGCGAGGTGTGGGAATGCGCCGTAGTCGTTTTTAAATCGTTTTTAGAAACGCGCATGCCCACTTACGCACTTACCTGCATCTTTATGTAAAACTAAATACAAAGTTCCCCACTATTTCTAAAGCTGCGCGGACTTACTCCCACCGCTTGCCATCTTATTTGGCGCTTGCTATATAAATATCAACTTTTTATTAATTGATTTGACGGAACAACCTTTTAACAGTAAATAAAATGTTAATATTAAATGCGTCAAAAGCTAAATTGAACTATTTCATCATAATTTTATAAAAAAAATTCTACTTCAAATTTCTTTTTTATAACTCCATGTAAATTTCATGATCTATCCAAGGTTGGTATTAAATGAAGGTTGTAATTATATACAAAACGAAATGAGTTAGAAACCTACAGTAAGGTACTAACGAATAAAAATAAGCGATTTCTCAGTACTTTGGATTGAAACCGTTGCAGAATTTCCAGATTAGAGACACTCGCGGTTCCCCACAGTTGAACGCTATAGGTCCACTCTGGCTTCAAAATCACCTTGTACACAATAAGTTTGTTTTCCGGAGATAGTGAATATCGCTGGCCAATGAGCCACTGTAGCTTGGAGAATGTCAGCCCTAGCTGCTTTCTCTTCGAGAAGATGTGCTTAGTCCACGTTAGCCGTTTATCCAAATGAATTCCGAGATATTTGGCGCTTTCATTCTGGGGGATCTGAACACTGTTTAATGAAACAGGAGGACAAGTATCTCGACGTAATGTATATGTTACATTCATTGATTTTAGTTCGTTGGTTTTTATTTTCCACTTTCTTTGCTACTCCTGGAGGTTATTTAATGATGTTTGGTGATAATGCGATGCCACTCTAGGATCACTACTTGTCGCTAATAATGTTATATCATCAGCATATGTCGCGGTAGTTGTAGTAGTCGATGTTGGTATATCGGCAGTATAAATTTAATAAAGGATAGGGGCAATAACACTACCTTGAGGTACTTCAGCTTGTATTTGGTTCAGTGTTGGCAGTTCATCCTGGTACTTGACCAGAAAATATCTATCAGTAAGATATTTTTTCAGAATCTGATAGTAAGGGTGCGGAAATTTAGATTTAGTTATCTTTTACATTGGTAGAATTTTGCAAATCCATAAATTGCATGGAAGGTGATCTCTTTGTTACTCTACTTATAGGGGTATAGATGTTACAGATACGAAATCCTTTATTTTCGATTTCAGCCTTCAATTCTGCTTTATCTGTATTGTAATGTATGTTTTTAATTACAATGCGAAATTTTCTATCCTGTTTTAACTGGAAAGTATGGTGTTCCACTTGTAATTCTTTAAGCAAGTGAATAATGTTTCGATAGCTATCGACATCTACAGGCATTACTTTGATCCTGTCTCCATTCACTCGTATTGAATATTTACTTTTTGCGATTTCGTTCAATTTATTAATTCATATACAGAAGAGACCATTATTTGTGGTACTTTTAGTTTAACATTTTGATTTTGCTCAAGCGATTGCGGTTCTTCCTCTTCAACATCAATATCCAGTAGTTGGAATTTGTTAATGGGATTTAATTTATAATCGGTCATCAATTTTTGGCGAGTACTTAGAGTATTCTCAGGTGGAGAGTTTCATTTTTGTTTGCGAGTTTGAACAATAGTCCATTCCTGCTCGTTCTGAATTTCAGCTAGTTTCTCTTTGACAAGTATATGTGTTCGACTTTCTACTTTTTTTTCGATTCTCTGTTCAATTTCTTCTTTCTGTGTTAGGTTTTGAGTATATTCTATTAACTCTTTTCGTTCTGGTCTTGATCTTATTGTTCTTTGGGTGGGTCTTTCATGTTTGTTAGGCTATTTCTTCTGGTTGGTGCAGGCGTTCTGGCTAAAGCTGTTTTTCTAATAGTCGAGTTCTCTTGTTCCCTCCATTCATAATTGGTGGTCTTTACATTTTAATGTTCTTAACTCCATCTGTCCCCTCAGATGGACCGGGCATTTTGACTAGGCCCGGTAGGTACATACCCAACCGATAGCGGAAAAGAAATTACGTAAAAACTTTTTCAATGCGCGCAATATTAACAAAGTCACTTTTAATGTTTCATACAAAATAAAACTTTTTACTACACAGGTTTAACAAAACCACATTCAATGTTTACTTTTGTTGTTTGTACAACCGATATCAATCACGGGTCACTTGAACTATTGACGATGAAGAGACACGAAATACGTTCGAACTCCTCAAAATCCAAGTGCTAACTCTGATGTGTCAAAAGATAAAATGAAATATTTCATAATCATTTTATCAAAAAAACTGCTACTTTAAATGAAGATGAAATGCGCAATTAGTATTGTTTGAAATATTAAATCCTCGGTTTTTTAAATCAGAGAAGATGCTATTCAAATGAATTATTTTCGGAAGCCAAATGTGGAGAACTAACTCAAAAGAAAGCCAAGACAGTTTTATCGTCGGGAAAGCTGATGGCATCAGTATTTTCACATGATAATGCACCTGTACATTTCAGTACGGTTGCTGCAAAAAATAAATTGAATTAAGGTTAGAATCAGCCCTACCACCAGTTGATTTTCATCTATTCTCTAAATTAAAAGATTTTCTTGGAGCAAAGAATTCTGCACAAATGAAGAGCTAACATCAACAGTGGACAATTATTTTGTAGGGTTAGAAGAAAAGCACGTTTAAGACGTCATAATTAAGCTTGAACACAGATGATTATGTAGAAAAACAAAATGTTTTTATTAAAATTATTCCTTTGTTTCTGTACGATTGCGCGAATGAATTAACCCGTCCTCGTAGCTCATATATTTTGTTTGTTAAAAATTAATAAATTTGGAGTTCAATAAAAACGCAAAGAACTTATGTATCAACCCAACATATTGTGTTGTAGTTTTATGTACCATTGAATATAAGTCATTCAATGTTCAATTTATTTTCCAGGTGGAGGTTTAATTTTTGTTTGCGAGTTTGTTTTTCTTCTCAACCGTATTTGCTAGGAATATATATAATATATCGTGGCTCGGATTAAATGCGTGCAACTGTGTGTGTAAAATGCGCACGTGTAGTTACTTCTTTGTCGATTATCGACTAACGTTAGATCTGTTCGAGAGAAGTATATTTTTAGTACATCAAAACTGGAACTAAATTGCCGTCAAAACAAGTGCTGGCGCCGTCTTATTTTTCTCTAATATATATGAGGTAAAATTAGCAATTAGTGAACTTATGAACCTTTTTTACCCAATTTAATGAAAACAAGAGAAATATGTTTAAATTTGGAGTAGAGTAAACTAGTAAAACACAAGAAAGGCTCGGAATGTTTTTATCTGATATCGCGCATAGAAAATATCTTGAAAAACTCTCGATAGAGAAGGCGGAAATACTGTTTCGTCACAAAACGAAATTTAGTATATTTATACTACTTATATGATTCAAAACACTTTTTATAAGTGGTGGCTGTGGATTACGTATATTTCAAATAAATATGTTTTAACTTAATTTACTTATCTGTCATTTTAAATGTCAGAATTCTGGTTAGCTTGAATATTGTATTGGTATAGCAAGCGCCAATTAAGTTGGCGCGAGGAGGGGGTGCGCAGAAGCCGATTTTAAAAACGTCCACCCCCACTACTCAAGTAATTGTCAGAATACATTTGTCATTCTTATTGTATTGAACTAATTGATAACTATCTAAAAATAGTATTTTTCTATTTCGCACACACAATGATCTCATTTTGATACGCATTCGCGGCTCGAAATGAACCTTATTTCGAGATGCAACCTTTCATTATTCAGGGTTGGTTTCCTGTTCAATTTGGAATAATATTTGACACGCTGCTTAATATAGGTTATGTACCTACCAGAATACAAAAGATAATAATGAATAATATTGGTTGGTTTGATGTATTTTCTGCTATTTCACGGAGATTCGGTGGTGTCCCGCTTAGGTAATTAGAATTATCGATCATTTCTTTATAGTTTCTGTTTGAATTAGAATAATAATAAATTTTAAATGACATTCGCTATTTAAAAATAGGGAATGTCAGTTTGACCAACGTTTACATTTCAAAAAAGTAAATGTCACTTATTTTATACAAATTGCATACTATGAAAAATACAAATTTTAAAAGTTATGGAAATGCGAAATAGAAAAAATGGTATAGAAAACTCGTTTCATAAGACGTTTTGTTGTCCTCGTCCTTTGGAAAACTCGCCTTCGGCTCGTTTTCCAAACTTGGCCTCGTACAACAAAACATCGTCTTATGACACTAGTTCTCTAATATACTATTTTCCACGGTCGGGAGTAGAAATCAGTTTCTATGACATCAAAATTAAAACAGAAGTAGTCGATTATTTCCAAGGGAGTATAATGCTCCCAAGGGAGTTTACATTATGGAGAACGTTTGTGATTCATGCAAAAAATATTGTAGTTATGAGTTATGACAATAACTCAACGACTACTAAATAAATGCTCAAATCCGAATACAATAATTCTGGTCCTACTTACTTCAAAATGACAAAATATGTGCTTTTAAGTTAATGAGACCGTGGAAAAAATAGTATATACCATTCGGGAGAGATGCTATTTTGTCCTCGGTGCATTGTAGCCCTCGGGCTTCAAATTACACCTCTGCCAAAATAACGCATTTCTCTCCCTTATAGTATAATATACTATTACTGATCAACAAAAGGCATTAATTATTACGTCATATTTTTGCAATGGATATATCGAAAATGATGAATGGAGGTACAGAAGTCAACCATGTTTACAAGAATTTCGTTTAAAATATCAAGACGTAATAATTGATGAGGCCGTATTTTATAATAACATTCGTAATGTAGTAAGTACATTTCAAGATACTGGAAGTGTTCAACTAAAAAAAGGTAGTGCCACACCTACAGTACGTACTCAAGATGCTGTTGCGATATGCAAGGAAGGATGTTAGATGACCCTTCTTTATCTATTCGGAGACTGTCCCAGCAAGTTAATAAGTCATATAGCACTTGCTAAAGAATTAATAAAATAGATTTGGGATTATATCCGTACAAAATAAAGTTATATCATGAACAATACAATGGACGATAACAATTTAAATTTAACATTCTTTACAGATGAAGCATAGTTTCATCTGTTTGATTATATAAATACACAAACAATGAGAATATGGAGTGCTGATAAACATCATTATTTTAGAGAAACACAACTACATCATTTAAAACTAGGTATTTGGGCAGGTGTTTCACGAAGGCGAATTATTGGACTTATTTTCTTCGATGAATCGGTGACAGCCGAGCAATACAGAGATAATATTTTAGAAATATTTTTCAATCAGCTCCAGGATGATGAATTAACCCAAGGGTATTTTCAACAAGATGGTGCAACAGCACATACAGCACAAGTTACTCTCCATTATTTAGGGGAATTTTATGACAATCGTTTAAGTAGTGCTAGTACAGAAAATTCATATCCGATTTAACACCATTAGACTATTTTCTATTTCTTCATTTAAAAAATACAGTTTATAAAGAACCTATTCATACGATTGACGAATTAAAAGCAAAAATTCAAGAAGAATGTAATAGAATTACGCTGAGACGTTTATAAGGGTTTTTGAAAATATGAAACGTCGAGTTAGATTGTGTTTAAATCATAGTGGTTATCATTTTCAACAGTTCCTTTAATATATGTTCCTTTTTACTGTAATTTTAAATTGATCCTTCAACATTTTTAATAAATAATTTATATATAAACAGAAGATTATTATTATTATTTACAAATAAAATATTATGTCATTTAAAATTAAACACCTTTGCAGATAAGTAAATGATATTAAGTTAAGACATACCTTTTTGTAATATACGTAATCCACAGCCACCATTCATAAAAAGTGTTTTGAATCATATAGTATCAGTTAGATATAAGTAAATTTAGCATAAAAGAATTAAACTATAATATTTCCAATTTCATAAATATTCAGCGTACATTTTCAAGTTTAAACCACGCTACAACATACTTTTATTAGCATATTAAAATGGTAAAACTTTCTTAAGATAGGTATGTTTGCAAATTTATTTTTACTACATTATACATTAGATAACTCGTTTTATGAACTAGGGTCATAGTGAACAAAAGGTTTAATATTTATATTCAGTTTTAAAAATTTTATTACTTTAACAAGGGACGTTCCGGATCTACATACTACATAGGTTTATGACACCTACTAACACTTAATTAGTAATGATATTTTATTTATTAGTAAGATCTTTAAGACTCCATCGTAAAGCTTGGGTGTTGTTGTCAGTAGGTACCATTAAACGAACGAAAATAACAGAAAATTCCCCGTTATGACGTCAGACAATAACGTGTCTTAAAAGACTTTCCTCATTAGAGACGACCATCCTTTTTTTAATGGTTGGTGACAGTGCACGTATTCTGTCACAAAGGTATAATTTCGATAGAAATAAAACTACGGTTTTAATCTTCACTTTTAATCATTACTCGTAAAACGACAATTGTTTCGCCAACACAGTGGCTTCCTCAGGTGTTTACATCTAAACAGTACGTTACAAACTAAATAAAAAATAAATAATATATCTATAAAATCAAGAAGGATGGTATTTCAAATATTTTTAAAGAAATCTATGAATTACAAGTGTTGTCGGTAGTTAAAGAATGTGGCACATCTGGTCGGCCCTAACTGTATATTATAGGGTACTAAACGTGTTTACGCATAAATTTGTTTAATAACCTACATATACATTTGCATTATTGTCTTAACAGATTTTAAGTAAATAAATTTAATAAAGGCGAGTTATTTAAATCTAATTTATCATTTAATAAAATTTGTGACTGTTTTAATTTATTGATTTCTAAACTTTCCAGTAAATTTAATTTCTTGCCTTTATTTTCTAAATGCAGAATTTGAAAATCTTTATCGAAAGTGTGGTTTTCTTCTAATAGATGATTCGCAAAAGTAGAATCTTGCTTTTTATTTTTAAACGAAGAACAATGCCCGGCAATGCGTTTTTCAAACGATCTTCCTGTTTGACCGACATATATCTTACCGCATCCACACATTAACTTATAGACTCCGGATTTCTTATTTTTGTCTGTTTTATCTTTATTGTTTTTGATGTGCTTGGATAACTTATTATTAGTTTTGAAAACCGTGTTAATATTAAGTTTTTTTAAATCACTTGAAATATGCTTATTAGGTGTCCCAATGTACGTTTGTAATCTAAATTTTGAATTTTCTTTATCCTTTATTGCTTTATTATTTATTCTTTCACTACCGACAACACTTGTAATTCATAGATTTCTTTAAAAATATTTGAAATACCATCCTTCTTGATTTTATAGATATATTATTTTTTTTTAATTTAGTTTGTAACGTACTGTTTAGATGTAAACACCTGAGGAAGCCACTGTGTTGGCGAAACAATTGTCGTTTTACGAGTAATTATTAAAAGTGAAGATTAAAACCGTAGTTTTATTTATATTCTTAATTATGGATCTTCATCAAGTAAATGCCGAATCAATTCAATAATTTTGATAGTTTGGCTATGTCAAGCATGTATGCAATAATTATAGATCGTTCCAACCTCCGTATTCAGTATGGGATATAATAGCAGCTTTTATCTCTTACTATACTTAGTTGCTGTCATTAACGCTATCTTCACTTCCGGTTGCTATGTTGCAACTTATTGGCATATGCTGTCGGCATCGACAACAGTATCTATCTGTCTATTAATATCAACTGTCAACCGTCATCGTCCTACTTTTAAAATATTTCGTTAAATTGTTAATTTGTTTATATAGTTGTACAAATTGAACACTTCTATCTTTTTCAAGCGTGCACAGGGTAATATGGGTATTTTTATTGATTTTTATAAACGTTATAACATAATATAAATATAAGTACAGTTTTCACTGCATTAATGGAGCCTGTAGGAGAAAACGGCTCAAAGGAGACAAATTTAGCCGTAAGGAGAAGTGTATGATTGCAAATGTTTTCAATTATTTCAATAAATCAATGAATGTGAGTGCTGCCGTTCAAGAAGCAAGTAAGGCTTTGGGTATCTCAGACCGTGCAATATATCATGTAGAACAGGAGCAACGAACTGGTTTATTATCAAGTCCAAAAAAACCTAAAAAAAGGAAAGGCATACAACTAAATGATTGACTACATACATATGATGAGAACACGCAAGCAGCTATTCGACGTAAAGTGCATGGCTTTTTTATACATAATATGCCACCTACATTAAATACAATTCTTGCTGCTGTCAATGCTGATGATGAACTTCCTAACTTCAGTGGAACAACTTTACATAGATTGTTACACGATATGGGTTTCGAATTTAAAAAAGTAGGACGAAATATAATATAAAAAGATATAAATATAAATATAATAGAAAAAATATACGTATTTGTATGATTCCAGTTCTTTTTGTTACAAAGTGGAAACTATTATTTGTTAAAGGATCATCATCGTTTTTAATTTAATAAATTGCATAACACCCCAATATCGAAGTAAATATTCACTGTGCGTTGCACAGATATCGTTCATATGTATATTTGTTTAGAAATGTGTGTAGTATTGTTAATAAATATTGAAATACAGCTAATTTCCTTGTAGTATTCTTTCCTATAATTTTACGTGCAGCGAATTCTGTTAAAATTTAGTTACTTTTATAAAATAATAAGCAAAATGTCATATGAATCTCAATAATTTTGCACCTTCAACGTCAAAAAACGTAAATAAAGGTTATGATTTGATCGCGTGAAATGTCAAATAATTAACCGGAAATGGTAATGTACAGATGATTGGATGATTTGGCAACCATGAAACAAATTCCCATAAGACGTATACTGAATACGGAGATTGGAACGATAATTTTTCAAAAATTTTTATTGCAATAGTTAAAATTAAAAGAAAAAAATAAAACTGGAAATGTTAACATTATTTTAAAGACAAAGTCTCTACGCTTCATGTCTTCAAAGCCATTTATTAGGTTTCTTGGATTATGTCGGCACAAAAATTTACAATAGCATTACGAAACTCTTCGATTGTGTGATGTCTGGTCTTGAAAATGATACTCTGATATGGAAAAATAAAATAGTCTAAAATTGTCAAATCTGGAGACCTTGGCGGAAAATTAATAATTATTTTATTGAAAAATTCTAGCTTAACATGCCACTGCATCGACTCTGTATCGATTTTGGATCATAATTGACTCAAGCTTCATCTTCAGTGATAAGTCGGGCGATAATTAAATCTGGTTCGTTCCCACAAAGCGCCAAGAATTGCTCATACGCCTCTACTCGGACACGCGTTTTCAATAGTCAAAGGATTCGCGGAGCCCACCTTGTTCTAACTTTTGTCATTCCAAGGTACTCGTGTGGAATTCTGAAGACTGCAGTTTCTGAAACACCAAGGAAACCTGCAAATTGTCACTTCTTTAATTTTGCATCTTCCAGTACCAAATACTTTATTTTTTCAACAACATCTGATGTGATCAAATTATTAGGGCGAGCTGGACGGGAACATATTTCAATGATTCTCGATAATATTTAAACAACTTTGACCACTCGCAAATAGTTTCCTAGGAAGGATAATCATTTCCGTACACAGCCAACATTTCTTCAAGAATAATTTTTAGAGTTTTTCTTTGTTTTGTACGGAACTTTATAACCGCTTTATATTCGATTTTGTTCATTTTGATATAAAATCAATGCACAACAACACAAACTGACAGATAATAAAATTAATAATGTTGCAAATGTTTTGGAAATTGGCATACTGGATACCAAGGCATGTGATTTTAAAGAAGCATAATGGGAAATTACATTAAAATTAAAAGTTGTCTAGTCCGGGAAGACAAAATTCGTTAATTGTGTAAAAGATATCAGGCGATTTTTATTTCATTATTAACCTCCACAAGGGCCCGTTAGAACACATTTGGATATTGTGTAAATTAGTAATACTGTTTTAGATAGAAATCGTTTTATTTGCAAGTATGACTTTTTGATACTTTTGTTAGTAATAAAACTACAAATGTGAAAATTCGTGAAAGCCACGTCTATCTCGAAACGTGTATATACCAGCATTTCATTCTCATTAGAAATCATCAGTATACGATATGCACAACCAGGAAGGTTGACGTCGCGATATGTTGCGTTCTGCATTCTGGTAGAATCTTAGTTTGTCGGAATATAGAAATTAACGTAACAAATTTGGCTACAATTGCATGTAACGTAATATGCATTAAGTTCAAAATAAACTTACAGCAACCGCTTCCATAATCTTATTATGTTGCTACCAACCATCGCTTTCTAAGTTGCTTGTCAGTCAACAGTCTTCCTAAATCATCGATAAACATTTTACAGATAGCTTTTTAACCATTAAGAAAAACTTTGCGAAGGTAAAGAATTACAAAATAATTATCAGAGCATTGAGGTGCTTGGTTTGTTTCCCGATTTATTGCTAAACGCAATATGATTGTTTACTTAATAGATATCTGAACTTATGTAAACTGTTGTGTTTGAAATTATTCTTTCTTCAAAAACAACGAAATTGAAAGTATTACTTACCACTGAATCCGGAAAAGCCCTTGGCTTGTTGTTCATCATTTAGCGGTCCGATGGCAGTTCCAATAAGAAAATCTAGCATTGCCAACACGATTGTGGCAATTAAGAAATTTTGGGCTTTACTTTCCCACTCCATTCCAACTGCGCATATCAATATCATGATTAGGATAGCGATTACACCAACTAGTCTAACATCATTGATACCACCGTCAATGATGTATGTGTCATAACTTGCTAATAAGTCATTAAGACTGTCACAGAAGCCTATGGTGTTCATTGAAGCTGCTACGGCATTAGCGAATGCGAACACGATACCCACTGATGCGCCAAATTCTGGACCAAGAGATCTTGATATGATGTAATATATGCCACCTGTAACAATAAAATAAAGCATAGTTCATTCATTGTATAAACGTACAAATATCTAGGATGTTAGTATTTAGTAAGTTAGTTTGAAAAATGATGTGTTTGTAAATAATAATGAACCATATTCTTTCATTATATGCGACGGAGGATTGATTTATAAGGTCTCCAACAATGCCATTGTGTGAGTAGTGGGGATAGAAGCATGTTCTAACCTGCAAACTGTAATTTCGAGTATCTATCTCCTTTTAGCATGTAAAGTTTCATTTTCTTGTATACCGTCGTTGAATAACAGTGTTATTTAATGTAAATATGGTTTCTACATATTACGACGTTAATTTATTCGAATTTTTTATAGAAAAATATTCGCCCTTAAGTAGGATTCGAACCCACGTGCATGGTTTGCCGGACTATTGCTCTAACCACTAAGCTATCAAAGGCAGCGATTTAGACTCTTTGTGGGGATGCCTTGACTTACATCAAGGAAACGTATGATATATATCTTGCCCGTAGTAGGCCGTTGTGCAAATTTGTTGCATTTTTCGCGAAGTAATGTAAATATGTTTTCTACATATTACGACGATAATTTATTCGAATTTTTTATAGAAAATACAACATATTTATAAAAATATTTTAAGCGATAGAAGCCCAAATTTTACTGTCGAAAATCTAGAAAAGTACTTAATTATTAATTGGTACAATAATAAGTTAAGTAGATCTCATTGCAAAAGTGAATAGTCATTAATAATAACTATACATATCATTTTATGGATGTTACTTAATAACATAATAATTTATTATGTTATGAAGTAACATCCATAGAATTATATGTATTAATATCTATTAATTGTAGTCTTTTACCATATTATTATGCAACGTTCTCATCATATATTATGTAGTAATAATTATTTTTTATGTATACATGTAATTTAGACTACTTTTTGTTATTTTACTATTCTTTCCTTGATTTCCAGTAAGTGAAATACATCAAAAACAAGGTGCATAAAATGTATAAATGGTAAAAATGAAAGTGTATATTTGACATATTTTTGGAAATAGCATGACATATTTATGCGCATATTTAAAGCATAAATTAAAAATTAAATGGAATTTAATATTAAAATAGTATATTAAATACAAGTTTTAATAGGCACCATTTTTTCGCACGAGTTCAGTTTAGAAATCGAAATTTCTAAAGAACGATTGCGACAAAAGGCCTTATGAAGCGAGTTTTTTATACTATTTCTTCTATTTTGCATTTTTTACATTAAGAAATTGAAATTATTTAATTTGAAAGTTCAGAGTATTATTTTTATATAAAGTATGCAGTTGGTCACATTACTACTTGATATTTTCAAATTTAAATTTTGTTGTCCGCGAAATATATTATATTACATATTATTTATTCATTTTCGTTAACATTACTTGATATTTTATTTAAAAATATAAATATGAGTGATATAGAAACTAATACATTTTGTACTTCACCCCAGTTACGAGTGGAATATATTTAAATTCTTAAAATTAAATGACAGCAATTTCTGTGTTTGAATAATGCCAACATTGAAAAATTGAAAAAAGCGTATCGAAATGAAGCTCATTTCGATACTGTTTTGGTTTCATAATGAGTTCATTACGAACGCAAAATAGAAAAAGAATATTCTTAAAAATCGTAAATTTATTGAAAGAGACAAATCGAATATTTGAAATATTGAAATATTCATGACATTACGGAGATGGCCTGGATCAGGAAATTTTAATTTTTTTTGAAATCTATGCATATATAAAACAAGATTTAAGACTGCGATAAAAGTTCTTAAATGTATCCGAAACATAACATTTTTTGGCAATAATATAGTTTATAAAAAGGCTTTTATTTAAATTTTTAGATATTTTCGTTTTTTTTTAACGAGTTATTAGGTTATAAAATTGGACTATTATTTAAAATTTCGAGGATGCCTAGCTTGCTGTCGTCGGTCATTTTCTCTTATAATTAAGCTAGTTATGGATATTTGTTGAAAAAACACTAATAAACACTATAAAGAGCTAATATTAAATTTTATTTCGCATTTCGTCTTGCAAAAGTTTTGTAGAACGTATAAAGCAATGAAAAAAGAGACTAAACGATTGAGCTACAACAAATAAATTGTACCACCCAAGAAGAAGTATAAGAACGATCGAAGTTCTATATTTGGTGTGAAGGTTGGTTGCTATTTATGCATCCGGCACAACAAACGAAAACAAATATTTAACAATGAAAATGGTTTTATTGTTCTTCAAAATATTCTCCGTGATGATTGTTTGTATACGTTGCATACTTTTGAACCAATGTACTTTTTCAACCGCTTCTTCTGGCGTCGAAAATCGTTGATCAGGCAGCCTATTCTTCACGAACGGGAATAAAAAGAAACCATTGGGTGCTAAATCAGGGTTGTACGGCAAATGACCCAATTCGATGTTTTCTCGGTCAAATACGGAGTTGTTTGTGCCGATGTGTGAGAGCGCGCATTGTCATGATGAAGAATGATTCTACGTAGTTGGTTGTCTTTTCTTATTTCGTCAAAGACATCTGACATGCAAATAGTTGTGCACCAGTCAGAATTGATCAACGATGCTCTAGTGGCACTTTAGCATATGTCCATTTTTGATTTCGAAGGCGAGTTTGCTGAATGGTACGTAATTCGCGTGAAACTGATCGAAATTTATTTTAAACAACTTTGTGCAGTGACGAGGCAATGTTTAAATTAAACGGCCGTATCAACAGACATAACTGTGTTTACTGGGCTCACGAAAACCCTCACTTAGTTATCCAAGAAAAATTAAATGTGCCTGGCGTTACAGTATGGGCGGGAATATGTTCTGCAGGCATTGTTGGCCCTTACTTTTTTGACGGCACTATAAATGGTGAGAATTATCTCGAAATGTTTCATAAATTAAAAACTGAACTAGAAAACAGCCCTCTATTTTAAATGTAAACTTTCCAGACTAGATCGGTCTACGAAGTCGCACAGAATGGCCGTCCAGATCCCCCAATTTGATCACGTGTGATTTTGTTTGTAAGGTATTTTCAAAGACAGGGTTTTCCGCTATAATTTACCAACATTGATGTTTTGAAGTAGGTAATAACTGACGAAATGGAAGCAATACTAAATTATAAACAATTATTATATCGCGTATGTTTGGCTGTCAAAAAGAGCTGTTAACTGGGCATTGAAGAGAATGGAGGTCATTTTGACTACAAACGTTAAGAATAAAATTGTATATACTATTTAATAATAAAAAAAGACTTATTATAAATACAGGGTATTTTTTATTATTTAATTGTAAATCCGTTGCCGACTTATGCCATCGTATTTACGGATAAGGATTTTTTTTTGGAAAAGTCCTGTAATACACTAAATAAGTAATACTTGTAAGTGTTCTCTCTCGTTAATTCATGGCTAAATTATGTAATTTTTTGTTTTTTGTTTCTATGTGTTAAAATCGTAATACACTATAGGCTTTGAAATATATTGAAATATTTCTTAAAAATAGTACATTATTAATCTTTATCATAAGAACATGTAAATTTTTTTCTGTGGATATTCGATAAATTGAGATAATTATAATAGCGATTAAGGTGAATCCTCATCTCTTTTTGTAGGTGTAGTAACATCGTCAAAAGCGGAATTTCTTATGCACTTAAGCACGTGCAGTCGCTATAAAATAGATTAGAAACGCATAAGTATTCTTCACGTGTGTATGCATTGCGCTGAAACCTGCTTAATACATAGCGAGATAGGATTTAATCCTACGTAATTCGACTCTATCTTTAAATCATGAACAAGACTAAACTATCATTGGGAAATCATCATACTTATACTGGCATACAGTCATTCGAGTGACTATATATATATATATATATATATATATATATATATATATATATATATATATATATATATATATTGTTAAGGCGCTAAGATGGTCAAACTAAGAACGATGAGAATTATCAATGGAGAATGATAAATATAAGTTAGATGTTGATGATTTTGAATTTAAATATTGGGCGCCATAACTTTTAACAGTTCTTAGTTGTTCAACGCTATCTGTGTACTTTATAAATAACCAGCTAATAGTCGTAGAGCAAAAGTAAATTAAGTAATTAAGATATATCCCAGGATCTTCGTAAGTGAATGTATTACCCCGTAAGAACAATGTAATTGGTATATATATAATGCTAAACTCAACAATTAAACAATAACAAATAAAAGATTAAGTTAAATTTAAAAAAATAAAAAATTATTGATGTAAAATAAGAAAACTATAACAGAAATTGAATGTAAAATAAGGAAACTGTAACATAAATTGTATGTGTGCTATACGACAAAAAACTGAATTACTAAATGGTGCACATGTGTTATTAAACAACGATAAGGTTAGGTAATGTGAATCTTATATAAACAAATATTAAATGGTACTGAAATTAGACACAATACAGGTGAGTACGAAACTATCTTTAAGAAATATGTATGTTTTGATGATAAGATTATAATTAATGTTTTAAGACGTAAAAATTCATGGATTTAATGCAAATAATAAGTTGTATTGAGTAGTTTTATTTAGACAAATGTTGATTTATAGGTTTAATTTGTGGAATAACGTTGGATGTGAACCTGTTTTCCAATGTATTCAGTTGTGGTGTAGGCTGGAAACGCTGTGATCAGGATCACAAGAGTTCGGCGTCTCCTGTTGTTGATATCGGCGTTTGCGGCGAACGATAGCTCCGCTTCTACTGATTTGTCGGGGTCCTAATTCCAAATGATGCTATGCTTGATAATTGTTGTTTTCGACGTGAAAAACTCTAAATTTATTTATCAAAAGTTGGGCCACTTATTTAGGTATCGAATGATCGAAAATTTGGTATGATATACTTGGTTTATAATATATAAAATAATTTAAATTTTAAGATGTACGAAAAATACGGCCATTTGTTGTAGAAAAATTATATCAGACACCTTCTCGGCTTTTTTTTAATTCCATAGCCTATTTTAATTATAGTCAAAAAGCCCCGAAGTTTTTACTTTCTCCACATCAATTAAAATATGAATTTACATAATATTTTAGTTTTAATATGATCGTAAAATTGGTAGAATTATTTTCAAATGCTTAAAATGTACTTTTCAATATAGGTTTAGTTATAATTCGTACCGTAAATTTCGCGGGTTCATTATAATTTTAAATCAGTGGGCGTGGTTAACTAGTATCCATACAAAATCTTGATGTAGATAAATTAGATATCTGTAATTTCTCGCGTATAATTTGAATTATGAAATTGAAAAATTTAAATATAAAAAGTAAGTTAAGAAATAAAAATAAGTTAATTATAAATATAAAGTTCACAAATTACGTCCGCCAATTTAATCTTTATGCAATGTTTTTATATGTGTTGTTTATCTGTATTTCTCATTGTAGGAGCTGGAATTCGGGTGCTGTTTGACCCATTACAATATATATATATATATATATATATATATATATATATTTAATAAACGGCTAAGAAATTATCTAAATACATATATATATATATATATATATATATATATATATATATATATATATATATATATATATATAAGTGTTTAGATAATTTCTTAACCATTTATTAAACATAACAATTGATAAATTATTGGAGTTTTTCGGCTTTTATATGAAATATTTATAAATATCAAATTAGAATGCATGTAATTGCAGAGTAAATGAGAGTAAATGGGGATGTAAACATTGCTGTCTACAAATTACAAAGCAAATCATACGAAATTTTTAATTGATAAATATGGTCTACGTTTACAATTACATACATTCTAATTTGATATTTGTAAATATTTCATATAAAAGCCGATCTTATATATATATATATATATATATATATATACTTATTTATTATTATTATTATCAAATAAAGTTGAAAGGGAGAAGATTTGGCACGATCTAGAGGCTTGAAGTGGAATTGTAGATCGTGCGGAACACATTAGCAAAATAAGAGCTTCAAAAACCATTCCTTTCATAAACAAGAAGCATGCCTAACCACAATTTAAATTAATAAACTCTAAATACGTATTTTGCAACTAAGTTGCCATCCTCAGTAGAATAATCTGAGAAGGAAGATAGTGTTAGACGTATTGTCGTTGGTTAAGAAGGTCAGCTTCTGAAGATATACTCTTCACCAAATCGCCAGTGGGATAATACTATTTTCCTTTTAAGTTGCAGACAATGACACTCCGTTCAACACTATTTTCCTTTCCAGATTGTTGTATTGAAGATGGCAACTTAGTTGTCGAAATACGTATCCGGAATTTATTCATTTATATTGTGGTTAGGGATTATTTATTTATTTTTGTCTGTTTCAGATTTCAAGGCGAGATTGTGCCTTCAAATCTAAAAAGACTATTTCGGATTCCCTTCATGGTAGATGCGTTGGGCTCGGTGTTTGCACTCTTAAGGCAATTAATTTGAAGGTGCCGGAGGTGAATGAAATCCAATTTTATTTTTGTTACTGCATTTCGGGAACTTACGGACGCAACCTCGTATCTAATATTTTGTTAATATATTTTCTAAATCTCGCATCATTCATCCTTTTTACTTTCCATTTATGTTATAATGTTTCGGAATATAGTAAGTTTTATTTAGTGCTTTTTAGAATTGGTTTACATAATGTTCAGATATTATGTCGACTACATGTTTCTTTTGTTCCCAGTATCGAATATTTATAGCTGTTTTCTGAATATTTTAATTTTCTTCTGAACAGTAAATTTCTTTACTTTATTTATTTTATTATTTCAATATAAGAAAAGATTTCGCTCGGTTAGTGCCTTGTTTGCATAATAAAAGTCATAAACGAAGCCAGAAACTGTTTTATTAGTTTCTTTTTTTATTCATGTTTAGTATAGCGTCCCAATATTTTTAAAATTTAGGCATGTAAATAGAAGTTTATGTGATTGGTTAAAACTAAGCGCTCCGGCAGGCACACATGGGCTTTCCTTACTATTGAAATTTAGTATAAACAAAGATTAAAAATAAGTTGGATTGCTTGTGTATTGAGGAATTTAGCATACGAATTATTCATATAAACGTATTTGACATTATTTCAGCTAGTTCAGCAAAGATTGCGACTTAATTAATATTATATTATATACCGGGTGTATTATGAAAAACCTTTGGGGCTGTAGCTTCCTTATATTTTATCTGATTCTAATGAATGATATGTCAAACTAAATCGTTTTTAAAGCACTGTAACCTGTTTTCCAAAGAAAAAAATTTTTGACATTTCGTTTTTGACAGACAGTAGTAAATTTTTTTTTTTAAATTGTACTACATATTTTTTTTTACTTATTCTAATAAACATTTATTTCCTGAAGACACCTCCATTATATTGAGTGACAAATTTTTTATAATTAAAAAAAAACTACGAAATTTACAGAAATCAAGCTATCATATATTTTAATGAATCAAATGTTCGAAATTGGCCCCATTTTGTTCCAGACACATTTGACACCTTCTATTAACTCCAACTGCTGCGTTTAATATAAGATTTGGTGGTATTTCATGACATACTTGTACTATCCTTCTTACTAAATCATCTCTGGTATCAGGTGGAGTCAAATAGACATGATCTTGAATGTAAGACGACAGAAAGAAATCCAGTGGATTCAGATCTGGCGATTTAGCAGGCCATCGAATAGGTCCGTAAGTGCCCATCCATCTGACGCCAAAATAATTATTTAGAAAATCAGTATTCATTCGTGCATTATGGGGTGTGGCACCGTCCTGTTGGAACACCACCCTGTTTAACTCGGCAAGTGGCAACTCATCTAAATAATCGCCTAATTCATTGCGTAACAAATTATTATACTTTTCTTGGTTTAGATTACCCTCCACAAAAAAGTTCCTACTACTCTATCGCCTAAAATGCCACACCATACATTTACACTGAACCGATTTTGAAAATTGTGTTGCATCACAACATGGTTATTTTCAGTGCTCCAATGGCGATGATTATTTCTGTTGAATACACCAGTTTTCCCAAAAGTGCATTCATCTGACCACAACACACGATGATAAAAAATTGGATCTTCCCTTAGTTTATTCATGAAAACCGTGCAGAATTGAACCCTTCGTTGAGGGTCGTTTTCACCGAGAGCATGCACCTTCCGTGGTTTATAAGGAAAGAACTTGTTCTTCTTCAGAATGTACTGAACTGTAGAATGTGATACCTGCACGTAGTGAGCAATTTCTCGCGTAGACGTATTAGGGCTTTCTTCCACATAGAGCCAGACACTTAATTCTAAATTTTGATCTTGAATTACAGGTGCGTTTATTTTCGGTTTTTTGAATGATCCAAAATTTCGTAAATTTCGCACGAGCCTTCCAAACTTATCGGCACTTGGACGCAGTCTGTCAGGAAAACGATTTCCATAAAGTCGCAAAGCAGCTGCAGAATTTGTTCCGCATTCAAAATATGCTTGAATCGCATCCACACATTCGCCATTATCCATTTCAATAACAAAATTTAGAAATAAATCGTTGAAAATGTTATAATGAATATGTGACTGACAGATGTAACAGCTCTCTTCGAAAATTTGGAATGCACTTTTATGGTTCAATATGACTGCTTGATTTTTTAATTTTTAAAATAAACACTGTAAATGTTGTTGTTGACCGACCGCTCACTGATAACATTGGTTTGTAATCCTTTATGGGCTTAAAAGGTACACACATTTGCTGGTAATAAAATGAAATAGAGTATTTAAAATGCATTTAAGAAATCTCTGTGTTCGGAAAAACCAGAATAAATCGAACTAAAAAAAAAACCTTCAATTTCTCGATTTTTTTTCATACAAGGTAATAAACCAGACCTTTAATCGCCGAATTATTAAGTTTATGGAAGTTATGAACAAATTTTAAGATGCCTAAGTGCTAATAGCGACGATAATAAACCAAATAATCGGCTTCATAAAATTAGGGCCCATTTACGTTTAGTAATAAAAATTATTCAAGCTGTTTTTTATCCTTACGAGGCTCCATCTTTAGACGAGTCAATGCTACTGTGTAGAGGACGGCTGAGTTTCCATGAATATATCAAAAACAAAAAGGCCAACTACGGGATAAAATTCTATAAAGTATGTTCAGCAGATGGCTATATTTTGAATATAGGGATTTAGCAAGGAAAATCAGACAATGAAGACGCTAACACTTCCAAAACAAAATTGCTGGTTCTGAGGTTATTAGAACCTTATCTGGACAAAGGGCATCATATCTATATGGACAATTTCTACAATAGTGTGTCATTATCATCCAAACTCATTTCTCATAAAACCCACTCTACCGGGACCTTGCGCGCTAAACGACGTGGGAATCCTATTGTAGTTGAAAGGAAACTGAAAAAGGGCGATTATGTATGGTGAAGGAAAAATAATATTTACGTATCAAAATGGAAAGACAAACGAGATGTCATTGCCATTACCACCGGATATCAACCAAAATTGATTATAGTTACAAATCGATATGGGGTCGAAAAAGTGAAACCATTAGAAATCGCAGGGTATAATAAAAATATGTCTACTGTGGATAAAAGCGACCAAATGCTCAGTTATTACTCGCCCTAGAAAAAGTATCCGAAGGTACAAGAAAGTGATTTTTCGCCTACTCCTTTTCTACTACTATGTTTTCAAGGACAAGGTAATTAGATCCTTGATATGTTTGCCAGAAAATGTTGTTGATGGTAGGAAACTGATAACCAAAAGAAAGACTACAACAGAAGCAAGGCCGTCTCAACAGCATTTTCCTGAAAAAATTCCAACACCAGAAAACTACAAAAGGCACACATATTTTTTGAAATGCAGATTGTGTACACGCAATAAAATTAGAAGAGAAACATCCTCCAGGTGTAAGAACTGCTCCGAAAATCCACCATTATGCGCAGCTCCTTGTTTTGAGGAATGGCGTACATCATTGAGTTAGTTAGTAATGAAAACTGTGAGGGCGTCTATAGCCGCTCTGTCACGTACATAACTTGTACTACACATGGCGTGACATGGACGTCTATAGCCGTCTAATTGTTTTTGATGAAAAAGGTCTTTATTTTTTCAAAATAATGTTTTGGTTTAAATATCATATTTAATTAATTTTCGCATTTATATGTATTGGGTTGATGCATGGCGTTCTTATTAAATGTAGATTTTATTTATTTTCTAATAAACGAAATACATGAACTAATCATTTCTATTTCCAATTCTATATATTATATTTTGAAAGTAAAGATAACGTCAAGCGAATTTTGAAGCGACATCGATATTAAAAGAGATTCCACGAAAGTTGTTTGATATAGAGCGAGACCAGGTGAATCACATAGTTTCGCTCAAAACATGCGACAACCAAACCCCCAAGTTTTGGAACTTTGCAGATGTCGTATTAAGGTCAAGTGATTACAATCCATTTTAACGATTAATTCCTGAGCTAATTAGCGGGAACGATTATCATGGATTAGTATGTCGGAAATAAGTTCAAAATACGTTGAATAGCAAGCTGTCGATATTATTAGGAATAACCCAGCAACCATATTAAGAACGCAGGGACTAAATAAATTCGGTAATTCATACATGAAATATTGCCGGTACTTTTTGGGTACCCTGCATGCCAAGCGTTACACAGGAGTTGGCTCACCAGGAAATAACAGTAAAGATAAAAATATATAAATCCGCTTACCTATCAGAAAGGGAAAAGAGAAGCTACAAAAGTGAAATAGTTCACAAGATCCCTAGAAATAAAAAGAATAGTGTGATCTTTTTCAGCCGTCTCACTTCCCCATCTTGTCTAAATAGCCGTTTGACTAGCACATTTGGCTGATGTGTCACTCTGTCACGGTATTTATCACTGTGGTGAGCAATAGCTTCTTGAATGGTGGCAATCGGGAGGTCACGTTGGATGACTTAGTTGGATACAGAGCTGGATACCGTAAGTCCATATTGGTTTTAGAACGGATTTGTATAGTAACAGCTTATTGTAGACAGATAGCTGTGATCTGCGACCGATTAGCCAATACATTTGATATAATTTAATGCCTAACTGCTTAAGTTTGGTAAATATACGTGTCTGCCATGTGAAACGCCTATCGAGATTCATTCCTAGGTATTTTGTGGTGTCAGCTTGTGGGAGTTTACAACCGTTGGTTCTGATGGGTGGACAGGTTTCACGTCGCAATGAAAAAGTAACATGTGTAGATTGGGATTCGATTTTATCTTAGTTTTCCTGAAGATTTCTTGAAGCCATAACAGGATCAACATGAGATGCAAGAATTGCTGTATCGTCAGCATATATTGCTACGGTTGTCAGCTTAGTAGTTGGTGTGTCAGCTGTGTATAGTAAAAATAAGATTGGGCCTAATACGCTTCCCCGTGGGACACCAGATAAAATATAATATAGATCGGTGTAGGTGTTGTTTAAAGGAAATGTCTGTCAGTTAGGTAGGATATTAGAAGTTGATAGTGATGATGAGGCAAGTATGTTTTCAGTTTATAGAAAAGTCGGTCATACCACACTTTATGGACGGCTTGGGACATGTTTACGAAGGCCGCGGAGCAGTAATTTTTTGCTTAAAAATCTCTGTTAATCTTCTTTACCAGTCTATGGATCTGTATTTCCAAATCCGAACTGATGTTCTGGTATCATGTTCCTTTCTTGTAAGATTTCTAATATTCTTTTAACATATATTTTTTCAAATACCTTCGAAAATATTGATAGAAGACTTATTGGTCTGCAAGATGAAGCTGTTTCTGATTTCTTGCCTGGTTTCAGGATCATGACCATCTGCGCTACTTTCCAGATATTTGGAAAGTAGTTAAGTCTAAGAATGGCATTGAAAATAAAGGTTAATAGTCTATAACCTTTTTCAGACAATTCTTGGAGAACTTTGCCAATGATGAGGTCGAAACCAGGCGCTTTGTTAATATCAATTCCTTCCTTGATTGTTTTTTTTTATGAGATATTTTAATTTTCTTGTGAGGGAGGTACATCTGATAAGGTGCATTTAGGTAATTTTGTATTTCTTTTTCTTGTTTAGTAGAGATTTCAGAAGAGAATGTTTGGAATACTTGTTTCAGATGGTTTGCGAATACATAATCGTTTTCTTTGTCGCTTCTTGCCCAGTTGTTTGTATTATCTTTAATTGGTGGGTTGTGTTGGACAGGTCTTTTCAGTTTTCTTGTCGCCTTCCATAGTGAGTAATTTGTATCTTCTGTTGATGTTAAAATTAAATAAAATACAAAATATTTGAGATAAAAGCAAAACTTTTTCTTTGTTTTATAGGGCAACTTATTACAATTATGGTTTGAATAACATCATTCATAGGTCTACCTCGGCTTTGTTTGCAAGATAGAATTCTATAACTATAATTTTCGTCGACTTTTTGCAATAAATCAGGTGTAACTTCATTAATGCAGCGTTAAATGTCCAATTTCAAAGCGCCTCTAGTTCGAGGTTTGTTGGCATTAACCAACCACTTCACATATCCCACAAAAAAATCCAAAGGTGTTAAATTATAACTTCTTGGAGGTCAACATTTCTGGAGATTACAGGCTCACCAAACTCTTCTCCCAATAACTCCATAGTGACATTGGCAAAATGTAATGTTGCACTATCTTGTTGGAAAAACATGTCTTGCAAATCAATTTAATCCTATTTTGGCCACAATAAATCTGTTAACATTGATCGATAACGCTCACCATTCACTGTTACTGCATCTCCATTTGCATTTTCAAAAAAATTGGGTCCGATGATATCACCATGCCATAAACAACACCAAACAGTAACTTTTCCTGGATCAAAGATTTCTCATGAATATGTTGTGGATTATTTTCATACCAAAACCGACAATTTTGTTTGTAAACAAACCCGTTTAACCAGAAAGAGGCTTCATCCGAAAAGATGATTTTTTTAAAATCAGGATCAATTTCGAGTTGCTCTAGAGCCCAATCAGCAAACACGACGCTTATGATGGTCAAGTGGCTTCAGTTTTTCAGTAAACACAATCTTGTATGGATGTAAACTCAAATCTTTTCTCAAGATACGCCAAGTTGTCATTCTTGAAAGGCCAAGTTCTTCAGAAAATCGATTAATCGACCAATTTTCATCTTCTGTAATACTGGCACTTACAGCGTTAATATTCTCTTGGTTTCTTGCGTTTGTTCGTCTTATTGTTGTTTTGGTATCCTGTAAAGAGAAATTTTTTTCGAATTTCTCCACGATTCGACGAATAGCAAGCACAGAAGGACGATTATGTGGACCATAATCTTCACGAAGATCACGCTGAGTTTCAATAAAAAAGCAATTATTTTTATAAAATTTTTGGATAATAACCAAACGTTGTTGAAGCGTGTATTTTGCCATGGTAAATTGTCAAACAGTACTAAACACAAATTACAGCTAGTGAAATTTTTAACATCTGAATATGACTGCCATGATATTTTAAAAACATGTCGTTCCTGTTGGGAAACCTGTTATACATAAATTTTCATTAAAATTGCTTTCTAATTAATATTTATCTTCGTAATTACATTTTAAACAGTCTATTAATATGCATGTATGTACATATATCAAAGAAAATTAAAATTTATTCCTAAATATATTTGGTTTATACATGCTCGTATGTTGAAGTCTGTTGTTGTTCAGGTGTCAGGCATTGTTTACCCATTTAATGGGGTTGGCGCGTTAAATTTAATGAGGCATGGATGAGGAAAACATTTTCATAATCGATTATGCCGTATTTAACCTACATAACACTTTCCTACGGAAGATACGAAATATTTTGGGATGTTTTTCTATTGAATTTCTGAATTTCGTTTATATAATTTACCAATAACCATTTACTAACATTCGATTTTATTTAAAACCCTGTTATGGTACATTAGTTAGTTTAGATCAACTCAATAAGCAATACTAAAATAATTGAAATTATATCTTATATATTAGAAAGAAAATATAATTTATTAATTACTTACTCTTCTTATGCAAAAGGCCTAATGACCTATTTATAATTTGTTAATTATAATATGCAAAATATGCAAGATTTTAGTGCATTCAGAATTATATGAAAATTAATTTTTAGTGCAACTGTGCAACTGTGTTGTTGAACCCCCTACGGCGATAATCTCTCATTGTTTTTGAATGGATACGATTCACCTACATGCAGTATACGAATCCATTGGTCGTATTGACTACAAATTAGGGTCCTCTAATTAAATAAGAAAATGAAAATAGAAATCTAAAATATAAAGAAAAGAAATATTATTCGTCAGCTTTATTGGTAAAAAAAATATAACGAGATCTGTGGTATTATAGATATATCAAACACAGAGGCACATAATTTTATATAAGTCATGTTCCGTATATATGAGGGACAAGCTACAATTATTGAGAATATAAAGATTGATACAAGTTCAGAATTTTTATTTTAAATATGTTCAAAGTAATTGCCATCAACAATAATACACTTAACCATTCTTTACTTCCATAGATCAAAAGCGTTCAGCCAGCTGTCTTTAGGGGTACTATCAAAAAAGCACTTAATGGCGATATCAATCTCTTCTTCTGACTGGAACTTTTTCGCTCTCAAATGTTTTTTGAGCTCAAAAAATAGCCAGAATTTACACATCGCCAAATCCGGTGAGTAAAGAGGATGTTCTACAACTTTGAGTTTGTTTTCAGCTAAATACTGAACAATTATCCCTGCTGTATGAGACGACGCGTTATCATGATGTAACATAATTCCCTTTCTTGGCACTTTACTGAACACAGTAGGCAAACAATTTTCAACATACAATTTAGCGGTAACTGTCTTCTGATCTTCTAATTTAATTGCGGCCACCAAACTCGTACTTCTAAAAAATACTGCGTACATTACTTTTTTCATTGCTCGCTATTTTTTTCACCATCGTAGGAGTTCCCTCATCTTCATGTATTCAGACTGGGCTTTGTTGGCGAGTGGGAATATCAAAAAACGGTATGTACGTTTCATCGCCTGTTACAATTTTAGAAATAATTTGGTGGCCTCCAGCATTCAACATATCTAAAGTTAGTTGACTAATTCTAACACGTTCTGCTTTTTGAAAATCTGTCAGATAATGGGGTACAAATCGAGCTACAACTTTTTTCAAATGTAAATTTTCGTGCAATATTGATCTCACTTGAGAGGATCCAATCTTCAGTTTGGACTTTATCATTGCATAGGTAATGCGGTTGTCCTCTTCCACCATCTTTTTCACTGCAGCAATATTTTTGGAATTAACAACAGTTGTAGAAGGGCAGCTTCTTTTCTGTGAACAACCGAGTTACAACCTCGTTCATTATCCGAAAGTTCTCTCATAATAATTCCGTTTTTTCGATAACAGAAGCGTATTCTATAGGTTATTTCTCAGACACTATTCAACAGAAGTGCACAAACTAAACTGCATTTGACAGATAAAATAATGCACTATTTAATAAACAACAATTTGTTTTTCATAGGTAACTAGATTTTTCTATTCTCAATAATTGTAGCTTATCCCTCGTACATAAGTATTAAATGTAAAGTAACATTAAGCTAGCAAACGAATATTGTCATCATTAATCATAATCATCATTAATCATCGTCTGAACTGTCCACATGACAGTTCAAGTATGTGAACATACTTGAATGTGGTATGATACTCATGATATTGTTACCAAAGGTTGGATGGACACAACCTTTGGTAACAGTATCATAAGTAGAGCGGACCAACCCGGAGCGATATTGGTAAATATTCCATATAAAAGCCGAAAAACTCCAATAATTTATCAATTTATATATATATATATATATATATATATATAAGGTAAACTTAATTAGTCGGCGATTAAAGGTCTGGTTATTACTTCAAAGAGTATATATTTAAAATAATCCTACAAGTTTCGGCAATGATGCCTTTGTCAAGGATATAAAAAATATAAATTTATATTTTTTATATCCTTGACAAAGGCATCATTGCCGAAACATGTAGGATTATTTCAAATATATATACTTTGAAGTAATAACCAGACCTTTAGTCGCCGACTAATTAAGTTTACCTTATCATACCAAGGTCACGAATATACTATATTTATATATATATATATATATATATATATACATATATATATATATATATATATATATATATATATAGTAAACCTAATCAGTAGGCGATTAAAGGTCTGTATATTACTTCAAAATATATGTATTTAAAAAAAAAAAACTCTACATGTTTCGGCTGTATACGCCTTTTTCAAGAGAATACAAAATATGAAAAAGGCGTATACAGCCGAAACATGTAGAGTTTTTTTTTTTTAAATACATATATTTTGAAGTAATATACAGACCTTTAATCGCCTACTGATTAGGTTTACCATATCATACCAAGGTCACGAAGTTATTATATATATATATATATATATATAATAACTTCGTGACCTTGGTATGATATGGTAAACCTAATCAGTAGGCGATTAAAGGTCTGTATATTACTTCAAAATATATGTATTTAAAAAACTCTACATGTTTCGGCTGTGTACGCCTTTATCAAGAGAATACAAAATATGAATGACAGGATATAAATGTCAAGTAATTAAGTTGCTATGGTTTAAATTATTCAAAGATACATTCTAGTAATAATAATAAATCATGCCTTAGTATTCCAAAAAATAGATAACAAGGTGTGAAAATATGTGTTGTTCGCTGCTAGCAATTTGTGTCTCCTTCTGGGTATGAACTTGTGTGTTGGTTGCTGCTGGCAGCTTGCGTCTCTCTATGGGTGTGTGGTTTTGTGTGAGAGCGTAAGTGTAGGGTTTTGTATGTCGGTGCGTTCGTGCGTGTGTTTAGTGATCGGTCGCATGAATTTAGAGAGGTCGGATAACCAGCCGTTGCGTAGGGCCGCCAACCCTTTCCCGACAACTTCTTTACAATTCCGTGCAGTACTTCGACGGTCTGACCCCCGCCCCAACGAGGCAAGGCGCAGACAGGCGAAGCGCACCCTGTACGAGGTTGCTCATCGCAACTAAGGGAACACTCTTAGTGGCTACCTCGGTCGACGATGGTCACACTTGTGCCATCTTAACGTTTTCCGCCGAAGCGGGGGCATAGCACACACGTCGAACGTGTGTGTGCTGTTAACGGCAGCCTAGCCAGGTTGTCGCCCAGGACCGATCCTAGTGGTGTGTGCATTGCGCGGCGACGAGACTGATGACAGGGTACTATTTATACAAATTGGTATAATAAACCCACAGCTTCTTTTCGATATATGAATTACCACTCAAATGCTCCTACAGTATTCAATAAAATGATTATAAATAATCTGACTGATAGGGCAGTAAAACTATCACATACTCAATACAGAAAAGATAACATCAAAAAAATTAAAACAATCCTAACTGATAATAATTATCCACCACAACTTATAGACCAAACTATTAAAAAAAGAGTACACCAAATATACAACACTGCAGATACCAATAAAAATTTGAACAATGACACAACATATATCACAATTCCATATGTTCCACAACTATCGGAAAAAATTAAATACACTTTAAAAAAATATGATATAGCTACAACATATAAACTTAGTAATACTAATAAACATTTATTTTCAAAACTTAAACCTAAAATAGAAAAAAATCGAGAAACACATGTCGTATATAAAATACCATGTCGCGATTGCGATAGTTACTACATAGGCCAAACGAAACAATATTTATACAAAAGAATACAAGCCCACAAATACTCTAGAACAGACAAAACTGCATTGTCTACACACAAACTACAACGCGATCACCATTTCGATTTTGAAAACACACAGATAATTGATAAAGAACAACACACAGTGAAAAGACAAATTAAAGAAATGATCAGTATTAAACAGGAAAAAAATTCAATTAACAACAGAAATGATATAAAAAATTTAAGCAGTATATACTATAATTTAATTCTGTAACGATCTACAATTTACCATCATATTATATATATATTTTTTTTTGTTATATACCTTATGTTATTTAAATATCATTTAAATATCATATACTTTTGCTTATCATGCTGACTGTTCCGTGTTTTGATTCCTGTCTAGTTGTCCGAGCAGGTTTTCGTGGTTTTCCTTCTCGTTTTGAGCGAATGCCGACAACTTTGCATCTTAAGTCGCTCCACGGGCGCATACGTAATAATAACTCATGTCTTGCTTTTCCCTGCCTATCCCTGTTTTCTGTTTTTTGCTGATGTGGCCCTCTACTGGGTTGTAGCCTAGCATATGCGCTACAAAACTCTAGGGGGGTCTGCCCGTTGGGCAGTCAGGTGCCATTCCGCCTTTCCAGCAAGAGTGAGGAACCATGCTACGCGGCGCTATCTCGTCGCCGCGCAATGCACACACCACTAGGACCGGTCCTGGGCGACAACCTGGCTAGGCTGCCGTTAACAGCACACACACGTTCGACGTGTGTACTATGCCCCCGCTTCGGCGGAAAACGTTAAGATGGCACAAGTGTGACCATCGTCGACCGAGGTAGCCACTAAGAGTGTTCCCTTAGTTGCGATGAGCAACCCCGTACAGGGTGCGCTTCGCCTGTCTGCGCCTTGCCTCGTTGGGGCGGGGGTCAGACCGTCGAAGTACTGCACGGAATTGTAAAGAAGTTGCCGGGAAAGGGTTGGCGGCCCTACGCAACGGCTGGTTATCCGACCTCTCTAAATTCATGCGACCGATCACTAAACACACGAACGAACGCACCGACATACAAAACCCTACACTTACGCTCTCACACAAAACCACACACCCATAGAGAGACGCAAGCTGCCAGCAGCAACCAACACACAAGTTCATACCCAGAAGGAGACACAAATTGCTAGCAGCGAACAACACATATTTTCACACCTTGTTATCTATTTTTTGGAATACTAAGGCATGATTTATTATTATTACTAGAATGTATCTTTGAATAATTTAAACCATAGCAACTTAATTACTTGACATTTATATCCTGTCATTCATATTTTGTATTCTCTTGATAAAGGCGTACACAGCCGAAACATGTAGAGTTTTTTAAATACATATATTTTGAAGTAATATACAGACCTTTAATCGCCTACTGATTAGGTTTACCATATATATATATATATATATATATATATCTGTATATTAATTGATAAATTATTGGAGTTTTTCGGCTTTTATATGAAATATTTACCAATATCGCTCCGGATTGGTCCACTCTAATCATAAGTATCCTACCACGTTTCGCCTAAATAGCATATTAGTCGTCTTCTCTGTCTATGTTTTTTAACCTGACATTAAGTAGTCATACCGAAGTTTTTGCAATCATGGGCTTTCCATAATTGTACGACGTTTGATAAATAACATCGCAGGATAGATTCCTCTCTCTGTGGCTATTTCGTGTGATTGCACTGTTCCACTCTTCTTTGTTTGTTATGCGTCACTGACCTATATAGAATCTCCATTTAGTAGAAAAACGTTGGGCGTCATCTCTTTTACTTTAGCTCTTATGTCTTTTTTCAATTTCTATAGCCTCCCTTATTAGCCGACCGCAAAAATTTTCACAACTTGTTTCTGTTTTTGTCTCGTCGAAGTCTATTGTGTGTCCTGTCAGTAGTGTGAGCCAGTATGCTAGGCCAGAAACCACGTTGGTTGTTTGTTTCTTACAGTAAGTATGTGTTCTTTCTTTCTAACACCTATTCTTCTATTCTTTCCTAAATAGGAGAGGAGTTTTTTATGTTATCGACCTAGCGACCTATGAAAAAAACGAATTAGAAAAAAGAAATTTAAATGTAAGAACCATTAATACTAATACATTTATTCCAACGTTTCTTTAATAACGCTAGGGCTTCGAAAAAAATTATTTTAGTAGTTCCGCAAAATATGACCCCACAGCGTTTTACACGTCGTCATTCGATAAAAATCGATGCCCTCTCAAGTATTTTTTGAGTTTTGTGGGCGAGGCCGTGACTGTAGCGTGGATGTTGTAATTCCTCAAAGCCGGATTTATTGATTACTGCTGGAACAATTCACGTCTTATGCACTCTGCAGTTGTGCAGAAGCAGAGTTTTCTGAGCACCATTGTGGGGTCTTTTTTCGCGTATAGCCGTGTTCAAGTTCTTAATTGCGCCTTTGCGTGTTCAAGTTCTTAATTGCGTCTTTGCAGACATTTCCCGTTACTGTAGTCCCTTTCAGGATATACTCAATTAAGAAAAACTTCTCCGCATCCCAGAAAACTGTGCTCATCACCTTTCCCGCAGAAAATTGCGTTTTTGTCTTCTTGGGCCATGGAGACACCCAACACCAATGCATGGACTTTTGTTTCGTGGGCGGAGTCCAGTGGTGTATCAAAGTTTCATCCCCAGCTACAATTCTATTTAAGAAGTCTTAATCTTGAGATAAAACAGTAAAATTCTCTTCACGTCGTCTACACAATTTTTGTTCGGGTCTGGAAAGCCTGGAAACCCATTGTGCCGACACTTTGGTCATTCCCAAATCTTCGTGTAGAATTTTAAAAGCACTCATTGCTGATATTTCTCTAGCAATAACTAAAACTTTTACTCGGCCGTTAGTCAACACCAAGTCCAAGTTCCAGTCTTCCACAGTTTGGGTCTTCATGAATGGATTCTCTGTCCCATTTGAACTGCTTACACCAAAATTGGACTTGAAAATAGGATGAGCTATTTTATCCATACACTGCTACTATTCTCTCATGAATATTCTTCGGGTTACTGCCTTATTTTGATAAAAATTTCATGATGCTTCTGTGTTTAAGTTTCAAATTACCCACTTTCTATGTTTTAAACGAACTTAAAAGTAGCAAATGTTAAGCGATTCGAACCAAACTTGGAGATGACACTATAAAATGTGACAGAAACTTTACGTAGGAAAATTGTCACGATAGTATATTGTTTTCATCGCTAGGTGGATAACGTAGAAACTTCTCTCGTATGTTTGTTGACAATCTCTGCAGGAATTTCGTAAACGCGTTGATCCTTTGAAGGTAGTTTGCCTTTGTAGTTTCTGAAGATATCCTTAATCTTTCTGTCTACAGTAAAAATTGTGTCCATGTCGTGTTTTTGCAGTATCTAGCCTATCCTGTCAGTTGTTCCTTTGATGTATGGTTAAAGACCGTTTGGAGTATTTTTATCTCCTGTTTGCGTGTGATTCGCCGTTTGGTGTGTGAATATCGAGGAATGAGAGTTGATTTCTCGATGTGCTGGTCGATCCTTGACTAACTTCCCACTTGTGTTGTTCACTTGCGCACTTACCCACTTGCGCACTTGGTCACTTGCGCATTTTTCCTACTTGTGTTATTGAGCCGTTAAAGTAGTACATAGTAAATATGAAATGATAAATGTTGCAACATATCAAGGCGTTACTAATTTTCAATTTTATTGGCATAACGAAAAAAATTATTAAAATCGAACGATCCGTGTAGATATTAAATAATTTCAGCAGAATTCTATTAAATGCCATCTGATTTGACCCAATTTTCGTTTACAACTAACAGTTACTACGTCAATAGTTATAGTTAGAATATTATAAATTTCATGTTATTTTCCGAAGGTATTGATTTGTCAATAATCGCCAATGGGAAAATAATGATGAAGAAACACTCGATAAGATAAGGAAATTCAAATATGTTGAGAGTCTTGAATAAGAAGAACTGGTGGTACAAAACAAACCGCTGCGAGATAAGAAATTAAACAAAAAATCATCACAAATCAGAACACGGAAAATTTTCATGTCGCATTTCAAAAATTTATTTTGATTTGATTTACTTTATATTCGCCTTAATGTCATTATTTCTTAACGTGTTTCTTCATTTATGTTGTGATATTTGTACTAAATATTTAAAAATAATAATAATATGCTTTATTGTCCAACAGAACAAGCTCCAATTACATGATAGAGTAATAGAAAATAACGATAAGAAATAAGTACCAAACTTCTAGTTTCTAAAATGTTTTTATTGTAAATCCATTGCAATATTGTTTCGCCATACAAAGGCTTCATCAGGTGAATGAAAAACTTAATATTTAAAATACAAGTTTTGAATATTTATGTACAAATTATTGAGAAAAAATGATGGTGGAAGAATTTAGTAGAGGGGAGTTGTTTAAATTTAATTGGTCATTTAAAGTTAATCCTAAACTATTATATCTATTAATTTCTAAGTTTTCTAACAAGTTAAGTTGTTTGCTTTTATCTTGAATATGTAAAATTTTGAAATCTATATTAAATCTATGATTGATATCTAAACAATGATTTGCGTTTGTCCTATGTATGCCTTATTACAATCTTCACATGTTAACTTATATACACCAGAGTTTGATTCTTTGTCTTTTTATCTTTGTTGTTTTAATAATTTTCTGTATAGTATTGCCTGTGTCGAAATTTTATATGTAAATGCTAACCTATATTTGAGAATTTCCAATATTACTATTAAGTGTATGATAAAGGTGGTTCTCAATTAATTTTCTGAAAATATTAAAATTTTGCTTGACATAAATTAATAATTTATAAATATATACACATGGCAGTGTCATAATGTTCATTTCCTGAATAAGTTTTTACAACTTACTCTTACACTGATTTTGTTCATTAATCTAATCAATCTCTTTTAAAGTCTCAAAATTCTTAGTACTTCTATTGAACCGCCCCAAGCAAGTATTCCATATGTAAGTAGGGAATGAAAATTAGCAAAATAGTACATTATCACGACACAGGTATCTACCCTGTTACGCAATTGACTTATTATGTAGCATACACTAGTCAATTTCTTTTCCAAGCAATCGACATGCTCATTAAAAGGGCAGTTCTCATCTATATATACACCCAAAAATTTTGTCGAGTCTACCTGAGTACAGTACCACCATTTACTCTAATTAAATGTGAGCAATTACCCTTGCGTTTTTTTTGCACTAAGTTCCACTATATTTGTTTTTTTTATTATTTAAGTACAAAGAATTGTTTTGAAAATACTCGTTCAAGATATTCAATGAGGTTTCCACTGCATGATTTACATTTCTATATTTATTATACGTTCCCAGCAATGACGTGTCATCCGCGTACATCGCCATTTTACTGTTTGACGCTTCATTTCCATAAATTATGTAAAGAAGCGGTTCCAATATACTTCCTTGGGGTGTTACTCTACCTATTTCACTTACGTTGGATTTAATTCCCTTTACTTCCACATAGCTTGAACGGTCCTCTAAATAACTCTGAAACCAGTCCGAGGCCAAACCTCTGATGCCGTATTGAGCTAATTTTTCTAATAAAATTTTGTGATTTACTGAATCAAATGCTTTACTCAAGTGTATAAATACTCTCACACATGTCCATCCTGTCTCTAAATTGTTGTGCACATCATCCAAGAATGCTGTTACTGCGTATATAGTTGAACGTCCTTTGCAAAACCCAAACTGTCTTTCATTCAAAATATTATTTTGCTCTAGGTATTCTGTTAATCTATTAGCTACTATTTTTTCTATAATTTTGGAAAATATGCTCAACAAAAAAAGTCTGTAGTTATTTACAAGGTGCCTGGATCCCGATTTGAAAACCGGAATTACTTCTGTAACTTTTAAGTCACTAATGAATGAATCCTTACTGAAGCAGTTATTTATTAGAACCGCCAGTGGAATAATAATTCTATCCAAGAACACCTGTTTACGAGAACCGTGCTAACACCATCCGGTATTAACTGTAATCCGGTATCCGGTAATACGTATTATTAAGTCCAGACACAAGTTTTCGAATCACATCTTCATCAGTTGGAAACAAGAAAACTGTTTTAACATTTTGTTTTATATGGGATAAACCTACCGTTATTCTATTCTCGTCAATTAAATTATTTGTAACTGAACTGAAATACCCGCCAAAACAATTAGCTATCTACAGTGGATTTCTAGATTCCTCCTTGCCATTTACAGACAAAACAATGTTGTTTTACACATGCTTTTCCTTATTTGCATTTTCTTGGATTATTTTCCAAACTGCTTTGCTTTTATTCATAGAAGAGGCTATTATATTGCTATTGTACCTTAACTTGGCTTTCCTTATAACCTCTCTATATACAGTTTTATATTTATTATAATAAATCGGACACGAAAGGTCGAAATTACGATGGACCATATAAATAGTCTATAACATCGCTAAGTACAACACGCAGTTATTGAATAGCACTATTCATTTGGTTAACCACACATCTACTTTTTGTCGTTAAATTGTGACGCAATTGCTCCAATTTTACATTTAAATTCCTTTCTTCATAGGCGTAGATAGAAGTGGGAGGAGCTTTTATAATTTGTTTTATTTATTAGTTTATATTTCGTAAGATAAATAAACTACGGTGAGTTAGTTTCTTTTTTTCATTGTTTTAACTGTTAATTACATATATACCCAAGTGTCCTGTGAATTTCGTTAAGTTTCAATAACTTACACATTCATTTGTAATTTTCATTTATTTAGATCTAGAACATTGTTTAACTTACTTTTTCAGATATGATATGGGACAACATCGAGAATGTCATCGTGAAACAATGGCGAGTTGGATTAAGGGTCATACTGATTGTATGTCCATTACCAGTGATTCCGAAATTTATTGCAAAGTCTGTAAAATATCGTTAAAAATTCCAAGAAGTCGCACGTAAAACGCCAGTTAGCATCGCAAACACATACACAGAAATTAGACCCGTTGGAATCTGACAATTTTAACGAAGAACTCTGTGAAACTTTAATGGCGGCAAACATTCCATTAAATAAACATAACAATCCCACCTTCAAAACATTTTTCCAAAAATATACTCGTCGAAATGTTCCTAATTAATCCACCTTACGCAAATATTATGTTCCTAAATGCTACACGAAAGCAGTAGAACGCATTAGAAGCAATCTTTCAAATCAGTACCTATGGATAAGTGCCGACGAAACTATCGATATATTAGGACGCTGTGTGGTAAATGTTGTAGCTGGTGTACTACATCCAACTATTCCATATAACGCATATGTAATAGCAACAAAAGTTATAAGTACAGTTGATGCGTAAATAGTAGCTAAAACCATTTACGAGAATATGCAGCAAATACATACTTCATTCGGACGACAGGTACAAAGAAAAAATACTTTTATTTGTCAGTGACAGTGCTGCATATATGTTAAAAACAGGCAGACTATTAAAGCAAACATATCCTAATATGCTGCATATTACTTGTGTGCTCTCCACAGAATCTGTGAATATATCAGAGATACCTTTCCGGAAGTTGACAGACTTGCATCCGCTTCTAAACAAGTTTTCAGAAAAGCACCATTGAGAGTAGCTCTTTACAGGGAAAACCTTCCATCTTTGTCACAGGCTCCCTCTCCAGTAATGACTAGATGTAGGACATGGTTGGAAGCTACTAGTTTTTATGCAGAGAATTTCGATAGTTTACAAAATTTCGATACATGTTTAAATGGCGATGCCCGAAGTATTTCTGAGTGCAAGGAACTAATACAAATTCCAAATTTAAAAAATCAATTGTACTCTCTCCAGGAACACTTTGGAAATTTGCCAAAACTAATCACTTATTTTGAAAATTAAAATCTCAAATTAAATGACGGATTAACCACATTAGATGTGGCTATTAATAATTTGAGAAATATTCCAAGTGACTTCGGATGTGGCCTTCGGCAAAAGTTAGACGTAGTATTTAATAGAAATCCAGATTTACTAACATTGCGGCAATTGTGTACGGGGACAATGCCTCAAACTCAAACTGCTAATATTTCTAGTATGCACCTATAACCAGTTGTGATGTAGAAAGTACGTTTTCTATCTGCAAGGATGTATTTCATTTAAAGAGAACAAATTTCACAGAAGAGAACCTTGAGAAAGTATTGCTAGTTAATATTAATACTTCTTTAGTCAACTTGAACTGCAAAATGAACAAATAAAAATGTATTTTGTATTTTATATTTCGTTTTCCAATTATATAAATAAAATTAAAAACTCTTTAAATTTACAAATTTTCAATAGTACGCTCATGGGCGATGAGTCATAGGCGTCTATTGTCCGGTCGCTAATCATAATGTAGAATTCTTTAAATCCTTTTGATGAAACTCTAATTCCATTAGTTATCCACTGATTGTTTGCTCTCTTTTTATTTGTTAATACTTTACGCTTTGTTTGAACCGCTTTTTCAAAATTATAATTTATTTTACTGATAAAATTTTATATTGTTCCTCTAAATTATTTATTACATCTGACCACCTATCATCGAAAAGCAATTGTTTAAAGTACAAAATATTTTTTTATTTATGGTTTTATATGTAATATAAGATTTATTTAGTTCAGCAGCTTCAAAGCTTTGAGCAGAGTGATCTGATATACCATTATGTAAAATTTCACTATGAAAGTTAGACATCGCCCGGTCGATGCATATATTATCCAAGCAGTTGTTTTTTCCAGTAGCTTTGCTTATAATGCTAGAAAGGTTATTAGGAACCTATCAAATACTTAAAAATATTTAATTTTGTTGACTCATTTATAAAGTTTATATTAGAATCTCCACAAATCACTATCTTAAAAGTCTTATGTTTATTTAATATTTCTAGCATTTCAGTAAATTTATCTATAAACGTTATTAATGGTTACTAATTCAAGTGTTTCATTTTAAGACTCGGGATATCTCAAATAATTTTGGAATTTTACTGTTGTTGTGTGTACATTTCTATTTGCACTGTTGAAAATATATTGTATGAGTTACTAAGCTTCGGTAGATAATTTGGAATATACACTTAAATTTGGCCTTCTAATATATTTTCTTTCCATTTTAAAAGGAAACATTCATTAAACCTTTCAGATAAACGCTTGAATTTTAAAAGTCGTCTGTCTTACTGCTCACACTTTTATCTAAATATTTATATTTGACTAAAAATATCCAAATAAATCAAGATGAGATGGAAAACACTTACTCAGACCAGTTCTTAATGCTTTTTAAGCTACGATTGTCGTTTATGAACGTACCTCCTTTAACTTCGCCATTTGTACTTATTGCCGAGAGAGATAATGTTGTTATTACGCAAACTCCAGCAGATATTCCAATTATTAGGAGCGATTCCCCTGCAAAAGTAAAAAAGGAAAATTAATTAGTTTACATTCGCATACGCTAATCATAAATTATATTGGAAACATACACAAATAATGATTTTATCAAAAATATAATTTTAGAATATAAATTTCTATAATCCATGTCAATGGCGTTGCTGAAATTAACTTATATTTATTTAGGCATGCTGCTAAAGAAAGATTGTTTTGTATTTGCTGGAATATGAAAGTGAATTGCTAGATGTCTTTAATAATAGCCAGCAATAAAATCATAGAAATATGGAGAACAAAATTATTCTTCGCACAATTATTGCCTTTCTATATATAATTAATATACACGGATTTTCTGTAAAATAGGAAAAACTGTTCTATTTTACGTTTTAGGAGCAGAATGTATTCTTTATAAAAGCTTTTGCTGGTATTAAAACCTAAAAGACGATTATACAGGGTGGGGCATAGGAATCAAGTGTTTTTGAAATGATAATAAAATTATTAGTTTTTACTCTAAAAAAAATTTATTGGTAGTACGACATAGCTAATAATAAAGCATTTTGAAATATTCAAGTACGGAAAAATACATCTGGCATATGATGTCCGTTTTCATTGATACACTGTTGCAGCCGTTGACGAAAATTGGCCTCCACTCTTTCCAGCATGTCTCTGATTAGGGAGATTTCATAACGAATCGATTCCTTTAATGCGTCTAACGTACGGGGTTTGGCCTCGTAAACACGTGACTTGAGGTACCCCCATAGATAAAAATCACAAATCGATAAGTCGGGAGACCGAGGAGGCCACAAAACGTCACCAAATCTCGAAATTAGACGATTTGGAAACAGGTGGCGAAGAACAGCCATAGATGCTCTGGCGGTGTGTGCCGTGGCCCCATCTTGCTGTAACCACAAATCTTGAATATCCACACCTCTTCTTAACAATTCAGGTATGAAAAAGTTATTCACCATATGAATGTAACGCGCAGATGTTACTGTAGCGGTTACCCCATTTTCTTCAAAAAAATATGGGCCAATGATGCCAAATTTTCCCACCGCACACCAAACTGTTACCTTAGGACTATGCAATGGCATCTCATGTAACTGTCGTGGATTCTCGTCAGCCCAGTACCGGCAATTTTGTTTATTGACGGCCCCCGTAAGATGGAAATCAGCTTCATCACTCATGAGTAACAACATGTTTTCATTCTCCTGAACAAGTTCAAGCATTTGTTGTGCGAAACTCAAGCGTTGGGCGTAATCTCTTACATTTAATTGTTGGGCAACCAGTATTTTGTATTGGTGAAAATGTAAGTCACCATGCAAAATCCGCCGTATAGTGCGATTGCTGATTTGAAGTGCAGCTGAATGTCGACGTGCAGAGCGGCGTGGACTTCGCAGTAATGCTTGTCTCGCTCTTTCAATATTCTCAGGAGAACGCATAGTACGTTGACGACCGGGCGGCTTTCTTTTCATTATTGAACCTACTGTTCGAAGGTTTTTGACCCAGCGTAAGATGGTGTCTCGGGCAGGAACAGAGTCATTACGATGGATATTAAATCTTCTGCGAAATTCACGCTGTACTGCAGTCACCGACTCGCCACTTCGAACAAAACAATCATACGCGAACACGCGTTGCTCTAGCGTCCACCTCTCCATGATGGCAAGTGGCAACTGAGAAAGTGAAATGCTTTGAGTCGAGGAATGGATTGTAATAAACCGCGCGCCCCTCCCTTTTCTAATGGCCGAGTACTACCCAAACCAAAAACACTTGGTTCCTATGCCCCACCCTGTAGTTTACGAATTTATGGTTTTAAACTTATAATTGGATTTGGCCATGCAAACTGTTACACTTCTTATATTAAGAATGTTTTAATTTAATTTTAAATTATATTTCTTCAAATATTTCAAATTTAAAATATTAATTCAAACTTAGACACTTTCTGTATACAGGGGTTTTCAGGTAACCCGTTCGTTAGAAGTTTTCTATGTTAATGCCTTAGGACACTTGTGGAAATTTGTGGTATGTAATCTTGATACTTGATGTGTTAAAATAAAATATTTATACCAATGAATCACTTGCGGTTACACCGGAAGTCATAGCCAAATTTGATATTTTAAATGGAATGTTATACTTTCTATTGCTTTTTCAGATGCCTGGTAAAGTACTATAACACTTTATATTAAGGTTTCTTTTGAAAAAAGTTCACCGTTTTTGGATTATTTTACTTTTTGTGAATTTTTTTGTTTTTTCAATGTACTTTTTAAAACCATGTATCTCAGACGTATTTGATCTAAACTAATCATATTTCATATTCTACTGGAGACAGCGAAAGGTATAAGACTCCGAAAAATGTCTAAACAAGAAATCTATTACAGAGTGTTCGAAATGTATTAATTTTTAATTAAAGAAAAATCGATTTTTTAAATGGAACACCCTGGAAGAAAAAGCATTATCAGCCCCGTCGCGAATCACATATGTTGCAATTTTCCCAGAAGATCATGGTTGTCAATCTGATCAAAGGCTTTTTGGAAGTCTGTGTAAATCACGTCTGTTTGACTACGTCTATCCAGACACTCCGAAATATACTGTGTGAGGCACGCGAGATTGGTGCTAGTAGATCGGTTCCGCATAAAACCATGCTGTGACGTTGTTATTAAGGTTTTAACTGAAAAGCACATTCGCTCATACAAAACTGCTTCGAAAGCCTTGGCAAAATTGCATAATATTGAAATAGGTCTGTAATTTTTAACATCAGATGAATAACGTCTTTTAAAAATCGGACAAATATGTGAAACTTTCCAGACCTCGAGAAATTTGCACTGCTTTAATATTAAATTATATAGATAACATATCGGTTTCGTTGGTACGTAGGCAACATCATGAACCAGGAAAGCAGGAATCTTATCCACTCCACCAAGAACGTTATTCTTTCTTTAGACAAAAGCGTAACATCTATGGTTGAAGAAGACCGAGTTACTTTTGTAGAACTTTCACTGAAACTATCATCAGATTTGATGTACACACTGTTAAAATAATCAGTAAATCCTTCAACGATTTCCTGTGGTGTATCCAACTCGCTCTCCCATACCTCATAACTTCCAGAATTCTCGTACGCCTATGCTTTTTGTTTACATACCTCCACAGGCTTTCGGACTTTGAGTAATAGATTGCTGGATATTGTCGGTGTAGTTGTTGTAGGTAACACTTATCAAAGACTTGCACCTCGTTTTAAAAATTTTGAAACGTTCATAATAGAAGTTTTGTATCATACTTTTATATATTTTCTGTGCATTATGTTTATGCGGATGCACCGTATCACGTCAGAGTCAAACCATGATGGTGATTACTAGAGTTTCTGTGTTATTTTGGTACTGAGGAATTAATAATGTTGTGTAAAATATTATAGAGGGCAGTACAAGCTCAATTAACATCCCCGATTGCACAAACAGCAGACCAGTCAACATCCACAACAGCATACCATACAACAAATAGTAGTTACTCTTCCTAAAGTTGTGGCATCTCTCGGTTTATCTCGAATTATCGTCTAAACAGTTTTTAAATGAATAAATTTAACAAAGGTGAGGTTAAAATCTAATTGGTCGTTAAGTAACATTTGTGATTGTTTTATTTAATAATTTCTAAACTTTCCATTAAATTAAATTTATTGCCTTTATTTTATAAATGTATAATTTAAATATCCTTATTGAATGTGTGGCTTTATTCTAATAGGTGATTAGTAAAAGTGGAATCTTGATTTTTATTTCTAAACGAAGAACAATGTTCGGGAATGCGTTTTTCAAACGATCTTCCTGTTTGACCAACATATATCTTACCACATCCACATACTAACTTATAGACTCCAGATTTCTTATTTTTTGTTCAATCTTTATCGTTGTTAATGTGTTTTGATAAATTATTATTAGTTTTAAAAACTGTGTTTATAATAAGTTCTTTTAAATATATGTTTATTAGGTTTTCCAGCGTACGTTTGTAATCTAAAGTAGGTAAATTAAATATTTTTATGAATAGAATTGGTGAATTCCAGTAGCAAGTTTAATTGTCTTTGTGTTCCGGTGAAAGTACAATATCGTCTACATATCTATGCTAAAAGAGCATAAGCTTTCTTAAGGGATTATTAAAAATGATGGATGCTAAATGGTTCATGAAAATTTCTGATAGTAATGGACTTAAGGGGTTGCCCATTATCAGTCCGTCACTATAAGTATATATTGAATTATTAAACTCGAAATAATTTTGTTTCAGGACAATATTTAACAAATCTAAAATTTCAGTTTTAATAACAGGGTTAGTGTTCTTAGCTATAAGTAAATTTTCAATTAAATTAACGGCTTCGGTTGGGGGACAGTCGGAAATAAATTTTCAACCTCAAACGATACCAGTTTTGCATTATGAGGTATTGAAATATTGTTAATTTTATTAATTAATTCGTATGAATTTTTTATGATGTGCTGTGACTTAAAATTATTATATTTAGCTTTATTTATATTACTGAAATACGAATGCAAGAATTTAATCAGAGATAGGAAAAATCCATAAAACTTCTTGAACAGAATCTAGTGATCTATAACTAGATTCTGTTGAAGAAGTTACAGTTTTATGTATTTTTCCTTTCTTTGATTGAATTCATGCATTTAAGCAATAGAAGAAACTGCCATGCCTTCGATTGGATTTTCATTTAGAGGAGCCTATGATTTCAATATAAATTTGGGAACACTGTGGGAAAGTAAGGTTTTTTCGAAAGTCAAATTTTCACAACTGTCATAATTAAGTTAATTTTTTGAAAAGTTATCTTATCAATTAGATTATTTATTATCATGTTAGAAATACAACACAAAGTGTATTGTATGAACAACTGGCTAGTCAAGTTCATGATTGCGTTGACAAATTTCGTGAAACGGGGACAGTATTTCGTAAATCCAGTAGTGGAGCACCTAAAAAAGGAACTGCTGACTGCATTGAAGATGTTCAACATCGAATGAAAAACTCACCAAAGAAATCAATTGCAAAACTGTCGCAAGGAGTTCAGTTATCAGTTGGAACATGCTAGTATGGCAGCATGTTCTAACTGATAACTGAAAAAAGACTTAAAATTATGTTCATATAAAATTCAAGCTATTCATGAACTTTGTCCTATTGATTACGATAGAAGAACCGAATACAGCCAATGGTTCTTGAATAACTTTAAAAATGACAATATTCTTAATAAATTTTTCTTTACTAATGTGGTCGGCAGAAAATGCTCATGAATTTGTGGAAACACCATTAGATATGCATGAAATTGGTGTTTGGCTGGTGGTGTCAAGGAGGCGAATCATTGGACTAATATTTTTTAATGAAATAAATGCTGAAAGATACCGACTTGACTTATTAGAACCCTTTATTAATCAGTTACATGACGATGAAATTACAGAAGAATTTTCCAAAAAGACAATACTCCACCACACATGGCTCAACAAACGTGCTCGTTTGGAAGAATTCTTTGATAATCGAATTTCAAGGTCTCTAAATCTCACAATTCTGGATTACTTCATCTTTCCGCACATGAAGAATACGATTTTTAGAACGTCACAACATACAATTGAAGAACTTTGTAATAGTATTAAAAAAGTTTGTGATAATCAGATAATATAATCCCTCATTTGTTAAACGCATTTGAAAACATGAAACGCAGAGTTCGTGTGTGCGTCGAGAAAAGAGGGAAACATTTCGAGCATCTTCATTAACGTAGTATATTTACAATAAACGCGTTTCTGTAAAGAAATGTCTTTTATTTAAAATATTTCACAAGAAATAAGGTTAAGTTGTAACACAACTAAATTGTAATCTATCAGATGTCGTCAAAATTTGACTTTTGAAAAAATTTATATTAAAATCATAAGCTACTCTAAATGAAAATTTAATTGAAGGCATGTTTTCTATGGTAGTTGCAGATTCTCTGATTTCTGTTCATTTTCCAGCGTGTCTCTAGGCTCAAACCTAGTGTTATGTTCAAAATAAAACAAGTACGAAATGTTTTTAAAAATCACTAGAATACTATTTTATTATTTATAATACATTTATTATACATGGGAATGTTTTAAGTTTCTTACTGTACTACGTACCCTTAACTAACTGTAATATACCAAAATATGCGGTTATATATCGATAGATTATTTGTTCGTAATAAATTTGTATACAATATAAACATGATGTTATTCATTCAATATAATACGTGGTCACAAAGACGTGTTAAATAAGCAATATTTGTTACTGATAATCTGCATGAGAATAATACATGAAATGTGTATTTGAAATCGATAAGGATATTAGACTGTTAACAATGATTCATATGCCTATCAAAATATAGAGATTGCAAACGAATGCAGTAATATACATCAGAAAAATAACACTTTACTTATTAGTGGATATGTATATGTGTATACAAGGTGTGTATAAATTGTCGCAAAAGCTACACGTAGCGACATTGTTCGCTCGGTTCTGAATAAAAAATCTTAATGTTAAAATGTCGTATCATGCTTCGTAAATTCGTAAATGTCAAAATTTGACAGTAATGATTTTGATTGAACTCACTTTGAAATACAAACTTATTGTTCTACAACGTTGCCAAATGTGTTTTTCGTGGAAGTACGTTAATGAATAAATGTTTAAAGCAAGCTTTTAAATCAAAAAGAAAACGTTTACGAAATAATACTAGTAAAAAATTTTTCTTTAAACTAAATTGCATCTATCTCTATTAACAGATATCGAAGAGCAAGGGTTAGTTACGCACTAAAAGTTTGAACTTCAAGAACCCCGTGAAAACAAACGAAGCATGATACGACATTTTAACATTAAGATTTTTTATTCAGAACCAAACGAAGAACGTCGCTGCGTGTAGCTTTTGCGACAATTTATACACACGTTATATATGAAACAAATATAAAATATTAACTTTAATAGATATACATATATGTATGTATATGTAACACTGTTTATAGTATATATAACACTAGCAACATTTTTTTACATTTATTTATTTATTTATTTACTCACAATAAGGCAAACATTATTTTTGACCATTATTTCTTTAGATGAGCTGGTTGTCATTACATTCTTGTTAGTTTAGGTTTATTTAGCAGTGCTATACTTAACACATATTTTTAATTGCTAATAGCTTAGACTTATTCGTCTCTAATGCCTTTGATAATAGACTGTAACATTAAAAGTGTATTACAAATGTAAATATTAGCAAACCTGTTTTGCATAAATAAAATGATTAAACAATTTACATAAACTGTTTGACTTTGTATATTTTCCTTTAATTTAATTATATTTTTTGTCATAAATAAGACAGAGAACTCAGAAATAATAATATTTACTATTTCCAAATATTATGTATATAGAAGCAGTGTGGTATAGTTGACTTATGTCCGTAAACAATAATGTGTGTGTCAATCTAATAGAGAATATAATTTCTAATACTAACATGTTTATAAAAGTTGAATTGATCGTGTTTAATTGTGTTTGGACAATAATATGAAAAAAAATTAGCATAGTGTTATAAACTAGCCTTTCTGTTAACCATTTAGAAGTGTTATTCTGAACAATTATGTAAGAATGATCTACGCTTACATTTATTACTAAATCGGATATAGTTGGTTCGCTTCAGATTAACCCGGTATTCACCTGTTAGTAGCAGGTATAAGGCACCTATAACTTTTATCTTAGATACTAAATAACAAATCAGTATTAAACGGAAATTTTTAACGTGACAAATATGTAACATATGATTATGCATATTATCTGCATGCACATAGTTATATATACATATATAAAAAAGGAACCTGATTAAATTGTAATATAAGTAAATAACTGTAGTTTATAAATATGAACTATATAAAGTATAAATATATGTGTAAATAATTGTTACCTGACACTAGAAATTGTATCTATATTAAAAAGATATATTTAAACCAAATGGTCGGAGAAAAAAGAATAACATTGATTATTTTCCAGAACGAAAAGAATTGGATGGTATTAAATTGAAATACTAATAGATACTTCTTGTTAAATAAAAACTAAATGTAATACAAATATAAACTAATTGTAAAAGTAAAAGTTATGTAGAATTAAATTTGCCAAGATTGAAGAAATCTAAATGAAATGAAATGATAAAAATCATCAATATTAATTGTCGATGAAGATTTAAATTTTCTAGATGAGAGGAAATGTAATATAAGATTGTGCATTGAAATCGTTTTTGAAATAAGAAGTATACGTAAAAAAGCTAACGAGGCAGAGACAATTAATAACAAAGAACAAAACTTTTGAAGAAATTTGTTCCGGTTTTTAGTTATTAAGATTTAAATGTTAATTAGTAAATTCTACAGTTTATTTAAAATAAATTTGAATACAACAAGATATCGTTAACGTAAAAATGCCTGAAAGTCACATCTATGCCGAAATGTGTGGATGCATTTCGCTCTTAATGAAGCTTGTCAACACACGGTATCATGGAGACAGACATGTCTTCTTCCACTTCCACTAGTGCATAAAGTAGCGGATAAATTCAATCAAAATTAAAAGGTAAGTTTTTCAAAGAAATTCTCGAACGTGTCGATTTTCGTTTTTAGTTTAGAGTTTTCTTACGAGAAACTGAAATATACAGGGTATCTCCAAAAATAGATACGACTTCATATTTTTTTTTATGTAAATACATACTCAGTTTTTATTACAGAATTAGAAACAGCAAATTTTTCTACATACGACAAGGTAATTTTGGATGATGTTTACATAAGGAAACCGTGAAGTAATATTATCATAAACATTTGAAAACAATGATCTAAATTAACTGTTCGAATTGGGCACCGTTAACAATCGGAAAATAGCCAAGGCGATTAAGAAATTATTTTTGAACGTTGTCGATAACATCTGCGGTAATGTTTATCATTTCTTCTTTTAAATCCTCTAAAGATGGAGCGCCACCACACTACGCTTTACCTGCTTGCGCTCATTTGTATCAAGTTTTTCCAAATCATTGGATAGATAGGGGAGGGTCAATAGAGTGGCCACCCAGATCGCTAGATTTATCTTCTCTCCATTATTTCTGGTGGGGATACTTTAACAAATAAAAAAATAAAGTAAAGTATGCTGACTTGACCAGAGAATTTAGAAAATTTAAAAGCACGAATAAGTCAAGAAATTAAAAATATTACCGCAAATGTCATCGACAACGCTCAAAAATAATTTCTTAATCGCCTTGGCTAGTGTCTGATTGTTAAACGGTGCTCAATTCGAACATTTAATTTAGATGATTACGTTTCAGCTGAAATCGTCCTCATTTCGAAAACTTTCTTAAATGATATTGATTTTAATTTACTAAAGAAAACACTCGGTATATTTGTTTCACAAAATAATTTGATTTTGTTTATATTTTTTGTGTTCATTTTTCTTGCTCTCAATAAAATATGCATTATTAGATTTAATTAAATATCTCTGCCGTTGTTGAACAAAAGGGTGCTGAACCTTATTATTGCTGAACTCTCAGAGCAGAACTCTATTGAAATTCGTAAAAATATATAGGGTGTTTTATTTAAAATAAAAAAGTTAGCATCATTTCTGACTAAACTGGAAGTATGATTTGAAAATAAATATGCTCTTCGAGTTCCCTATTTCCATTAACTTATATGTTGAAAAACTTTATTAAAATCTAAGTAGTCGCATCAAAGATATATATATATATATAGGTTTAGATAAAAACTAAATACTTAAATCGTCTCTTATCATTCGAAAACCATTTACTTTTGTGTGTTTCTAAGGTAGATCCACGTATGCAGAAACTTTTAAATGAAAAACAAATGCAACCATTACATTAATTTCTTTTCCTTACAAATGTTTTTATTGTAAGTAAAATGTTTATAATAAATGATTTTTTCTCATAAAATGATTTTACATTATTGTTTAGGTTATCCCCCCCTAATATAACCGTGACTGTTTGTGTTTGATTTTTAACTTTTTTTCTGTATGTGTTTTGAAATAATAATACTAATTTGTAATTTTTATTTATGGGAAACTTGCAACAGCACCTCGTTTCTTCGACGTTCTTTATCATGCTGGTTCATTTTCAAGTATTTCTCGTGATCGTATTGTCGTCCCACTGCTAATTTATTTTGAACAGGAAGACAAAATATACAAAAGAAAAATATATACACGATTTCAAAATACAATCTTTAACAAATACAGATAGTGTAATTTTGAAGAAATATTTACATACATCGCTAATACCAATTCATTTTGTTCTTTTTTAAGAGCATTTTTTAACGTTTCGGCAAAATAACAAAAAATGTGATTTTGCCGAAACGTCGTCCAGAAACAGCACCAGTCTTTACGAAGACCAAACAGTGGAAACGCGGAAGAAAACCCGGAATCCAGTTAAAACACACACACACATATATATATATATATATATATATATATATAATAACTTCGTGACCTTGGTATGATATGGTAAACCTAATCAGTAGGCGATTAAAGGTCTGTATATTACTTCAAAATATTTATACCCTGTCATTCATATTTTGTATTCTCTTGATAAAGGCGTATACAGCCGAAACATGTAGAGTTTTTTAAATACATATATTTTGAAGTAATATACAGACCTTTAATCGCCTACTGATTAGGTTTACTATATATATATATATATATATATATATATATATATATAACAATTCATAAATTATTGGAGTTTTTCGGCTTTTATATGAAATATTTACAAATATCAAATTAGAATGTATGTAATTGCAGAGTAAGTGGGGATGTAAACATTGCTGTCTACAAATTACAAAGCAAATCATACGAAATTTTTAATTGAAAAATATGGTCTACGTTGGGACTCGAACCCAAGTCTACAGTTTGCCGGACTGTTGCTTTTACCACTTAGCCACAATAGACCTAGGTTCAAGCTTTTTAGAAATGCATTATAAAGTAACAGTGTTAATGAATCAGATGTCAGTTATTGAATGTAGATATCAAGTTGAAAGCAGAAGTCAGTTTTGAAAGCTCACGTCAGCTTTGATAGCTGTTGTCAGTTAGTGAAAGCAAATGTCAGTTATTGAAAGCAGATGTCTGTTTTGAAAGCAGGTGTCAGTTATGAAAGCAAACGTCAGATTAGAAAGCAGATGCCTATTTTGAAAGTAGATGCGAGTTATTGAAAGCAGATGTCAGTATTTTGGGAGCAGATGTCAGATTTGAATGTTTTAAAATGCTAATTATTACTCCAAAGCTATATGAGTGTTTAAATAATTTCTTAGCCGTTTATTAAATAAAACGATTTATAAATTATTGGAGTTTTTCGACTTTTATATGAAATATTTACAAATATCAAATTAGAATGTATGTAATTGCAGAGTAAGTGGGGATGTAAACATTGCTGTCTACAAATTACAAAGCAAATCATACGAAATTTTTAATTGAAAAATATGGTCTACGTTGGGACTCGAACCCAAGTCTGCAATTTGCCGGACTGTCGCTTTTACCACTTAGCCACAATAGACCTAGGTTCAAGCTATTTAGAAATGCATTATAAAGTAACAGTGTTAATGAATCAGATGTCTGTTATTGAATGTAGATGTCAAGTTGAAAGCAGAAGTCAGTTTTGAAAGCTCATGTCAGTTTTGATAGCAGTTGTCAGTTAGTGAAAGCAAATGTCAGTTATTGAAAGCAGATGTCTGTTTTGAAGCAGGTGTCAGTTATGAAAGCAAACGTCAGATTAGAAAGCAGATGCCATTTTGAAAGTAGATGTGAGTTATTGAAAGCAGATGCCAGTATTTTGGGAGCAGATGTCAGATTTGAATGTTTGAAAATGCTAATTATTACTCCAAAGCTATATGAGTCTTTAAATAATTTCTTAGCCGTTTATTAAATATAACAATTTATAAATTATTGGAGTTTTTCGACATTTATATGAAATATTTACAAATATCAAATTAGAATGTATGTAATTGCAGAGTAAGTGGGGATGTAAACATTGCTGCCTACAAATTACAAAGCAAATCATACGAAATTTTTAATTGAAAAATATGGTCTACGTTGGGACTCGAACCCAAGTCTATTTAATAAACGGTTAAGAAATTATCTAAACACTCATCTAGCTTTGGAGTAATAATTAGCATTTTCAAACATTCAAATCTGACATCTGCTCCCAAAATACTCTGATTTCAATAACTCACATCTACTTTCAAAATAGGCTTCTGCTTTCTAATCTGACGTTTGCTTTCATAACTGACACCTGCTTTCAAAACAGACCATCTGCTTTCAATAACTGACATTTGCTTTCACTAACTGACAACTGCTATCAAAACTGACGTGAGCTTTCAAAACTGACTTCTGCTTTCAACTTGACATCTACATTCAATAACTGACATCTGATTCATTATCACTGTTACTTTATAATGCATTTCTAAATAGCTTGAACCTAGGTCTATTGTAGCTAATTGGTAAAAGCGACAGTCCGGCAAAATGTAGACTTGGGCTCGGGTCCCAACATAGACCATATTTTTCAATTAAAAATTTCGTATGATTTGCTATGTAATTTGTAGACAGCAATGTTTACATCCCCACTTACTCTGCAATTACATACATTCTAATTTGATATTTGTAAATATTTCATATAAAAACCGAAAAACTCCAATAATTTATGAATTGTTACATTTAATAAACGGCTAAGAAATTATCTAAACACATATATATATATATATATATATATATACCGGGTGTATTATGGAAAACCTTTGGGGCTGTAGCTTCCTTATATTTTATCTGATTTTAATGAATGATATGTCAAACTAAATCGTTTTTAAAGCACTGTAACCTGTTTTTTAAAAAAAAAATTTTTGGACATTTCGTTTTTGACAGACAGTAGTCATTTTATTTTTAAATTGTACTACATATTTTTTTTTTACTTATTCTAATAAACATTTATTTCCTTCATATATTTTAATGAATCAAATGTTCGAAATTAGCCCCATTTTGTTCCAGACACATTTGACACCTTCTATTAACTCCAACTGCTGCGTTTAATATAAGATTTGGTGGTATTTCATGACATACTTGTACTATCCTTCGTATCATCTTCTATCATCTCTGGTATCAGGTGCAGTCAAATAGACATGATCTTGAATGTAAGACAACAGAAAGAAATCCAGTAGATTCAGATCTGGCGATCTAGCAGGCCATCGAATAGGTCCGTAAGTGCCCATCCATCTGACGCCAAAATAATTATTTAGAAAATCAGTGCAATAATTCGTGCATTATGGGGGGTGGCACCGTCCTGTTGGAACACCACCCTGTTTAACTCAGCAAGTGGCAACTCATCTAAATAATCGCCTAATTAATTGGGTAACAAATTATTATACTTTTCTTGGTTTAGATTACCCTCCACAAAAAAGGCCCTACTACTCTATCGCCTAAAATGCCACACCATACATTTACACTGAACCGATTTTGAAAATTGTGTTGCATCACAATATGGTTATTTTCAGTGCTCCAATGGCGATGATTATTTCTGTTGAATACACCATTTTTCCCAAAAGTGCATTCATCTGACCACAACACACGATGATAAAAAATTGGATCTTCCCTTAGTTTATTCATGAAAACCGTGCAGAATTGAACCCTTCGTTGAGGGTCCTTTTCACCGAGAGCATGCCCCTTACGTGGTTTATAAGGAAAGAACTTGTGCTTCTTCAGAATGTACTGAACTGTAGAATGTGATACCTGCATGCAGTGAGCAATTTCTCGCGTAGACGTATTAGGGTTTTCTTCCACATAGACCAAGACACTTAATTCTAAATTTTGATCTTGAATTACACGTGCGTTTATTTTCGGTTTTTTGAATGATCCAAAATTTCGTAAATTTCGCACGAGCCTTCCTAACTTATCGGCACTTGGACGCAGTCTGTCAGGAAAACGATTTCCATAAAGTCGCAAAGCAGCTGCAGAATTTGTCCCGCATTCAAAATATGCTTGAATCGCATCCACACATTCGCCATTATCCATTTCAATAACAAAATTTAGAAATAAATCGTTGTAAATGTTATAATGAATGAGTGACTGACAGATGTCACAGCTCTCTTCGAAAATTTGGAATGCACTTTTATCGTTTAATATGACTGCTTGATTTTTAAATTTTTAAAATAAACACTGTAAATGTTGTTGTTGACCCACCGCTCACTGATAACATTGGTTTGTAATCCTTTATGGGCTTAAAAGATACACACATTTGCTGGTAATAAAATGAAATTTCTCGATTTTTTTTCATACAAGGACATCGTTGTTTACAGTTTCATATTCAGAAAAAGTAATATATTTGAATAAGGAAAAAAAAAGTATAGTGCAATTTAAAAAAACACAGTTTGCAGCTGTCTGTCAAAAACAAAGTGTAAAAAAAATTCAAAGCGGATCACGTTACAGTGTCTTTAAAACGATTTAGTTCGACGTATAATTTATTACATTCGGATAAAAAATAAAAAAGTTACAGCAGGAAAGGTTTTTCATAATACACCCGGTATATATATATATATATATATATATATATATATATATATATGGTAAACCTAATCAGTAGGCGATTAAAGGTCTGTATATTACTTCAAAATATATGTATTTAAAAAACTCTACATGTTTCGGCTGTGTACGCCTTTATCAAGAGAATACAAAATATGAAGATTCAAGATTCATATTTTGTATTCTCTTGATAAAGGCGTACACAGCCGAAACATGTAGAGTTTTTTAAATACATATATTTTGAAGTAATATACAGACATTTAATCGCCTACTGATTAGGTTTACCATATCATACCAAGGTCACGAAGTTATTATATTATTATATATATATATATATATATATATTTATATGGTAAATTCAATTTGTTGGCGATTTAAGGTCTGGTTTTACTTCAAAATGTATATATTTAAAACAATCCTACATGTTTCGGCAAATGATGCCTTTTTCAAGGAATATAAAATATAAATGACAGTATATTAATGTCATTTATATTTTATATTCCTTGAAAACGTTTAGGATTGTTTTAAATATATACATTTTGAAGTAAAACCAGACCTTAAATCGCCAACAAATTGAATTTACCATAACATACAAAGGTCGCGAAATAATTATCTATATATATATATATATATATAAATATAATAACTTCGTGACCTTGGTATGATATGGTAAACCTAATCAGTAGGCGATTAAAGGTCTGTATATTACTTCAAAATATATGTATTTAAAAAACTCTACATTTTGTATTCTCTTGATAAAGGCGTATACAGCCGAAACATGTAGAGTTTTTTAAATACATATATTTTGAAGTAATATACAGACCTTTAATCGCCTACTGATTAGGTTTACTATATATATATATATATATATATATATATATATATATATATATATTAAAAATTATAGACTTTTTATTGGTTTAGCGACCTTTTATTGAATTTTGATGTTTTAATTGTACTAATAACTTTAATTGTTAATTTAATTGGTAATTCAGTCTTTAATCCAATTTTAATTCTAATGGTTAATTTAATTGTTAATTCAGTCTCACAAAAGCAAACACAGCTCTCACGTTTTCATTGTAGTAATTCTTGTTTCTAGTTACCTTACTGTATTGTAGTTTAATTCAAATCTTCAATTCATTTATGCAGATGTAATCACTTTAATTGTCCTTACTCATTATTAATCTAATTTTAAATTTTAACTTTAATTGTTAATCTAATTGGTAATTCAGTCTTTAATCTAAGTTTAATTTTAATTGTTAATTTAATTGTTAATTCAATCTCACAAAAGCAAACACAGTTCTCATGTTTTCATTGTATTAATTCTTGTTTCTAGTTACTTGAAAAAGACTGAATAATAATAAAAGTCGAAACGTCGTAGAATAAAACATCAAAATTCAATAAAAGATCGCTAAACCAATAAAAAGTCTATTATTTTTAATATTAAGACACGGCCAATAAAATAAATATGAAAAATAAAATTCTTATAAACACTAAATATATATATATATATATATATATATATATATATATATATATATATATATATATAGGTTAAAATAAATTAAAAACGGGCAAGCGGCCTGTTAATTAAAACTCATTAAAATTGATTAAATCAATTTTAATATCTTTGTAATTCACTTTTATTTTTTAAACTCTACATTTGTATCTCCCGAAGAAGTAACAAACTCGTTGCGAAATATAGAGATAATTAATAAATGAGTTTTAATTGACAGACCGCTTGTCCGTTTTTAATTTATTTTAACCACTATAGTGCGGTCGATAATTTCTTTTAAATTAAATTATTATATATATATATATATATATATATATATATATATATATATATATATATATGTATAATTTAATAATAATAAAATAGTATAATAAATAATAATTTAATTTAAAAGAAATTATCGACCGTACTATACTGGTTAAAATAAATTAAAAACGGGCAAGCAAAAGTTAAAAAAATAAAAGTGAATTAACAAAGATATTAAAATTGATTCAATAAATTTTAATGAGTTTTAATTAACAGACCTCTTGCTCGTTTTTAATTTATTTTAACCTATATATATATATATATATATATATATTTACATTAGAAATAAATTAACGCCAAGGTAAAGATGTGTATAAACAAACAAAAAAATAAGAAAATATACGCAATATGTAGGTGCTTATCGGTGGAATTCCACGACTTTCTACGATAAGTATTAAAAAATGCTCTTAAAAAAGAACAAACATGAATTGGTATTAGCGATGTATGTAAATATTTCTTCCAAATTACACTATCTGTATTTGTTAAAGATTGTATTTTGAAATCGTGTATATATGTTTCTTTTGCCTATTTCATCTTCCTGTTGAAAATAAATTAGCACTGGGACGACAATACGATCACGAGAAATACTTGAAAATGAACCAGCATGATAAAGAACGTCGAAGAAACGAGGTGCTGTTGCAAGTTTCCCATAAATAAAAATTAACAAATTAGTGTTATTATTTCAAAACACATACAGAAAAAAAGTTAAAAATCAAACACAAACAGTCACGGCTATATTAGGGGGGATAACCTAAACAATAATGAAAAATCATTTTATGAGAAAAAATCATTTATTATAAACATTTTACTTACAATAAATACATTTGTAAGGAAAATAAATTAATGTGATGATTGCATTTGTTTTTCATTTAAAAGTTTCTGCATACGTGGATCTACCTTAGAAACACACAAAAGTAAATGGTTTTCGAATGATAAGAGACGATTTCGGTATTTAGTTTTTAACGCAACTATAGACGAAAAACCCATTTTACAGAGATAAGACATTGCGAAAGGGATTAATATTTTCGATGCTTCTGTTACTCAATTTCCATATTTACTTCAAAACGTATTTAAATCTTCAGATGTAAATTGTATTTGTAGCATTTTGTCGGCAAACATTTCGATGAGCTGGTCGTGAATTTCAACTGGTAACTAGCAGCGGCAACAACGTTTTCACTAAACGGATTCAGTACCCGTCTCTTCGAGAAATCTTTTTTATCTTCCGGAGAAATACTCCGCGGAGTGTTCAGCTTACGCAAATGCATCTTCATGCAATCCTGTTCATTCGAATTTTTCTCAATATAATCCGAAATGAATAATCCAGATATCAAGCTTATTCATGAAAGCATGCATTAATAAAATGTTTTTATCAGGTCCTCGTAAATTCACATTCAAGTCGTTTAAAATACGAAAATACACCAGTTAAGTAAGCCAACAACAACACTCATTGTTCTGTAAAAATATTATTAATTCATCTCGTAATTCCAATACCAGTGTTAACACTATCCTTCGCGATAACCATCTAACTTCTGCATGGAAAAGAACAGATTTTTTATTTTCGCCCATTTCATCGCAGAGTTTAGCAAACAGACTGTTCCCGTAACGGTCGACTTTTAATAAAATTAACTATTTTTACAGCTTCACAAAGAGTTTGATTGATATTTTCCGGCATGTTTTTTGCGACAAGAGCATGTCTATGAATGAAGCGGTACATCCATTCCACCCTTGGTATAAGACGATCTTTTAATATCTTCATTAATCCACTGTTCTTTCCTGTTATCACCGTTTCAGCATCACTACATACTGTAATATATTTTGTCCAATCTATGTTAGTATAGTTTCTAGTAGCTTCATAAAAAACATCAGAAAGACATTGTCCTGTTGCATGACTCGGTACTGTTTTGCAAAATAACATATTTTTTTGATTATATCACATTTATACTTCACAAAATATAAGAACTGAGGCATGTTTGCTACATCTGTTGATTCATCAAATTGAATACTAAAAAAATCACTTGATCTCGCCTTGATATTGAATATGTAGTTAGAAAGCGATTTCTTTTCAATGTTTTTGCTTCTTCCACGGCTATTAAAACACTGACCACATCAATTACGGCTGGCAATATGAGGTTTTCGGCGATTTTATGCTAACAAGGTTGAGAACCGCTGATGATTCTAACCAGAATAGGTTCTATATTACCATGTTATGACATATAAGAAAACACCACTTTGTTAATTTAATTTTAAAATAAGCAATAGAAAAAGAAGCAAAGACTCTATTAATTCGAATATGTAAAAAACACATCTGTATCTGTATACAAGGACATCCACAACATATTTAAACAATGCTCACTTCAACTGCAGACGCAATTGTATATTTTTATTTGTCTATTATTACTAATGAGTGCAAAACAAATCGTTTGTTTTTAAAAGGAAATGTGTTTTTTTAATAGGAATAAAAGTTGTACAACCGGAAAGAAAGAAGTACAATCATGTAATTGAAAATGTTTAAATAACAAAATTCAGGGAACATCGCACCTAAAATAAACATGTGTCTTTAGCGCAGGAAGGACAACTGCATAACGTATAAATTATTTTTAGCGTTCCTTTAAAGCAGAATATTTATTTTAAGTCTTGTTTTTCTTCCCCCGTAGTTTCTTTTTATTTCTGTTTACTCGCCGTTACAATTCCTTTTTATGTGGAATATTTTTCTTGTATTTCCTTTTTCGATGTGTTTTGATGCACAGCAAACCTGTAATGTTCTGACGTAATTATGTTTGGTTCTGTTATGCTGTATTTACGTATTTTTTATTTATAAAAGTATTTTTGCTTCCAGTACTTATTTTAAGAAGACAGGTTTACTTCTAAAATTCGAAAATACATTCGGACATTTTCTTTGTGATGTATTGTTGTATTTTCTAGTGACGATAGATCATTAATTTTGAGTAGGTAGTTATAGTTTAACATACGCAGGTCGGGACTGTCTGCATATGCGCCTTCAAATAATACTGACATCATATACATATGAGGGATATCTTTTATATTTCGGTAATAGAGAATAGAAACTAAAATTAAGCATCGTACATGGCTTTGTTGTTTTTAAAAATATTCACAATTAAGATAAATATACTTTTGTATGCGTATGAACTAATTTTCGAAGAATTTTTGCAACTCCGATTGAGGTACCTCCAAAACATGCATTTATTAAGCATCAACCGCTTCTTCAGGCGTCGGAAAATGTTTATTTTTGATTTGCGGGAGCAGAAAGAAGTCATTTGGTGCCAAACCAGAACTACACGGTGAATGATCCATCAATTCCACTTTTTCAGTCGTGAAAAACTCTTGTTTGAGCCGATGTGTGAGAGCTCGCCTTGTCCTAGTGGAGAATGATCCGTCTTTAGCGGTTGATTTCCCTTACTTTTCCGAATACTTCTGGCAAGTAAATGCATGTGTACCACTAAGAATTCACCGTCCGACGTTGCATTAATCAGTTGCCACATGTCTGGTTTTTCCGAGGGAACAAGCGACAATTTGCTTCGAAGTGCTTCAAGTGCGAACAACTTTTGTTGGATTTGGTTCACCTTGAAAGACCCATACAGTCGACTGCTGTTTACTTTCGGGTTCATTCGCGTAGATCCATGATTCGTCACCTGTAACAATGTCATAGACGTGGCTTGAAGCACACCGATCGCATTTTCTTAGCATTTCGTTCAACCAATCGGCACGAGCCTTTTTTTGAGCGATTGTTAAATTATTTTGGATCCAATACGAACAAAATTTGTTTGAGGGCCAAATGTTCATGTAAAATTTAATGTATGCTGGTCCCACTAATGCCCAAGGATACCTCTATCTCACGATAAGTCACACGACGATCTAGCAATATCATTTCACGCTCACCAGCAATGTTTTTCGGAACAAAAACCGCTTTTGGACGATCTTCACGAAATTCATCAGTGAACGAAACACGGCCACGATTGAATTCATTATACCACTGATATACCCTGATTTTTTAAGGTGATTTATCGTCAAAAGTCGAGTTAGGTTCATCGATGTACTGTTGTAATAATCCATGTCGAAAGTTGTAAAAAATAATCGTATGGAAATGTTGACGAATTGAATGAATTTTTGAAGTCACTGTAAACAACACAAATAGCACCTGTTCGTAAAAACGTTCTGAGTAAGTATTCTGTCAAAAATGTCGAACTTTACGATAGACATCGTAGTCAGATGACAGCATCTGGATCGCCTATTCTCGAAATATAAAACGCATCCCTTGTAACTTGCACGCATTTCATAGTTTCATAAAATATCCTGAATATGCAATGGAAAGGCATTGCCATTGTGCAATAGAACTGATTCTAAACGAAATTTACACCCATCAATTAACCGTCGGTATCTTCTTCTTCTGTTTTGGGTTGGACGCCAGCACGTCCAGGCACTTGACCGCATACTTCTTTGTAGTATCCCCAATATATCAGTTCCACTCTGTTAGTCTTGTGTCCTCGATAAAAGCCACTATCCTCCTCAGGGGAAGTTTGAGTACCCTCGTAGGATCTAATAGATCTCTTTCTAAGTGTTTCTGTCTGAGTCCCCTCAGTTCCTTAGTTAGATACCTGTAGTCAGGAGGGCTACAGAAACGATACTCTTCATTCAGAGATAATTAAAGCCCTATAAATAAGAGACCACGATGATGAACCAGAGCGGTAACACAACTGATCGATAACGGTGTCAGTCTACATCTTCCCGAAAGATATCTCAACTCGATAATCGAAGTGGGAAGAAAGCCACAAAAAAAGTAATACGCAATCATTTTTGCAGATATATGAACGTAAGCAGATGCACTTATAGGTAGGTTCACAATAAATAGAACAGAATGAAATAAAGAAAGACGCTAATTTGCGACAAATAAATGAGTTTTTACGAACACGCAACAATTTCACTATTTTTAACTTCACAAAGTAACGATCGTTTCATTCCTTAATTTCTAGCTTAGAGATTGCAGTCGAAATGCATGCCAGATTAGCTCGGATAAAAATGAAATCTTCTTGAACATTTGTTCTTCGCAGAATACTATGTGCTTCTTCAATGCACTGCGCTTCTTCAGATTCGAATTCATCAACAATTTTCTTCAGAATTTCAAAATGTTCGGCGTAATATAAAGCAGTGTCGATTCAAGTTCCCCATCTTGTAATGAATGACGCTGGTGGAAGTGGAACATCTCCTACAATTTCCCGAAACTTCTGGACGCGAGTTGGTGCTTTAAGAAAAATCTTTTTCACAGACGATATCAGCATATTAACGTCTGGATAAATAGTACGAACTAACTCAGCTATTCGGTGTAAAGCACGCGCTCCAAAGGTCACATGTATCATGTTTGGGTGCAACATATTGTCATGGATTTTCCATGGACAAGCAAGGAAAAAGATTGAACTATTAGTGAACTCTGTACTAGGGACAATTTATATAAAAATTAGCTATTTCACTTGTATATTTATTTATTTCAGATGGGGATCGATAGGTATAATATTTTTATAAATAAGATATTTAATGTATGAAGTTATGATTAGCCCTCGTATATTTAGGTGGACCAAAGGAATTGAATTTGCCGCTTTTTCGGATATTGTATTTGATAAGATGTATTGTCTGTATATTTTGATTTGTTAGATGGAAGGGATAGCCAGGCGGATATGAAGAATTTTTCATTTTTAGATTTAGAGGTATCTTGACTGTTAAAGTGTTTAGATAAAAAGGATAAAATAATAAATTTTGTTCTTTGTTTTATAAAGTCGGTCTGTATTTTGTTTTGCATTTAGTATAAGGTGCAAATTAACCTTAATTCGATTTTTGCGTAGTTTTTCATAGTTATTTGAAATCTTGTGAAAAAAGATGCCTCTCGTGTATTTTAAAATCACACAAAAACTTAATGTAAGTTGATAAAAATTATATTATTTATTTATTAGATGTTAGGAGTATTTTCAGTGCTATAAATTTTGTATTTATTGTAATAATAATGTGTTTGAAAGTAGTATATGGATATTAGCGAAACCTTGTCATGTTTTTTGTTTAAGGGAAGTTGTTTTTCTTAAAATTATACTTCGAGAACAATTTTTTTTTGAATTTAAGGTTGGAGAGATTGTAGTGGGGATGGATCTTATCATGTTATTTGTTGCATGAATAAATTTTCAACTAGCGTGAGTTTTAAAAACTAATTTGTTTTTGATATTTGTTTGAAGGGGTCACAGTAGAGGTTAAACTTGACAGATTTCACTAATATTTATTAGTTTTATATTTGATCGTGTTTCACAAGAGGTTTTTCTCTGTGTGCGAGTCAATGTTCACAAAGAGTGTTTCCTCATTGCTACTGTTTAATGATGCTTTAGCACCCTATACACTTTGTAGAGGGATTTTTTTTGATTTTTTTATTTTTGAAATATATATTAATGTAAAAAAAATATGTGCGTATAAATTATCTGACACCTTGTGTTTTAATTTAATGTACCGGTATCCGTGAGGATCGACCCAGAGACGTAAGCTCAAGGATTCTACTAGACTGAATAGCCGGCGATATAAGCTGTAGTGTGAATTAAAATTAAATAAAGCAATTTCAAAGTAAATTCCACTGCACAATATGGCTAACCCAACGTGGTGCTAGAAAATTCCACTGCACAATTGGCGCAATCCAACGTGAGACCGATATTACAATTTTGGCGAGTCCAACGTATAATTGGAAGAAATAAAACGATATAATTCAAATATGGAAAATATAATGGAAAATTTGAAACAAAGAATGGGTAACGCTGGTTACATACATGAAGGAGGACACAATGAAGAAAGCAGTCAACAGATGATGGATATGATGCATGTTATGATGAAAACGATATGGGAAATGAAACAACAAATGAATATGATACAACAACAACAAACGAATATGATACAACAAAACCATAATGAAACGAAACAACAGATGAATAGGATAGAACAAAACTATAATGATATGGAAAGAGGAATGGATGAAATAATAAAGAAAATGGTTAAAAAAGTACCAATAAATAGCAGTAACAATCATATAAACAAGGAAAACACAATAAGTGAAAGTAAAATAATACACACCGAGGAAAAACAAGCAATAACAGAACAGGAATCAATAATATTGGAACAAGAAGAAAAGGAATCAATAATAATGCAACAAGAAGAAAACGAATCAACAATTACAAAAGAAAGTTTAGAGGATGTGCCTGGGGAGGAATCTATGCCACAGGACGAGGGGAATGATATGGATACAGAAATAGGAAGTAGAAATAATCAAATCAGGGTAAGCGAAGAAATTATATTAAATAAAATTAAGTTTGAAACTAATGAGAAAACAGAATTCAATATAATAAAAACAAATGCTAAATTAGAATGTAGGATGAAAAAAAGTATTCACGAGAAAATGAGCAATAAATTAATTAAACAAGCAGTTGGCGTTAATAAAATTAACGATAGACGAAATAAAATTAAAAAGAAATTGATTTCTAGAAATATCATGTATAAATATAATTTGAATAATTATCTTGAAAGTAAACGCAAAAATTTCCGTAATGCTAATTTAAAAATCAACTGTTTTTTAAATAACATAAATCAGACCCATGTCAATAATAAAAAGTTAGAATATGATACTCTGAAAATTAGGAAGTATAGGGGTACTAAATTTAAATTAAATAGACCCACATTTTATAGTAAGGTAAAAGTAAAAATGAAACTACAAATTATTTACTGTCGGATATTTTCAAATAGGCCCAACTTAATGATAAATTTCGTTGTACACTATTTAGAGGAATATGCGAGATATAAGGATTTTTGCTTTAGAAATAACTAAATGGAATGTGTTGTAACAAAAGGATATATAAATAAAAAAAATTTGGAAAAGTAAATAGGATTTGATAAATGATACTAAAATGGATTTAACGTAATAGATAATTAGGATTAGATTATTAGTATAAGAAGAGGATGTAGCAGTAAAATAAAAAAGTGTTTACTGAATTTTCGTCGGTAATATATGAAATAAATATAGGAAATATTTATATGAAAATGAAAATGTATTTATAGAAAAAATTTTCGTCGGTATATTTAAATAGAATTTTTGTCGATATATGAAAAAAGTTATTATGATAATAGAGAGATATATATATATATTGTTGAAATAAAATTATGGTATTTATGAATATATAGAAAAAGAATTATTGGCATGTGAAAAAAAGGTTAATGAATAAAATTATTTGAATAGGATGGTTTACGATGTGCTGATTTAACTGAACTGGTAATGAATTGGATTAAGCAAACGGATATATATACAGGATGAGTTAAAATAAAATTTATTGTTGACATAATTAAATAATTAAAATTTATCTGCGTATAAAAAAATTATTGATAATGGGAATTGCGTTGAAAAAAAAAAATTAAAACTATATAAATATAGGAAGAAATTGAGCTCATGATATTATTGTTGATTATTATGATTATTATTATTATTGAAATTGCTTGGGAACTAATGGTGTTATGAATTTGTTTATGATGATGATTTGATATATGAGATTTTGATGCTGTGTTTTTCTTTTATTTATGAAAATTCGTTGGAAACATTCATGTCCATGTGATCGAGAGAATGCTCGAAGATTCGACGGGGATGACTGCTGCTTCGGCGTGTTCCTTCGTCTGTGATGTTTGTAACGAAGCCCATTCGAAAATGTCAAGCAATATGACATTAAGATGAATTATGTCAAGTAAAACGACATAAAAGATAAAATGTTTTAAGTCAAATAAGACATTTAAATATTCAAAAATTTTATATGGAAATGTTGAAGATGTTGGAGATGTTGTTTTTATATGGAGATGTTGAAACCGTTTATCACACTACAGCATCAGAACGACGTGGATCCTGTTCAACACTAATACAACAAGTGAGTGCCGAGAACCAAGACAGGGTGCGGTACTGTCTCGAGTGCTGTGCTGAAGATTATCCTTGAAAAAAGCTCAGTGATGTTCTGACTTTGTTCTCGGATAATTTCGGGGAATTATGTCATGGATTTTCCATGGACAAGCAAGGAAAAAGATTGAACTATTAGTGAACTCTGTACTAGGGACAATTTATATAAAAATTAGCTATTTCACTTGTATATTTATTTATTTCAGATGGGGATCGATAGGTATAATATTTTTATAAATAAGATATTTAATGTATGAAGTTATGATTAGCCCTCGTATATTTAGGTGGACCAAAGGAATTGAATTTGCCGCTTTTTCGGATATTGTATTTGATAAGATGTATTGTCTGTATATTTTGATTTGTTAGATGGAAGGGATAGCCAGGCGGATATGAAGAATTTTTCATTTTTAGATTTAGAGGTATCTTGACTGTTAAAGTGTTTAGATAAAAAGGATAAAATAATAAATTTTGTTCTTTGTTTTATAAAGTCGGTCTGTATTTTGTTTTTCATTTAGTATAAGGTGCAAATTAACCTTAATTCGATTTTTCGTAGTTTTTCATAGTTATTTGAAATCTTGTGAAAAAAGATGCCTCTCGTGTATTTTAAAATCACACAAAAACTTAATGTAAGTTGATAAAAATTATATTATTTATTTATTAGATGTTAGGAGTATTTTCAGTGCTATAAATTTTGTATTTATTGTAATAATAATGTGTTTGAAAGTAGTATATGGATATTAGCGAAACCTTGTCATGTTTTTTGTTTAAGGGAAGTTGTTTTTCTTAAAATTATACTTCGAGAACAATTTTTTTTTGAATTTAAGGTTGGAGAGATTGTAGTGGGGATGGATCTTATCATGTTATTTGTTGCATGAATAAATTTTCAACTAGCGTGAGTTTTAAAAACTAATTTGTTTTTGATATTTGTTTGAAGGGGTCACAGTAGAGGTTAAACTTGACAGATTTCACTAATATTTATTAGTTTTATATTTGATCGTGTTTCACAAGAGGTTTTTCTCTGTGTGCGAGTCAATGTTCACAAAGAGTGTTTCCTCATTGCTACTGTTTAATGATGCTTTAGCACCCTATACACTTTGTAGAGGGATTTCTTTTGATTTTTTTATTTTTGAAATATATATTAATGTAAAAAAAATATGTGCGTATAAATTATCTGACACCTTGTGTTTTAATTTAATGTACCGGTATCCGTGAGGATCGACCCAGAGACGTAAGCTCAAGGATTCTACTAGACTGAATAGCCGGCGATATAAGCTGTAGTGTGAATTAAAATTAAATAAAGCAATTTCAAAGTAAATTCCACTGCAATATGTTATCCCCGCATTGATTTGCACATATATGGTGCAGCATCGCTACAAACTAGTAGCACTTTTTCGTATAAAATCACAGACGGTAACAATAAACTTAGAGAGTTGTTGAAAAGCAGCGACTGTTGAATGATTCAATTTGTCCAGCACTTTCAAAGTCAGCAGATATGATTTATCTTTTTCTTCATTAACTCCTAATAAAATTTGCTATGCATCTTTGTTCTCAGTCGGTTGTTTCATCCAACGACACCTAAATGTGTAGAATGATCCCTTACTTTTTCTCTTAATATGTTCAGTGTTGTTCTATACAATTTGGAAACGTAATTTTTTCTTAACATCGATTCATCTGGAATATTTTCTTTTGTATACTGTGTTACTGTAACATGAATTCGCAATATTTACAAAATAATAGACGCCCATCTATTGCAAAATCGTTATAATCCTTCACAAATTGACTTAAAAATTGCACTTATGCACTTTTTTTCTTTTGGCATTTTGATGGATGTTAATGCTATTGTAACTAGTACACAACTAATACACATTGTTGGAATGTAAAAGGACCTGGTAAAATTAAGGAAATCCCCGCTATATTTATTTCTCGTTCGATTACCCGGGCAATCCTCGGTAATCCTGTTAATATTTCCAAGTATTGTGGTTTCAAAACCATAGATATTGTGTTGGCTGTTTCTAGTAAATCCAGCTTTAACCTTCTATTTACTTCACCTATCTATTCAATGGTTTAGAAGATTATTTAATTGTCTGCTATAAAGTGTCTGTTTCCGTTTGGTATTCAGTTAATGCCTGTTATTTTACAAGTATTGGAAATGTCTTAGTGCTAAAAAGTTTTACAAAATACTAACCGGTAGATATACAAACAGCAGAAATGTGTAATTCTACTAACAAGAACATTAAATATTTATGTGAAGTCATAGATAAAATAATATTTTGCTGAAAAAAAGTCAAATATGCATTTGCATATGCTCTTATGCAAATGCAGATTTATCCGAAGCCTTGCTATCAATAATATTATAAGTTAAGTATAATTATATAAAATTGCAATAAAACTGATAGGATATACAAAATTTAAGTAAGTAATTTGTTCTTAGCTTAACAGTAACAGAAGAGCCTATAAACGTGATCATTTTAAATTTTTGGGTGTTATTATTTAATATTGGGTAAACTTGTGATATGGCTTTTGTAAGGAGTTTTTTTATTTAAGATGTTATCTATTTATTACTTTTATATCCATTGTTGATAGCTATTTGTATAATTTAACTCTTTCTCGAAATTTGTTTGGTTCAACGGAGTATTGATTAATCTATGTATAAGACTGTGATAAGCCGCTAATTTGTGTTGAATCGGATGGCAAGAAGTGTTATGAATAGTTATGTCTGTAGTTGACGGTTTGTGGTAAATTGCAAAGTTACATTTGTTGTTAATTCTAGTAATCGTTAAATCGAGAAAGTTAATACTATTATTTGTTTCCTGTTCCATTGTAAACTTAATATTGTGATGCAATGTATTAATATAGTCAAATAATACATTTAATTGTCTCTTTGTTCCTATGAAACCTAGTAATATATCATCTACGTATCTGTACCAAAATAATACATTTTGGAATTTCATCAAGTAAAGGCTTAAACAATCATATACATTAATGCCTTCTTAAAATAAATTAAAATTTCCAAGTTCATATCAGTGATCTTTTCATAAACTAATAGGTATATATCTACATATCTATATAAAAAGCCACTTTTTTATTACTTCTTTTAAATTACTCCACCAATACAAAGAAATATGTTCATCTTGATGGCCATGTAATATTTTGTGGTCGAATAAATCATGTTAAATTTTATCTACAGCATTTTATTATTCAAGGTCGCTCAATCATAACCGCAATCACCTGTTTTATTAATGAAATTTTTGAGCACCTTGACATCGGCGAGTACGCTACCGGTGTCTATTGTGACCCGACACATGCATTTGTTTGTTTGTTTGTGCATAGACCACGGCATTTTGCTTGATCAACTTAAGAGTAATGGTGTGATGGGTGTTATGGCTAGTTAAATTAAACTTTATTTGTCAAATCATGTATAATTTGTTACAATATTTTAAAGAAAAAATAACTTAAATAAATATTTTTATTCTTCAATTTCCCCTGTGAAATTAGGTATCCCGCAGGGATTAGTTCACGATACTGTTTTGCTTTTTATAAATGAATTAATATATTTTATTAACTTTTCTTTGTTAATATACACCGACAATATGAATGCTGTAGTTTCGGCAGTCGATCATATAGAGGTGCGTAATAAAGCGAATATGCTTCTCGACTAGCTTCACAACTTGCTTCAATGCAATTATTTACATATTAATTTTGAAAAGACCCATCCTATGTTTTTCCACGCCTGATAAGCTAACTAAAAAATTTTAATGTTGGTTTGAGAATTTTTAAATTCGCAAGATCAATGCGAAAAATTAATTGGTGGTGTCAGGGTCTCTTGCTACCAAATTCTAAGGAATACACTAAGCATCAAGAATTTGGGAACTTTTTATTATATTTTTTATAGATCTTTCCAATATGCCCATGAGGTGTTTCTAGCACAGAAACGCATAATTCTTTATATAGGCAATGTACGAGGGATGTCCGGTTACTAAGGTACATTTGTGAATTACAAATAGACTACTTTATTTATAGAAATCAAACATACACTAAGTAAAAACGTGAACTGTTAACTACTTTTCAAAATATCCGCCGCCAATTTTAAGGCACTTATTCCAGCGAGGCACAAGTTTCTGTTTACCCTGTTCGTAAAAGGTGCGTCCAAATTTATAAAATACTGCCGTACTTCACCTTGAAGTTCGTCGTCGTCTTCAAACCTTTTACCCGACAAATGAGCTTTCAACGCCCCAAACAAAATCAGAAAATCAGAAGGAGCCAGGTCTGGACTATAGGGCGGATGGACAGTAACTTCCCAATTGTGTTTCTGTTCTTCGTCTGATTTGAGGTGTGCGGTCTTGTATTCTTATGCACTACCTGATTCCTTTCGTCAACCTTCCTCTTCGTTTCTATCGAATGGCTTGATGTAGTTTTTCGAGAGTTTGATAATAAATATCGCTGCTAATTGTCCTTTTCGGTGGTAAAATGGTGAACTTGGAATGCATCCACTTCTTTGAGTCTTTTTTGATTCGGGAGTGTAGTGGTATACCCACGTTTTGTCTCTTGTAACTATAGACTCTAGAAATCCGTTTTCCTGTCAATAGCGCGTTAAAAGCTCGATTGTCGCCGCCATTCATTGCATTTTGTGTTGATCGGTCAACAGTTTTGGTACCCATTTCGTGGAAACTTTTCGATAGTGTAATTTAGATACGATTTCATGAACAGAGCTTTTAGGAATGCCTGTCAGTATTTCTTTTAAACACTTAATCTTAATAGTATAAATTAACATATTGCTGTGATACTTTCTAAGCGAGATAATTTGAAAAATGAAATAGAGCTGAAAACAGCAATGAAAAATTTAAAACGGGTAACTTTTGAATACACCCTGTATGAGCACCGATATAACAAATCTAATGTTTATTTTATGTAGAGTTTCTCGTTATTTTCTGTAAAAAGTTTCAATATGCAACAATACAGATCGTGTTAAGAAAAACACATCTGTGTATATTTAGTAAATCTATATTGAATGTTAAATGTCATATAACTCATTATATCTCTTTACGTTTTACTTCATAAATATTAATAACTTAAAATTTAAATCATGCTATACCTACCAATTTATATAAAAGGCTCGTTTAAGGCGAATGCCGACACTTTCCATCTTAAGACGCTCCACGGGCGCATACATAATAATAACTCATGTCTTGCTTTTCCCTGTTTTTGTTGTCTATTTGTTTTTTGGAATACTAAGTAAGGCATGATTTATTATTATTCAATTGGAATGTATCTTTGAATAATTTTATCCATAGCAACTCAATTATGTGACATTTGTATACTGGCATTTATATTTTATATCCTTGATAAAGGCATCATTGCCGAAACATGTAGGTTTGTTTTAAATATATACCGTGTGTCCCAATTTCGATGCTCACCATTAGTATCTCGGATATTCGAAGATATAGAACAACGGTTAAATGGGGAATGTCTTGCAGAATTCAATACTCGCGGCAAATCTCATTTCAAATTTGATATAACTTTTTAAATTTTTAAAATATTTTGAAAAATCAAAAATTTGCCGATTTCGTTATTCCTCAATAACTCGATAACGCTTAGTCTGACCTCTTTTAAAGTTTTACATTGTTCAGACACTTTTTTAAAACAAATTATTTGATACAAACAGAAACCCCCGATTGTCATTTGTTTTTAAGTTATTACCACTATCTTTTGTTTTTCATGTGGCGGCCCTATTGGATTTTGGGTTTGTTAGGTAGTCCTCAAAATGTGCTTTTCAACGATGTATAACATGCCTGAAAAATTTTTATTTATAAGGAAAATATTAATAAAAACGTAAATTAATCTTTAATATGAAATTAGTAGGCTGAAAAATTAAACACCAATGTCAAATGAAAGTGGAAAGATATTCTAAGTATAGCAAACGCCAATTAAGTTGGCGCGAGGAGGGGTAAGTTCGCGCAGGATTAAAAGTAGTGGGGAGATTTGTATTTGGTTTTACATCAAATGTCAGATAAATCTAACCTCTGAGCGTGTATCACTAGCAAAGACATTATGTTCCGTCAAACGTCAATGACAAATGTATTCTGACAATGAAACAAAACGATAACCTGTCAAAGTATAATTAGTGCTGCAGAGATAAGTTAATTAAAACTACTTGTAGTTAGTGATAAGTAATTATTGTCAAGTATTAAGATTTATAAGTCTTGATAATGGCACATACATATTCAAACGAAGAAAAAGTTGATATGTTGGAAGTGTATTTCAAAGCAAATAGAAACACTAAAAATGCGTGCACGAGTTATGCAGAGCGTTTTCCAGAAAGACAACAGCCACACAGGACAATTTTTAGAAAACTAGTTAGCAAATTAAAAAACTTTTTAAGCTTCGAACAAAAACGAGCTAACTATGAAGTTAATGATGCTGATACACGTCTAAATAATATTTTGCAGAACGTTAGGAACAATCCCAGCACATCAGTTCGTCGTGTGACACGAGAAACAGGGATTTCAAAATCTACTGTTCACAGAACCTTGACGAAAAACAAGTATCACCCTTACAAACCAACAATTGTACAAGGTTTAAGTGAAAATGACAATCTCCGACGATTACAGTTTAGCAGGTGGTACCTTCAAAAATGTGAATATGACGCTAATTTTTCTAGGAAAATACTATGGACAGATGAAATACGATTTACCAATTGTGGAGTGTTCAATAGGAATAACTATCATCATTGATCTACTGAAAATCCACATTTGGTAAATCAAAGAAGATTTCAAGTTCGATTTGGTTTTAATGCCTGGTGCGGTTTAATTGGTATGACATTTTGTTTACATTTTTTTTGTTTTTTAAACTCTTTTTTTCGTTTTAGATAATCACTATAATCAGTTAATAGGTCCTTTCATCTTTGATTACAATTTAACTGGTAACAGATATTTGGAGCTTCTAACAAACGAGATAATGCCTGCTTTGAGGCAAATTATTAATCCCGAGAACATGCAAAACATCTGGTTCCAGCAAGATGGTTGCCCGGCCAATAACACTCGTAACGTGCAACATTTTTTGAGAGAAAACTTTAATGAGAGAGTGATTTCAAATAATGGACCCGTGCAATGACCTGCGAGATCACCCGACCTTACCCCGCTTGACTTTTATTTATGGGGTACCACTAAAAACGAAGTATTTGATTTTGAACCGCCAGAAACTCGGGAAATTTTAGAACAAAGAGTACTAGATGTGCTACGATCAGTAACGGAAACACGCTACGTAGAGTTTGTAACTCTACTCGAACAAGGTGTCAAAATTGTGTGGAACAGAATGGTCGTCATATTGAACAATTTCTTTAAGTGAATGTGAACTTTAAGTTCTGTATCTTTACTTTTTATTTCTATAATTTTTTCATCGTTTCGTTTGTTTGCAGTATTACTTAGAATATCTTTTCACTTTCATTTGACATTGGTGTTTAATTTTTCAGCCTACTAATTTCATATTAAAGATTAATTTACGTTTTTATTAATATTTTCCTTATAAATAAAAATTTTTCAGGCATGTTATACATCGTTGAAAAGCACATTTTGAGGACTACCTAACAAACCCAAAATCCAATATGGCCGCCATATGAAAAACAAAAGATAGTGTTAATAACTTAAAAACAAATGACAATCGGGGGTTTCTGTTTGTATCAAATAATTTGTTTTAAAAAAGTGTCTCAACAATGTAAAACTTAAAAAGAGGTCAGACTAAGCGTTATCGAGTTATTGAGGAATAACGAAATCGGCAAATTTTTGATTTTTCAAAATATTTTAAAAATTTAAAAAGTTAGGTCAAATTTGAAATGAGATTTGCCGCGAGTATTGAATTCTACAAAACATTCCCTATTTAACCGTTGTTCTATATCTTCTAATAACCGAGATACCAATGGTGAGCATCGAAATTGGGACACACCGTATACTTTAAAGTAAAGCCAGACCTTAAATCGCCAACTGATTGAATTTACCATATATATATTATATATATATATTATATATATATATATATATATATATATATATATATATATATATATATATATATATATATATATATATAGATATGAGTATATTCTGACTACATATAAGATTTGCATACCACGTTTTAATAACAAAGAAAAATATAATTGATGATATTTAATACATTTGAAAATTAATGTATATTTTGGTAAAATGTGAATAATAAATGTATTAAACTTAACATGCTATTGTATTATTTCTCTCCTTATTACAGTAGATGCTAGGCCTAGTTGCAAGGAACCCTTTTTGTAAAACAAAAACCCTGAGAGCAGTTTTAAGAGTCTAAACTAAATGATGATTCATGTTTAATAATTCACGATCATATTTAATAATTGGCGCCCATTTTGACAATCAAAGTACACAGCAATATGTTTCTTCTTTTTTGGAAATTTTAATAAATATCTTGTTTGTTTGCTATCTTTTAAAAGGAAATATAAATTGTTTAGATTTAAATGTATGAATAAAAAACTGGTAACACAAATTAATAATAATAGTAATAAATTTTATGAAATGATAACCTTGAACAAGGTAGTTTATAACTATCAATACCGAAATTAATAAGATTAATGGTTATTTTTAAATAAACAAATAATTCTTTTGAATAGCTTTTCCTATTAGTAAAATTTAGATTATATATATATATATATATATATATATATATATATATATATATCAAAAATTAATTAAAATTCGGGTAAGAGAATACAAAATATATATTTTGTATTCTCTTGATAAAGGCGTACACAGCCGAAACATGTAGAGTTTTTTAAATACATATATTTTGAAGTAATATACAGACCTTTAATCGCCTACTGATTAGGTTTACCATATCATACCAAGGTCACGAAGTTATTATATTTATATATATATATATATATATATATGAAAAATTTGTGAAAAACTTATCTGCGCGGAATGTGCATATATCGACATTTCACTGTTTTTACAGATCATCAGTGCACCTTATCCGAATACAGACATGATATTCACTTCTATACTACGTGTATATATACGAACTGTAATGAACTTCATGTGTATGAGAATTAATAATTATTAAATCTCATTTTACATACGATTGTCGCTATAATTTGTTGCATTAAATTCTACAATTCGGCAAATCACTTTTGCCCTAGATTGTAGATATCATGTCTGTATTCGGATAAGGTGCACTGATGATCTGTAAAAACAGTGAAATGTCGATATATGCACATTCCGCGCAGATAAGTTTTTCACAAATTTTTCATTTGTACTGACAACTTGTACAGTTGACGTCGCTGCTTGTTGCGTCTACAATCTAGGGCAAAAGTGATTTGCCGAATTGTAGAATTTAATGCAACAAATTATAGCGACAATCGCATGTAAAATGAGATTTAATAATTATTAATTCTCATACACATGAAGTTCATTATATATATATATATGTTTTTGGTTCTAACAATGTAAATAGTAAATTTATTCTATTCTATTTATATATTTTAGGTACCTTTTAACTTCATTTAACAAAATGGATCAGGATTATGAAAAGGAATTCGGTTATAATCTGCAAATAATTCAGGATATTGGAAGAAACTCTTCGGTTAACTTCTTTCTGGTCCCGGAATAAATTTGTATGATCAGGAAAACAAGAAAAGATGATTCAGGCCCAATATATTATTATTACTTTAATTGTAACAATAAATCTTTATAATTCCATAAGTTCGGCCATTAGAAAATAAGTTCTTGAAATGATGCTTTGGATGATAAATTAATATATAACTGATTTTCACCTATAAATTGATTTGTAAAGAATAAACTAAACTTTCCACTTTATTTTTAATAAGTTTTTGGTTAATTTTAGTAGTTGTATTAATTTGTAATTCTATGTTTAGAAAATGCGGACTAAGAAAAATTGTATTAATATGAAAAAATCGCTATAATCGCTATATCATATGGAATCACCAAAACAAGTCTCTTACTAATGGACGCCGCCTACAACAAAAGACTGCTAACGTGCCTTTTCGAAAAAGGGACCACGACTTCCCATTATTGGCTTATGAAAGCACCGAAAACGACGCGGAAAAACAAGAGTTTGAAAATAATTAAATTAAAATAATTGATTACAATTTCCGTCAGAAATTAATAACTTCAAATTAATTATTATTATTCTATATACATGGATGTTAAAAACTATTCAAAATATTAAACTTATATTTCCTTTTAAATTTAATTTACATTAATTCCAGCATTTATTTTTTTAAAATTTATTTGTTTAATACATATATTTAATACATAACAACAACAATATATATAGTCAAGTTTAAATATTTCTCTATTAAAATTGTGTATAATGATCATGATCATAATTCCAAATATATTTTGTACATTACCTATTCCGGATTGCGCAACCACCCATGATAAACGTAGGAAGAGCATAACACCCCATATATTGAGTAGGCATGGTATGAGAACGCCCTGTATCCATCCCAATTTGACTCCAATATGACCTGAAGCTGATGTTTCCTGTGCATCCGTACACCCGTTCGGTTCCTGTTGGCAATACAGGAAATTAAAAATTAACATCGAGTGTCGGCAAGTAATTACAATGGATGTTAACTTTGATAAAGCGATTTGTTTGCAATTCTACTTCGCAATTTTGAAAAATTAATTTTAAGAGTTCCTGTACGGAAAATTATTTGCTAAATCGTTAACTGAAGAAAAAAATCGAAAGATCAAACGCATTATATTTACGTTTTGTTTATATTTTAATAATAATAGTAAAATAAGTTTAGAAATTTTCTCTCTTAATAATTACAAAAATATGTAATTCTTTTGATATTAATTATTAAATAAAATATTATTTGTTTTAGTTTAATTGTAAGTTATATTATATATGATTATAAGTAGATGCGGGAGAAATGTAAAAAGAAACGAAGGGAATTTGTATTTGTTCTATAAAGCAGGATCTGGTAAGGCTAAATTTTACTGCATCATTTATGTCCAGAAAGTTCGTGCTAATTTTGGGTAGGTGATATTAGGACAGATCTGAATATATGAGAATAATTTAAAATAAATAACACGTATTCATATTCTAAAAGGTGATATTTCAGGCATCTTTAGCAAAAGCTATGGTTAGGATACATTAATTTTTGTGTATGCATTATTTTTTATGTTATCACAATATTGCTAAATATCGCTTCTCTATGTGTGTGGATTTTTGCCGTTGAGATAGCTCAACGTTGCCCAGGGTGTACCAACAAGGAGGTAATCAACATTTACACCAACTAACAGAATTAAAATAGTTAAAAAAGAATTAAAAAAAAACTAAATACAATTGTCACATTGACAATTACTTATAAAATTAAACCTTTTAACCAAAAAGCAGGTGAAACAATTAATAGAGATTTACAACTTGGTAAACATCTACGAATATTATAAGAAATGGCGCTTCCAACCAAACCCTTCACAGTCCCAATTATGTGCCTTGTGTAGCAAAGAAGCCAACAGAGAAGCTGAATGTTGAAAATTTGGTGGTGGTCGGAACAACCACAACCCCCACCTTAAATATCTGGTTGTAACGTTAGACCGATCTCTGACATTCAGGCAACACCTCTATAAAACTAGTTAAAAGGTGAAAACTCGCAATAATATATTATTTACCGGGTGTAGAGCTAAAGAAATAAAACTCAATGCATTGGTGGCATAGCAGGCAACCAGTTATACACCAGTGACGTATTTTTATAATTGTCAAATATTTCTTATTTTTCATTCATATTTAAAGCTTAAATTCAAAAATAGATAATTTAAAACAGTTAATTATTCCAACATGCGTATACCTTGTGCGAAGATAATTTTAAATATTTTTAACAAATTCAAATATTATGGTTGTTTTCTAAATTCCTACAAAAAAAATAAAACCAATCACGTGTTATCAAAACACATGAAGCTGAATATCCCGTATTATGTAGAAGAACGGTCTATAGGATCGCTTTTAAATGTAGCCAGGCATTTTGGAGTATCGTATAGTTCGGTGTTCAAAACCCTGAAAGAATTCAAATATAAGCCATACAAGATATCAAACCAGCAAGAGCTTTCGAGGACGATAAAGTAAAACGAACTGATTTTTGTGATACAAGGTGGTTCAAAAAGTTGTTTATATTTGCTTGTGATGTAGAAAATTTTATACGCAAGGTAGAGAGGTGGGGTCGGTCTTAAACGATAGCTCGGCTCTGGGAAACTTAGTCATCATGCAGCGCTACACAGGAGAGGAGCGCTCGTTTTGTGTGAGCGAATATTACCGTAACAACAATTCTGCCACCATTGCGCGCCGTAGATATCGACAACACTTCAATTTGCACGATATTCAGCAATGTCCAAGCATTCAGCTGATTAAGCAATGGGTTAATAAGTTTGAAGAAACTGGTTCAACGTTAAATAAGCGCGTTTTAGGATGTCCAAGGTCGGCGAGAACCGCTGAGAACATCGAGAGAGTGAGTCAGTCTGTGCGCGACCAACCAACCGTATCAACTCGAAAGCGCGCAGCTGCTTTAAATGTGACGAGAACCTCGGTGCTTCGCATTCTTCACAAAGATTTAGGCATGCATCCGTATAAGGTTCAAATAGTGCAAGAACTGAAGGCTACAGATCCCGCTAATAGAGTTTTATTCGCTAACGAAATAAGGAACCGAATTCCAGCAGCAGTCGACATCTTATTCTCCGATGAGTCCCATTTCCACCTAAATGGCCACGTCAATACTCAAAATTGTCGCTACTGGAGTAGTGAAAACCCTAAACGGAAACATGAAAGGCCTTTGCATAGTCCGAAGGTCACAGTATGGGCTGCAATGTCGGCATCCGGAATAATTGGCCCTTTTTTTTTTTCGAAGACCAACAAGGCCGCACAGTCACTGTAAATTCTCGGCGTTATGTAGACATTATTCAAACTTTCCTCACTCCTGCTCTTCAAGAATTTGAAGGATACACTCAGGACACCTGGTTCCAACAGGACGGAGCCACCTGCCACACTTCCAATCTTTCTTTGCCTGTCGTTCAGGGGCTTTTTCCGGGAAGACTGATTTCTCAAAGAGGGGATATTGAGTGGCCCCCCCGAAGCCCTGACTTGAGTCCCTGTTATTTTTTTATGGGGTTATCTCAAAAGTAGAGTGTACAGCAACCGCCCTGCCACTCTGGAGGAACTAAAGAACAATATTCGACAAGAAATCGAAGGCATAACTGCAGACACTTGCCGCCGCGTTATGGAAAATTGGAGAGGTCGTCTTCAAGAGTGCCTGGACACAAATGGGGCACATTTAGATAACGTAATTTTTAAAAAATAAATTTCCCGTCATTTTTGTAAGCCTTAAAAATAAATTTGTTCAAGTAGATCAATTTGTATTGTGTTTAATTCTATTCAAAAAGTTAATATCTTTATGGACCACCTTGTATAATGTTTAATTTGTTAAATGAAAAAAAAGAAATTTTAAATAAAATATTTTTTACTGATAAAGCAAACAGTTCCGTAATAAATTTAAAAAGTTTCATGTACATTCTCTAAAGAAATCTAAATAATTTCCCTTTGAATGCTTAAACATTCATATCATTAATAGTTAGAAAGCATAGTAAGATGAAACCCATTGAATTATTTTTTTAGCTAATAGGAAATGGTTGGGTGTAATTTTAATAAAATAAATACTTAGGTTACATATTAATATTTTTAAAATTTTTATTCAGGCATATTATCATTATTAACATTTTTCGGTTTTAGTCTTACAGGCCTTTGTTTTATTATTAAACGAGCTGTACTAAACACTCTTTCACTTTCTGCTGAACTTGCTGGAATACAGAAGTATTTCCTAGCACATTATTTTAAGTGTTTCGGCTCTATTCTTGAAAATAGACTTGCTTTAATACCAAAAGTTTTGTAGCATAATGTCTTCAATCTTTAATTCCAGTAGTGATGCTGTTAGATAATTGTACAGTCCAAAATTTATTGGGATTGTTCAAGAAATAGTAACGTATTTATTACCTACAAGAATTTCCCCCTTCTACTTTTGAAGGTAAATTTCTCCATTTTATAAAACCACTTATTCGTAATATATACCACGAGGTGTTATTTATTTTTATCGTGTTACTGAAATACCGCCAATACGTGCGTTACGTTCGGTAGTTCGTTAGAAGTATGATCTACCTAATGTGAGAACGTTCTATAATGCAACAATCTCATGATATGGTAAAAATCAACGCTTTCAGATTTCTACTTTTTTGATACACTAATTTTACTATCTTAGATACATTTCATCCTTAAAGATATACTATCCATGTTTTGAATGTTTGAATTTGTTAAAAATATTTGTTGTCTTCGCACAAGGTATACGTCTGCTAGGATAATTAACTGTTTTAAATATATTATCTATTTTTCAATAAAATGTATTTAATTTAAGATTTAAGTAATTTAAAAAGGTATATAACCCCTTACCACAAATTGATAGTCGTATCCTAAATACGTATTTCGACAACTAAGTTGTCATCATCAGTAGGTAAAAACTACTAATTAAAGTCACACGGGGCACAATAAAGTAAGATAAACGCTTACGCACAACTACTATACACTGCAACCCTATAAAGACTAAATTTACCATGCACATTTCAAACTACGAGATAAAACACTTGTCTCTTTGGAAAAAGGTTCTTAAACATCTGTTAACATATCGAACAAAGGGACGGCAAAAATTCTTCTCTAAATACGGCGCCAACTAAAAACGATTTTAAAGCTACGGTGACTTACTAATAAACTAAATGAAATACCTATATTTCCACAAAACACTAGTATAATTAAATGTATGAGCATTTCATGTGCAATGTACAAATTAATTGTTATTATTTAAACGTGTTATATTCCAATACGCAGGTAATGACAAAATCTATATTGGGTCCGAATGTAGAAACACTTTCCATTAACAAAAGGTTAAGAAGTCGTATCGTAAAGGCCGAACTCTCATGACAATTCTGAGAAAGACAAAATTAAGAAGAGGCGTTATATGTGAAAAACTAGACATCCGGCTTGTTGTATTATACTAAATGAGAATAACAATCCTCGTGAAAAGGGTCAATAAATAATTAGATATTGTAGGTGTATGATGAATTTAATTATAAATAGGTGACAATGTGTTATATTAAATGAGAAACCATTTCGGTGAACAGGAGGTTTATGAATAATTAAATATTGTAGGTATATAAATTTAAAAGTTAATTATAAATAGGTGACAATGTTAAGGGGTTAAGCAATTTAATATAATAAAAGTTAATTATAAATAGGTGGCATGTCCTGGTTAAGGAGTTAAGCAAAATAAAATAATGTATAGAATTCACGGTAGGCTCTAGGTGAAACATGATAAATAAATTTATAAACAAAAACATCCGGTACATCTGTTCCCCAAAACGCGAAACAAGATTTACATTTCGTGAAACAAGCCGAATGCCTCATTCAAAAACCATTGTTTAGGAGGTAATTGTATTATTTCACGTGTATGGATTCCCACATGTCTATAATTACTGATGTTACATCCCCCACCCACTTATAAAAATGTGAATAGACTGCTGAACGGTATTGGAGATTTATCGCTATTCAAGGAGGTATGTTTATTTTTCGCGATAAATATACTTTCGTAAGCATCAAGTTCATGGGGTTTATTAATTCCTTTTATCAATTTCAAACCTGTAATCGGTACATTGTGTAGTGTGCTCAAAGCGTGATTTGCGACATTTGATTTATCCGGTCTATTGTATTTGATATGTGCTATGTGTTCTTTAAAACGTGTTATTATGGGTCGTTTAGTTTGGCCTATATATTTCAAATTACAATCCGCGCAACTAATTTCATAGATCCCTGATTTCGAATTGGAATTGATTTTATCTTTAGTATTCCCTAGCAGACTTTTGATAGTGTTTTCAGACCGAAATGCTACCTGGAGACCTCTTTCTTTCACAATTCTATTAATGTTTTTCGTGACAGGGTGGTATGGTAGACATATGTACTTTTTCTCTTGGTTATTTTGGGGTATCAAACTCGTGGATTCGCGGATCGTATTTTTTATTTTAGTTTTTCTAATTAATTTATTGATTATTTCTATGTCAAAGCCATTGTATGTCGCAATATTTTTAATGAAATCTAGTTCTGTTTCATATCTCTTACAGGTTTGAAATTGATAAAAGGAATTAATAAACCCCATGAACTTGATGCTTACGAAAGTATATTTATCGCGAAAAATAAACATACCTCCTTGAATAGCGATAAATCTCCAATACCGTTCAGCAGTCTATTCACATTTTTATAAGTGGGTGGGGGATGTAACATCAGTAATTATAGACATGTGGGAATCCATACACGTGAAATAATACAATTACCTCCTAAACAATGGTTTTTGAATGAGGCATTCGGCTTGTTTCACGAAATGTAAATCTTGTTTCGCGTTTTGGGGAACAGATGTACCGGATGTTTTTGTTTATAAATTTATTTATCATGTTTCACCTAGAGCCTACCGTGAATTCTATACATTATTTTATTTTGCTTAACTCCTTAACCAGGACATGCCACCTATTTATAATTAACTTTTATTATATTAAATTGCTTAACCCCTTAACATTGTCACCTATTTATAATTAACTTTTAAATTTATATACCTACAATATTTAATTATTCATAAACCTCCTGTTCACCGAAATGGTTTCTCATTTAATATAACACATTGTCACCTATTTATAATTAAATTCATCATACACCTACAATATCTAATTATTTATTGACCCTTTTCACGAGGATTGTTATTCTCATTTAGTATAATACAACAAGCCGGATGTCTAGTTTTTCACATATAACGCCTCTTCTTAATTTTGTCTTTCTCAGAATTGTCATGAGAGTTCGGCCTTTACGATACGACTTCTTAACCTTTTGTTAATGGAAAGTGTTTCTACATTCGGACCCAATATAGATTTTGTCATTACCTGCGTATTGGAATATAACACGTTTAAATAATAACAATTAATTTGTACATTGCACATGAAATGCTCATACATTTAATTATACTAGTGTTTTGTGGAAATATAGGTATTTCATTTAGTTTATTAGTAAGTCACCGTAGCTTTAAAATCGTTTTTAGTTGGCGCCGTATTTAGAGAAGAATTTTTGCCGTCCCTTTGTTCGATATGTTAACAGATGTTTAAGAACCTTTTTCCAAAGAGACAAGTGTTTTATCTCGTAGTTTGAAATGTGCATGGTAAATTTAGTCTTTATAGGGTTGCAGTGTATAGTAGTTGTGCGTAAGCGTTTATCTTACTTTATTGTGCCCCGTGTGACTTTAATTAGTAGTTTTTACCTACTGATGATGACAACTTAGTTGTCGAAATACGTATTTAGGATACGACTATCAATTTGTGGTAAGGGGTTATATACCTTTTTAAATTATTATTTAACCACAGTCTCCATTGAAAGAATTAAGATTTAAGTATGAATGAAAAATCAGAAATATTTTACAATTGGAAAAATACGTCACTGGTGCCTACTAGGCCACCAACGCATTCACTTTTATTTTTTTAGCTCTACACATAGTGGATGTATGTACAATGATAAAAAAGAACCCGGTATAAACTTGCCAGCAATTCATGGGGAGCAATTGAGGAGACCCTGTGAACGGCAGCTATTGCACTGGATTACTCTTCTGCTAAATACTGTATCGATGTCTTGTATCGACGCTCTCACACCAAGCTAATACCATGACTTCAATTGAATTTTCATTTAGAGTAGTTTTTGATTTTAATATAAATTTGGGAACACTATGGAACAGTAAAGTTTTTCGAAAGCCAAATCTTGACAACTGTCATCTGACAAATTACAATTTGGTTGTGTTACAACTGAAACTTATTTCTTATGAAATGTTTTAAATAAAAGACATTTATTTACAGAAATGCCTCTATTGTAAAAAATACTACCTTAAAGAAGGTGCTCGAAATGTTGCCCTCTTGTCTCGATGCACACGAATTCTGCCTTTCATGTTTTCGAATGCGTTTAACAAATGAGGGATTATATTATTACAAACCTCTCTAATACTATTGTATAGTTCTTCAATTGTATATTGCCGCGTTCTAAAAATCACCTTCTTCATGTGCGGAAAAATGAATTAATCCAGAATTGTGAGATCTGGAGACCTTGGAGGAAAATTCTCTATTTGATTATCAAAGAACTTTTCCAAAGGAGCACGTGTTTGTTGAAGCTTCTGTAATTTCATCGTCATGTAATTCATTGATAAAGAGTTCTAATAAGTCATTTCGGTATCTTCCAGCATTTATTGTTTCATTAAAAAATATTGGTCCTATGATTCGTCTCCTTGACACCGCCAGCCAAACACCAATTTTATGCATAATGTAATGGTGTTTCCACAAATTCATGAGGATTTTCTGCCATATTCTCATATTTTGTTTGTTTAAATATCTTTAAAGATGAAACCAGGTCTCATCAATAAAGAAACATTTATTAAGAACATCATCATTATTCAAGTTATTCAAGAAGCATCGGTAGTATCTGTTCTTCTATCCTAATCAACGGGACCGAGTTCATGAACAGCTTGAATTTTATGTGTATATAATTTTAAATATTTTTGAAGAATAGTGTGGCATGTTCCAACTTATAACTAGAGAACGGACACGCTTACCACATGACGCAAAGCCCAGTGCAGTACTGGCGACAGGCTGTATTTCTAAAATATTTAATTTTATTTATATAATTGGAAAACGAACGGGTGGTGATCTACAAAATTACGAAATACATATTTATTTGTTGAAAAGTTGTATTTATAAAGTTTTTAATTTTATTTATATATGTAATTGGAAAACATACGGGTGGTGATCTATCTATCTAAAATTACGAAATACATATTTATTAATTAATTTTATTTATATATGCAATTGGAAAACAAACGGGTGGTGATCTATAAAATTACGAAATACATATGTATTTGTTGAAAAGTTGTATTTTTAAAGTTTTTAATTTTATTTCTATAATTGGAACATTTTTATTTGTTCATTTTGTCGTTCAAGTTGAGTAAAGGAGTATTAATATTGACTAGCAATAGTTTCTCAAGGTTTTCTTCTGTCAATTTTGTTCTCTTTGAATTAAGTACATCCTTATAAATAGAAAACATCCTTTCTACATCGCAACTGGTTATAGGTGCATACTGGAAATATTCTTTTATTTCTTCATATTTAGCCGTTAGATTTTGTGGAATTGTCTCCATACATAATTGCTGCAATGTAATTAAATCTGGATTTCTATTAAGAATTGCTTCAAACTTTTGCCGAAGGCCACATCCGAAGTCACTTGGAATACTTTTCAAATTATTAACAGCCACATCTAATGTGGTTAATCCGTCATTTAATTTGAGATTTCGATTTTCAAAATAAGTGATTAGTTTTGGCAATTTTCCAAAGTGTTCGTGAAGAAAGTACAACGATTTTTTAAATTTGGGATTTGTGTGAGCTCCTTGCACTCACCAATACTTCTAGCATCCTCCTTTAGCAGTGTTACGAAATGTTTTAGACTATCGAAATTCTCAGCATAATAACTAGTAGCTTCCAGCCATGTTCCCCATCAAGTTATTACTGGAGTAGGAGGCAGTGACAGAGATGGAAATTTTTCCCTGAAAAGAGCTACTCTCAATGGTGCTTTTCTGAAAACTTTTTTAAAAGCTGATACAAGTCTATCAACTTCCGGAAAAGTGTCTCTGATATATTCACATATTCTGTGGAGAGCATGTGCTACACAAGTAATATGCAGCATATTAGGATATGTTTTCTTCAATAGTCTGCCTGTTTTTAACATATACGCAGCACTGTCACTGACAAATAAAAGTATTTTTTCTTTGTACGTGGCGTCCGAATGAAGTATTTTTTGCATATTCTCCTTAATGATTTCAGCAACTGTTTCCGCATCAACTCTATTTATAACACTTGTTGCTATTACATATGAGTTATAGGGAATAGTTGGATGTAGTACACCAGCTACAACATTTACCACACAGCGTCCTAATATCAACCGTTTCCTCGGCGCTTATCCATATGTATTGATTTAAAAGATGGCTTCTAATGCGTTCTACTGTTCTTGTATAGCACCTAGAAACATAGTATTTGCGTAAAGTTGATTCATCAGGAACACATAGACCAGTATATTTTTTCAGAAATGTCTTCATAATTGGATTGTTCAATTTAAATAATGGAATATTAGCTAGTTTCACAGAGTTCTTCGTTAAAATTGTTGCAACGGGTTCAATTTTTTTTCGTGCTTTAACGATCCTACGTGACGTTTTACGGTTGATTTATTGCAATTTTTCAATAACGTTTCACACACTTCACAATAAATTTCGGAATCATTGTTTCACGATGCCATTCTCGACGCTCTTCCATTGTCTGAAAAAGTAAGAATATTCTAGATCCAAATAAACGAAATTAAATATCGAAATTTTATGCACACTTACGTGAAAATAATTGGAAGATGTTGCTTAAATGAAAAGAAAAGGAATGTACGTGCTATTTCTCTTACGAAATACGATAAACTTATTTATTTTATCTACGTACACGACACCACTGAAAACACTATATTCTCCTAATACAATAGCTGGGTTGTCCATTGTTATCGCTGCGAGACCAGGTGGCCGAGTAAGTTAAACAAATACTTCATTGAATTACGCCGGGATGTACTGAGCGACGTTATACACAATTCCAATTGCCGATTGCATTTTATGGAAATTGCATCTGTTCTCTACTTATAACTGAACTTCTTGCGACAGTTTCGCAATGGATTTATTTGGTGAGTTTTCCATTCGATGTCGAACATCTTCAATGCAATCAGCAGTTATTTTCTTAGGTGCTCCGCTCCCGTATTTACGAAATATCCCCGTACCTGTTTCACGAAATCTGTCAACACAACCATGGATTTGACTAGCCAGTTGTTCATACGTGATTGCAAGATTAGGGAACTGTTGAAAATCCTGCATACATTGATTAATTGCATAAACTCACTGTCCATTTACTAATCTACCAGTCCTAAAATAACTTTCAACAATAAAAACTTTGTGTTGTATATCTAACATGATAATAAATAATCTAATTAATAAGACAACTTTTCAATAAATTTACATAAACTAATGTCAATAGATATATCACCGCAGATTCAAACTATAGTTTCCAACAAAAGACATCTTCTTTCAATTTTCTAGTCAATCGGTTGCTAAACTTTCCGTTAACAAAAGAGAAATACGAAAAAGAATGAGATTTAATTAAAAACATCGCGGGATATAATGGTTTTGACACGAAAATAGCTATAAAAAAATCATTTAAAAGAGACAATCCGCGATTCCACATGTTTCCTACCTCAACAAAATCGGGAGAAAAAGTACATGATTTACCATACCATCAAATTACGAAAAATCTAAATAGAGTTGTTAAAGAACGGAGTCTTTAACGGAGTTGCTTTCGGTCTGAAAACACGATTAAAACTCTCATTGGCAATATTCAAGATAAATTAGATATGACCAGAAAGCTGGTATATATGAAATTAATTGCCGCGATTGTAATTTGAAATATATTGGTCAAACAAAACGCTCAATAATAACCCTTTATAAATAACATATATAGCATATTAAATTCAATAGAATAGAAAACTCGAATGTTGCCCGTCATGTATTAGAAGCCAATAAAAATACATGCAATCCGATGGATCTGGACATATACGAAAGTATTCATATGATTAAGAAGAAAAATAACACATTCAACGTGGACAACGGCCCAGTCTCAGTTACTTGCTTGTTTGAATTAGTAGAAAAGAGGTAGGAGGTGAGGGTGTGATAACAAACACATGTGTGCCATTTCTGAAGAGGGATAAGTTGATCTAAGTTTAGTTTCATAAAACTTAGTGTATACGTGGACGCCTTGTTAAGTGTTTCGCGATTCTTGGTGTTAGCTTTACTGTGCCCTATGCTCAACACTGTGTGTTAATTAATTTTATCTACTGAGGCTAACAACTTAGTTGTTGGAATATGTATTTAGGATCCAAGTATTAATTGTGGTAAGGGGTTTTATACCTTTTTTAAAAAAACCTAATATAGTTGCAACAACCGAAAATTTTTAACATTTAACGTGGGTGGATAGCTTATAACTGGAACATAGAAATGAACTCGGAAGCAATGAAGATAAACGTAATAAAGTAATTGAATCACTATGTAGTCCTGAATAAAATAGACTATATGCATTAGTTAAGAAAAGTAACAAAGACCGAAAATAGCTTGAAAAGAGGAGAATATTTATATAGCAAGATATGGAATTTTAGGGCGCAGATGTAATAATTTCAATGCTTTCAAAAAAAGACTTATTGAATTAGTTGACTAAACCTGGTACATAATCAATGTTCCGGTTATATAATATATTTACTGGTTTTTAATTGTAACCTCCTGGAGGTATTATATTTCTACTTAAAAAGCAATTTTTGTTTAAATTTGTTCTTCGCTGTGTAATTATCGCACGGATAGCCTTAGTACATTGAAGCACAAACTGCACAAGCGTGTTTTTTATCACAAGCAATTAAATATGCAATTAGTTATTATTCTACATTTAGTTGCTAATTAATATAATCACCTACAATAAGGTACTCTTCTTGCCAAGGTGTAGTTATATATATATATATATATATATATATATATATATATATATATAGTGTTAATAAGAATTAAATTTCTTATTTATTTTATTGGCCGTGTCTTAATATTAAAATAATAGACTTTCTTATTGGTTTAGCGACCTTTAATGAATTTCAATGTTTTTCTCTACGACGTTTCGACTCTTTTTATTATTGAGTCTTTTTCAAGTGACTAGAAACAAAAAATTTAATATAACGAAAGGTATGAAAATATGTTTACATTTGTAAGAATGAATTAAAAATTAAAGTTAAAATAATAATAAAGTAAGGAAAATTAAATTATTACATTTGTATGAATCAATTAAAAATTAAATTTAAATAATAATAAAGTAAGGAAAATTAAAATGATATAAAACTCATCGATTTATTCCGTTTCAAAACACATGTGTATATGTGTGGTCGGGCTTGCCCGAGACCTTTCTAGGGTCGACCGCGTTCCTCAGAATATTTTGTGTGACTAACAAAACAAACAAACAAACAAGGATATTTAGTCACACAAAATATTCTGAGGAACGCGGTCGACCCTAGAAAAGTCTCGGGCAAGCCCGACCACACATATACACATGTGTTTTGAAACGGAATAAATCGGTGAGTTTTATATCATTTTAATTTTCCTTACTTTATTATTATTTAAATTTAATTTTTAATTCATTCATACAAATGTAATCATTTAATTTTCCTTACTTTATTATCATTTTAACTTTAATTTTTAATTCATTCATACAAATGTAAACATATTTTCTTACCTTTCGTTATATTAAATTTTTTGTTTCTAGTCACTTGAAAAAGACACAATAATAAAAAGAGTCGAAACGTCGTAGAGAAAAACATTGAAATTCATTAAAGGTGGCTAAACCAATAAAAAAGTCTATTATTTTAATATATATATATATATATATATATATATATATATAAATTCACTACTATTTGAGTTATCGGTCTATTCTAATTAAAACTCAAATGTTTTTACTCAATACTTCGTCAATATATTTATGACTTGGTCAGGAGTAGTTATAAAATTGCAATATACACTTATATATAAAACTAATTATTCAAAAAAAGAAACTTACAGCTAGAGTTAAGCGTCGGCAGTCTTATTAATTACTCTACACATAATTGTCACTAGAAACTCACAAATAACACATGAGCATTACATTCTTAAACAAGCAACTACAACTGTAAAATTTCAATCTGATCTTTTTCACACTTGACGAGTTCAATAATTACCTCTTAATAGAGGCTTAATGCTTTTATTGGTTTACTGTTACCTGCAAATTTTACGCACAAAATGGGATTCAAGAAAAAGAAATATAGTTTGGACCCCCGAAACGGGAATATTTTAAGTAACATTTTTCGAAGCCCGAAAGGGGAACGCACGAGGGGGCAAGATACCATATCAACTGAGCGCTGTATCAAGGTCTAATTCAGAGTATACCTGTACATAATAAATTTCCACAAATATTTTTGGAATTATTAGGAAATATCAAAATATATATTCAATATCCACATTTTTGTAGCCTTCGATTTGATAAAGTAGCAGTAATACGAGTATGTATATTTGAATACTGTTCTGTGTGTGGTTATCTGTTAGAGCCGAAATTACAAGTACTTGGATTAGCTCAAACTTTTCACACACTATATGTTGATTATTATGTAAATAAAATTTATTCCCATTTTTTTGCATCTGATATTTTTTGCCTAGTTGTTTATGTTAGTTGCGTAATTTAATAACAATATGTAGAAATCCTGGTTGTCGATGTTCCAGTTTACATAAATCATTTTACCAATAGGCGATGTAAATGAATGATCAAAGCAAGAATTTCTTTGTTATGAATCGGCAAATGCTAAATTTTAAAATTAATAACACATTTATATTTCAACGTTGTTAGCAAAAATTTACGTTCTTCTTATAACGTTATTTACGCAGTTTCCAGTATTTAATATTATTAAACATTTTCAAAAATTTATTGATTGTATATTTCAAAAATGAGAACGGAATAAGACTATTAAAAATTCGTAATAGGTGATCACACCGATTAAACACCGATTTATTTACTGACAAAGTTTTAGAATAAAGAACACAATTTTAACTCACGATCTACGGTTTTACCGAGGCCGCATATGTGATGACAGATCAGAGACCGTGCTTTTAAATGCCGTAAATTATTCAGGTGAACATATATTACACCAAAGTTGATATAACTTACAGAGTATAGGTATACACGGGGTAATGTACATCTGATATACTGGGTTCTCTTTTACCATTACACATACACTTATCCCTATGTGTAGAGCTAAGAAAAGAAAAATCAATGCATTGGTACCATAGTAGGCAACCAGTTATACACCAGTGACGTATTTGGACGTATTTTTCCAATTGTCAAATATTCCTGATTTTTCATTCATACTTAAATCTTAAATTAAATGCATTTGATTGAACAATACATAATTTATCTAAAACAATTAATTATTCCAACAGGCATATACTTTGTGCGAAGACTAATATTTTTAAGAAGAATATTTTTAACAAATTCAAAGAAGATAGTATTTCTTTAAGGTCAAAATATATCTAAGATAGTAAAATTAGTGTATCAAAAAAGGTAGAAAATATAACAAAAAAGTACAAATAGATTTTATTTTTTATGAAATTGTAGAACGTTCTCACATTATATCATACTTCTAATACCGAACGTAATTCGCGTATTGGGGGCATTTCAGTAACACGATTACAACAAATAACACCTCGTGGTATCTTACGAATAAGTGGTTTTAGAAAATGGAGAAATTTATCTTAAAAAGTAGTATTGGGAAATTATTGTAGGTAATAAATATGTTACTATTTCTTTAAAAATCCCAATAAATTTTGGACTGTACAATTATCTGACAGCATCACTACTAGAATTAAAGATTGAAGAAGGGAAGACATTGGGCAACGAACTTTTGAAATCTATTAACGCAAGGCTATTTTCATATGAAAGACGATCAGCTATTAGAGTAGCTGTTTTTGACCCTCGATTTAAAAGAAAAGGTTTTCGTAGTACTGAAAATGGTACAGGGGCTACTTCTTTTCTGGAGCAAGAAATGTTTAATATTATGAACAAAATAAATCCTGAAAATAAAGAACATTTGCCTGTAATCGAAACAGACAATAGTCCACATCAAAAGTCATTCTCATTATTTGGATTTTTGCTAGAAAGAATAAGAGAAAGTAAAATCAATTATAGCTGATGTAATAATAACTAAAAGGAAATACCTCGAAAGGCCAAATTCAAATCAGGACGTAGATCCTATTTTATTTTATTTTGGAAGGTAATTTAAAAAAAAAAGGTAATTGCATTTCTTTATGGGGATTTTATTTTAGGTAACAGGAATGGAGCTGAAATCCTTAGTGCTCGGAAATACTTTTGTATTCCAGCGAGTTCAGCAGAAAGTGAGACAGCTCGTTCAATAATAGAACAAAGGCGTGCAAGACTAAAACCGAAAAATGTTAATATGATAATGTTCCTAAATAAAAATTTTAAAAATATTAATAAAAGTAATCTAAGTGTTTATTTTATTAAAATTACACCCAACTTTTTTCTATTATTTAAAGAAATAACTCATCATCTTACTATAATTAAAGATATGCATGTTTAAGCATTCAAAGGGAAATTATTTAGATTGTCATACAGAATGTATATGAAACTCTTTAAATCTATTACGGAACAGTTTGAACTGTAAAAATTATTTTATTTAAAATTTCTTTAGTTCCATTTAACAAATTAAACATTATATCACAAAAATCAGTTCGTTTTACTTTATCTTCCTCGAAAAGCTCTTGATGGTTTGATATCTTATATGGCTTATATTTGAATTCTTTTAGGGTTTTTGAACACCGAACTGTACGATACTTCAAAATGCCTGACTACATTTAAAAGTGATCCTACAAGACCGTTCCTCTACGCAACACGATACTCAGCTTCATGTTTTCTCTTAACAAGTGATTGATTTTATTTTTTTTTTGTGAGAATTTAGAAAACAACCATCTTCTTGAATTTGTTATGAATATTTGAAATTGTTTTCGCACAAGGTATACGCCTGTTGGGATAATTAACTGTTTTGAATAAATTATGTATTTTTCAATCAAATGTATTTAATTTAAGATTTGGATTCGCAGCTATAGCCTAAGATTCAAGTTTGAATGTAAAATCAGAAATATTTGACCATTGGAAAAATACGTCCAAATACGTCACGAAGAGACCGTTGCCACAAAGTGACAGAAAGGGTTGTTAATTCCATAAAGAAGAGACAGAACGATCTGCTTTATAATTTTATACTTATCGAAAGAACTAAGCTGACTACGAGTGTGCGGCGTACACTCGACGGACCCTTCGTAGGTGCCACTTCAGTAGGGTGAACTTCTCAAAGTATGAACTAAACAGTTAATAAAAAGAAGGCCTAAATGTCGACATTCATGCAGGTTTCATTAACTGACAAAACATCAGGTGAAGAGCACGTCAAACGCTATAACGCGCAACTTCTGATGAAGTTATTAGCTATTTTTATGATGGAAGATGAGTTTAATATTATTCGTCGACGGAATGATGCGATTCAACTGTCGCTGAAACATATCGATCCTACGATGCTTTACAGTATCCAATAATTTTTTGGGAAGAAAAGGACGAATACCATTTCAATATAATGCAAACGAATCCAATTACAGTCAAGTGTAATCACCTGTATTAATGGGGTGTTGAGCTAGTTCGCGTCCGTAGTAGAATACTTCACGTGCAGCCTGGGTAACGCTAAATGAACTAGCACAAAATGCAGCCAGATAATCCGGAATTACCTAGCTGTCCTGGCTATAGCACGTCATTGAAATTACTTGTATTGACACCAAACCAAAAGTGATCTCGTAAAGCATTGTCAATCCAGGTCAACCTTAAACGGAATCCGATCTGGAAGGTACGCGGACAGCTTGCGTAGGTGATGCAAGGTTCCTGACTCGGAGTGTAACTACGGAGTTGTGCGTTAAACCATATGCCGTATTGTTGAGAATTACGTCCTGAGGTGATTTGGAAGAGAGTTTGAATGCGATGGAAAATGCAATAGATATATTAAATCCTTAGATGTTTGCTTGCAAATAATTTATTTGTGTTGTATACTCTTCATTTTTATGTATATTTTTGGTATGCACAGGTGTGCTTAGTGCCATACGCTAAATAATTAAATAATAGCCTGTATTAACATATATTTGATAATAGAATTTTCTCGTTCATATTTCTGAACATTTTTTCAATTCCTTTCTTACCACTTGTTTCGTTCCTTTATTTTGTACATATAGGTAACACGCTTAACAAAAAATTGTCAGCAATGAATTATTACGCATACCGTTCGTCTTACTCTTTCAATGACGATAAATAGGGTTCAAGGTCAATTGCCTGAAGTGTGTGGTTTGAATTTGGAAAATCCATGCTTTTCATAAGGCAAATTATTTGTTAAATGCTCACGGGTAGACAAGCCACCAAATTAGTGTCATTGATTGTCCTTTTCTCCTATCTTTCCTTAACTTCATGGATTCTAGATTATGTTTTCATTATTCATGCACTTTTTCCATCCCATTTTCAAGAACCAACATGCTGGAGTCATCACCACTAACAACGATGTGTCGTGCTGCTAATTTGCATTATAATGATATATTTGTTGACTCTATTAATCAATTCATGTATAAGGAATGTACAGTATTTACTGTCCATAGTAAGCAGGCGCTGAAATAAACAATACACAATAACACCATTTATTTGTTGTTTATCTGTCAAGCAAAGTGCCAAAGTTGAGTCGTGTAGCTGTATTTGTTAAAAAGTTGTCTTGAGTTAAAATAGAAGCTGCTCAAAGATTTGAAAAATGGAGAAAAGCGAACTTCACGCTGTCACTTAATATCTGCAAAAGAAAGGTTTATCGCCACAACAAATTTATGAAGATATGGTTAGTAAACTTGGGGATGATGCGCCTTGATATCAGGTGGTGAAGAATTGGTTTCGAGAATTTCGATGTGGAAGAACAACTAGTGAACATGGTCGGCCCCAAACTGTGTGCACTCAGGAAAATGGTGATCGTGTCTGTGACTTGATTAAACAAGATCGTCGGTTAACTAGTAAACGTTTGGCAGAGATAACAGGCTTTCCAAACGGTACAATTGGAACAATAATATCAATAACTATTTGGGACTTCATGAGGTGTCTGCAAGATGGGTACCCCGAATGTTGACAAACGAACAAAAGCGAGAGAGTGTCACGACTTCAGATGCGAATTTAAAATTGTTTAACAGTGATCAAAAAAAAAATCTGGATCGCTTTGTTACCGTTGATGAAACCTGGGTTCAGCACTTCGATCCCGAGTCGAAAGTCCAAAGCAAGGAGTGGCGACATCGAGGATTTCCCCTAGCATGCAAGTTTAGGGTCCAACCCTAGGCGGGTAAGAATATGGCCACCATTTTCTGGGATGCCAAGGGAATTTTATTAATTGATTACCTGCAACGAGGAAATACAATAACGGGCCAGTATTACGCTACGGTAATTAATTAACTTCGTGATTGCATGAAAGAAAAAAGAAGAGGAAAGTTGGCGCGTGGAATTTTGTTTCATCAGAATAATAATCCAGTGCATAAGAGCTTTGTTTCGTTAAGTGCAATTAACAATGCAGGTTTCGAGCTGATGGACCATCCACCATACTCACCTGATCTAGCTCCTAGTGATTTTTATTTATTTCTAAAACTAAAGGAAAGTCTTCGGGGGACCAAATTTAATAGCAACGACGAAGTTATGACAGCAGTTGAAGAATTCTTCTGTGATCAAGACCCAGAGGTTTTTCAAAAAGGTGTAAATATGTTAGAACTTAGGTGGAATAAGTGTCTTCAAGGGCAGGTTGACGATGTTGAAAAATAATATTGTTTTATATGTTAGGGATAATAAAAATACTGTACATGCCTCGTAGCTTGCTTCTTTTTCTCTTTTATGTATATATGTATTTAACTTATAATTTTATCCTATAATTAGTTTTTGTTCCTGTTGGACAATAATAGCCTATTATTATTATATACCTTTCACCTATTTTTTTCTTTGTCACTATACACAATTAGTATTGTATAAATTACGAGTGTTCAAGCATGTTGGAAATTTTTATGCGATTTCAGTTAATTTAAGTTGAAAAGTTTTCCTTACAAATAATATATAAGAAATAGAAAAAAGTAAAGGGAAATATGTGAAAGAAATAAAGCGAAACTTATGTGTATTTTCCTTACAATTGATTGATGTTCAATATTTGTAAATAACTTGGCTTAAGTTTATACAATTACTACTATTTGCATAATTTATATATCTCTCAATGGTTTTATTCAGTTGTAAGAAAAATTATATGTTAATGAGTTAGTAAATATATACTCAATATATTATCCAGTTATCACCAGCTTCAGAGTCAGAATTACATACATTTGAGTAGTTGCTAATTTGTTTTTGTTGGGACGGAATGAGAAACATTTGATGTAAAATTAATTTGCACCTTTACATCTAGTAAAATGCGATATTTATTGAAAATGTTAATTTTATTGAGACCCAGATGCAAATAAATTATACGTGCGTACTATGTATATAATCTAGTTATCACTAGTTAATTCCTTCTGCATATACTCTATGCAAATACTTTTGTGAATGAAAGATGTTTATTACGATACTTGCGTAAGCTGATTCGGCCGTCACTGATGTTAATTAATTTATGGAATTACATGTATACAAGATTGGTATGCATGTGTATAAATTAAAATATTTTAAGTCGATGCATAAGTTCATGGCGTTTTTATTGAACTCAATATTGATTAAATACGATAATACATAGAGAAACTATCAACACAAGCACACGTGTTTCGAGCTGCCTTGCTCTCAGCAGTCTATAACGTGAAGTAACGTTACCCTGGGCCGATTATACATATACCTGCCTGATAAGAATTTATGAATGATTGTTCTTTCCATCCATACGATCAACGCAGTTGTCGCTTGTAATAGGTATATGTAATACGTTATCTATGCGGACCTATGATATGCTTTTGCTTTCTATGGGCTCCCCACTTACTTTTGCTAAGCAAGTCAAAGTTATTGGTGGCTGGTGGATGAGTATGATTATACGTATAGGTATGTTTTATATCGAATTTTTTATTCTATTGACAGGCTCGAACAATTATTTTTTAAAATTAAATAGGAATACTTCTCAGTCAATTCTAGAACCTCCTCGGAGTGATCTTAACCTTGAAGTAGACTCGGTCAAGGTCACTTCGAGGAGGTTCTAGAATCCTTAAACATTTATACAGACTGTTTACGGTCTTGTGATTTTATTTTCAAGGGCTGATTACACATTTCAAGATAAGGTCATTAACGTAAGAATATCTTAACGAAAATTGTATAATAAGAGAGGTGTTACTGTTAAATTTTTTTATTTTTAAGAGGTGATTAAAGACCTTAAAAAATATTATTAACGCTCAAACGATTGATCAACAACTTGTACGAAGTAAATGTGAATTCAAAAGACAGGTTATCAGTGAATTTTTTACTAAGTAGGCTGATGTCAGTAACTTTTCCCATCTGTCAAACTGTTTCATTAGTTGTCACCGTACTGCTGGTTTGACATAAATTCTTCCGAATAAATCTTAATAAGGAAAGTAAAAATGGTCCATCGTACCAATAGTGAATACGTTGACATGTTGTTAATTTATGGGGAAGTACGCCAGAATTCTGCTGCAGCAAATCGATTTTACGTTGAGCGGCTTCCTAACAAGCCGACACGTTTTCCACAAAAATGCGCCGCTCAAGTAATCCGTGCACGAGAAACTGGTGTACTGCAAACACGTCAAGGTCGGTTGGTAGATCCGACCGACACCAACGAATTTTAGATGCCGAAGAAGAAGTCTTAAATCTTGTCGAAGAAGATCCTTGTCGCAGTATTCGAAAAAACTGGCGAACACTGCCCGAGAATCAATTGCATCTTTTCCATGTCCAAGAAGTACAGGCTTACAACCTGAAGATCATCCTTTACGTTTACAATTTTGACAATAGTTTCAACAAAAACATGCTGAAATTTCAAACTTTTCTTCCACTGTATTGGCAACTAATGAAACAACGTTTACACGTAATGGCATAAAAAATGTTTTAATACTCATATCTGGGCTGTCGAAAGTCCACATGTTGTTCGTCATAGGAAGAGTAATATTTCCAGTACATATTTTCGATAAACGTTTGGGCCGAACCGGTCAACGGACAATTAATTGGCCCCTTTGTGTTGCCAAATCCATTAAATGAATATGATTATCTCTTGTTTTGGTAAAATCAGTTGATGGAACTATTGGAAGAAGTTCCTTTGAATGTACGTCGACAAATGTGGTGTCTTCAAGATGACGCACCGCCGCATTTTAATCGTTTAGTGCGCTAACATTTAGATAATGTGTTTGAAAATAAGTAGATTGGTCGAGCTGGTCCTGTTCCATGGCCTCCTCGGTCACCCGCCCTTAACTCCCTTGATTTCTATTTATGGGTCGTTGTGAATACTATGAATACACCAGCGAAATAATTGACTTAAATGACCTTCGTAACCACGTTGAGGCAGCCGCCGCGACAATTCGACGGCAAGACCAAGGCCTAGTAAATTATGTTAATTCATGGATACGTCGAGCGAGACTTTGCGTTCAACAACACGGTGATAACTTTGAACAACTAGTATAAAGTGGATTCCATGCAAAACATAAAAGATTGTTTACTTTAGTATGCTTAAACAAAAAATAATAAAATAAAAACTACAAGTTTTTTTAAATATTAATATCTCTCTTATTATGCAACTTTTGTTAAGATATCTTTACGTTAATGACCTTACTTTAAGATGTTTAATCACCCCTTGAAAATAAAATCACAAGACCGTAAACAGCCTGTATATTTTATTCGTAAATAAGTGTGAATAATAACAAATAATAACAAACAAATAAATTATGAATTATATGTAATATCAACATAAAGATATAATATCGCAAAAAATTATAAGAACAAATACAAATTACAAATCACAACAGTTTCAAATATAATTCTTCCAGTTGCAAAAAAAAAAAAAATATGAACCGATATTTTAAGATCGATACATCAATGTTTTCAAAACATCGACATCGATGTCCCAACACTACTACCAATTTTACTATTTGCCAGGGGCAAAAATTGTTTAAGCGTGATCGAGAATAATTGAAAGATGAACCCCGTCCACATGGTTCCAATAATGTGATCACTTCAGATGTTGAAAAACCCACGTGTGCGGTACTGCAAGATGCAATATTAAAGAGGCGAAAACTAACAGATTTATTAGGTGTTATAGAAATCACGATTTTTAGAATTCTACACGAATACCTTGGAATGACAGAAGCTTGTGCAGGGTGAATTCCATGAACCAGATTTAATTATCGACCGACTTGTCACTGGCGATGGAACTTTAGTCCATCATTTTGCAGAGCCGATACAGTGTCATGTTAAGGGTCGAGACACCCCAAGAAGTTTAAAGTTACCCTTTCTGCAGAAAAAGTAATGGCAACTATTTTTTGGGACCTTCAAAGAATATTGTTGATTAATTATCTGAATAAGGGTACTACGGTAAATGGTAAGTATTATGCAAAGCTGATGCATTGTCTTAGAGATTCTACAAGGGATGTCTTTCATGTTTTCCATACTGGGGCATATAGGGCGCCACTAATCAAATATCAGTGCCAAAAATTTACCTCCATCTTTAGTTAGCCTAAATCCAAAGTTTCAGTGCGATATGTATAGTGTTGTAGCTATAACAAACTGCCAAAGTTGGCAAGTTAGTCGAAAAATGAAATTAAGCCGTGAAAATTTTTGCGCGCAATAATTTTTCATAGTTTTCGAAAACAATTATCTCAACAAGAATGCGCGGTTAGCCTAAATCCAAAGTTTCAGTGCGATATGTATAGTGTTGTAGCTATAACAAACTGCTAAAGTTGGCAAGTTAGTCGAAAAATGAAATTAAGCCGTGAAAATTTTCGCGCGCAATAATTTTTCATAGTTTTCGAAAACAATTATCTCAACAAGAATGCTTCGCCGAGTTGGTTTCTGTTTTCAGTAATAAAGCACTACATCAGTCAACAATTTCTCGTTGGTATGAATAATTCAAAGATAGACATTTGACATATAGCGAAATCAAGGCATCATTCGGGATTTAATAAACCTTAATTTAAAAAAAAATTGCATAAAAAATTGTGTGTAAAAAAATTAGTTTCCCGTTGGATACCGCATCTGTTGACCGAAGAACAGAAAACAGCTAGGATGAATTGGTGTCAAAAAATTCTATACTGCTGCAATGCAGGAAAACGTGTACAACATCGTGAGCGGTGATCAATCTTGGATTTACTCATACGAGCCAGAAAATAAACATCAGTCGTCTATTTGGCTGTTCCAATGTGAAGAAAATCCGACAGAAGTCATCCGTTCTCGAAGTGTCTCCAAGAAGATGGTCGCGACTAGGGCTGGGCGATACTGACGTTTTCGGTATTGGGTATCGATACCAATCGAGGTATCGATACTTAGCGATGTATCTGGTCTGTGCACGGTATCAATTCTGAGTACTGGAATCGGTAAAGAATCGATAGGTATCGATGGTTTGGAATCGATACTTTGGAATCGACATCTTGAATCGATATCTTGGACCGATACCTTGATTCTATACCTAGTAATTAGTATTCATAGCCCGTTTTCTAGGTATCGATTGTTTGATATCGGTTTCGAGAGATATAAAATTAATTTACCGATTCTACCATATCTACGGTATGAAATTTACAATATTGTGATTTTGTTTTCGTAATAATTATAGTTATTATGTCGTAATATGGATATTTGCGACGCATAATTTAAAATTCAACAACACCCTTTTATATATATTATAACATATACATACTTAAAAATTCTTTACTTATAAATTTATTGCATCCTTTATACACACTTGCCAAATTATACAAAACGCCTAAAATATTATGTTTCAAAATAGAAACAAGCCAAGCACGTTTTATACCTACAATAGCTTCATAAGAATTTTCCACGGCGCATTTTTTGCCTTATTTGTATACATCATAAATTAAACGTGCAACACAAGGGTGATAAATAAAAAGACCCTATTAAATAAAGAAAAGGAAATAGCTAAAATACCAATATGTAAGTAAGAGGCTTATAGAAGTTTAACCGATTCCAAAATGAAACGATACCGACATAATATCTTAGTATTGACGCTTTGGACTCCTTACTTAGAGTGGATACCTTGGAAAGAATACTTTGGTATAAATTGAAATCGATTTCAGTAATTTCTATAGTTAGAATCGATTTCTTCGTATCGATATCTTAGTATCGGTTCGTTGATATCGGTTCCATGGTATCGATACTCTAGTATTGGTTTCTTGATATCGTTTCCTAGCTATCGATATCTTAGAATCGATACCTTAGTTATCCGAGGTATCGGGGAATCGATACTAGTTATGGTATCGGATATTGGACGATGTATCCTAGTCACGACATTTGTCTCGAAAACAGGTTGTATAGCAATAATTTATCCACAAGGTCAAAGAACTGTTATTGCTGATTGGTATACAACCATTTGTTTGCCGCAAGTCAGCGCTGAGCTCCGAGAAACCAACCCACAACAACAAATCATCTTCCACAAGGACAATGCAAATTCACACACAGCTCGCAAGGCAATTGAAATTTAACACAACAAAACGTCGAATTGTTAGACCATCCTCCATACAATCCCAACCTAAGTCCCAACGATTTCTTTACCTTTCCGAAAATCCAGGATAGACTACGTGCTCAAAGGTTCCAATCATCAGAAGGAGCAGTCGATGTCTTCAAAAACGCAATTTTGACTGTACCCACAAGCGAATGGAATAACTGCTCCAGAGTTGGATCGAACGCATGTAAAAATGTATTAATCTTCGTGGAGAATACTTTGAAAAACAATAAAGTCTTTAAAAGCTATCTACTGTTTTATTCCAACTCTGTATGCAAAATATAAAAGACAACGCTCGTATTGATGTGAAAAGACGCGAAATGTACCAGTGCAACAGTTAAGACTTTCAAAACATGCTCTTGCTGATTGTGGCTTTGAATAAATTGAACATACACCCTATAGTCCAGATTTAGCAATCAGTGACTACTTTTTGTTTACGAAACTCACAAAAAACATTTTTACGGTGGATTAAAGATGTCATTGAAACGGTGTAACATCTAATCAAAAGCAATGAAGCTTTTTTGAACAATAAATTTGAAGAATAAAATTTATGCTCTAATCCTTTGTTTTCGTGCCTATTCCAGGAAGGTAAAAACGTCCCCTCGTAGTTTGAATCGATTTAAATAATATCATAATTGTTAATTATGTATTAATGTGAAAATAAAACGAGCCCTCTAGTTGCTTGCTACGGCGCAATAACATTCATATGTAATTTCCAAATTGCGAGAGAAGCTAATTTTAATTCACAAAGGAATGCAAGTAAAAAAATTACTATTCGTGGCCGAACTAAATTATTCTAATTTCCAAAATTCGTTTAATATATTTTTATTTCATGTTAACACGAATAGTATGTGTATTTACTTTATTAAATTTTTGTCTCTATCTCAAACAAATACATGTCTATTTACATGTAGATTACATAAGTGATTTATGTTATTTTAAATTTGGTATATTTATCTAAACAAAAAAGAATTCCGTGTTAAAATTCTTCATTACCATCAAGATACATAAATTTTAACATCATATAATTTTGCTCTGTTTTACACTTTCTTTTATTTATACATACAGTAAACTTCGCCTATAACGTACATAGGATATAAGGTATTATCGGCTATAACTAGACTCGACAAAGAGGGGCAATTCCAGTGCAGTGCCGAGAGCAACGTAGAGGGGAGAAGCGCGCGGCACGGAAACTCAAGCGTCCGTATCAAAGCACACTTGTTCAGTATTATTCAACTGGTCGTTGTGAGTGCATGTCATTACACACATACTTAGAAAATGTCGCATTTAGGTGCGTTTCGGAAACGGCGTATTTCGAAGAAACTAGAAAACGTAATTATACTAGAAAACGGGTTTAGAATACGAAGGCAATGGAATTAAATGTGTAAGGTGCGACGACTATTTGACGTAGAAGTGTGAACGCCACCTAAAAAGTATAAAACACTGTTCTGCAATCCGTAGCAAACGATACAGCGAACAATTAACATTTGATATAGGTGCTTGTTTTACTCTATGTAATCTACCGTTCACTTTACTAGACCAAAAAGCATTTGTCTTATTCTGGAGCAAGTATTCGGATTATACACTACCAAGTCGGACATCGATAAGAAACGCTATGCCATCTCCTCGTGACTATGTTGAAGGAAGAATTAAAGCAGAATTGAAAGATAAAAAATTTTGGTTATGTGTGGTCGAAACAACCGTTCGGCAAAAAATTCTGTGGTGAATGTGGTGGTACGTACAATGGAAGAATTTAAACCGTCATCCTCTATCTTACTTTCCTCCAAAAGAGTTGCAAAATGTACTAGCGATGAAATTTTAAAAGTGGTGTTGACCGCATTGAACAAATTTCAAGTTTTAACAAACCAACTTTTAATGTTTGTGAATGACGGTGCCGCTAACATGCTTTCCTTAGGCCGATCTCTTAAAGAAGAGAGTGGCAATCTGTTACATATAACATGTAAAATCCATGAATTAAACCTTAGCGCAATTTATACCTAAATTAATGTTTAATGAATTATGTACTCACTTAGAGACATTAGAAACAGAAACGTTAAAAGTGCAACATGGAAAACTTAAATGTGGGAAAAAGTGTTAGTAAGCGTGGTAAAGAAGTATTGTTTGTTAACACTTCTGATACTGTTTTGCGGAACAACTGTCAAATGGCGAAAAAAGTGGAAATGTCGGACACCAAAATATACTGCTACTGTTTACACTAGCGGTGAAGACAATTTGATATCCAGTTGTAATTTGAACCATGCCCATCCTGAATTAAGCGCTTCAGCAGTACAATAGCAATTTCTTGGAAAGGCGGTAAAACGGCGGCAGAAGAACTGCAACCTAAACGAATTGTGCAGTTGCTGTTAACAAAATGCGAAAATAGTGAATTAACAATTGGCGACTTGAAATCGGTGAAACGAAGTATTTATGGTGAAAGAAGAAAGATACTTCCGAGTTTGCCCAAAAATATAAAAGAAGTGTTTGAAACTTTGGAAAATATGAAATCCGAAATTACTACGAACAGAAAAGAATAATTTTTAATTGTGAACGACAGCAACCATTATATAGTAATATTCTCTTGTAAGTCAAACCTGGAACATTTGTGTAAGTGGAAAAAGATGTTTGTGGACGGAACAATTAAATATTCCTCAAAATATTTTGTACAGTTATTTATCATCCACGGATAATATAACGGGCACTATATACCCCTAGTCTTTTGTTCACTCAAAGATAAAAGTTCAGAAACCTATAAACATTGTTTAAAATTTGTAAGTTAAAGATGTGTAGAATTTTCGTTGCAGTTTCGTCTTGCGGAGGTTATTATCGATTTTAAAATGTCGATACATAAAGCTGCCAGTTCCATGTGGCAGAATATTAAATTAATTGGCTGACGATTTTATATTTCTTAAGCTTGGTGGCAAAAAATACAAGATCTAGGACTCACAAAACACTATAAAGAAAAAACAGACATTGGCAAAGGGATTGGATACTGTTTCGGTCTGCTTTTCTGAGAACCTGAGAACGTTGGCAATTGTTTCGTATTTGATCTACTGCCCATAGTACCAGAAAATTATAAACTACAAGCATTTATGGATTGCTTAGTGGAAACTTATATAGAAGAGGATTCAATATTTCCTCCCGAAATTTGGGCGGCTAAATATTCTAGCAGCGCAAGAACGATCAACGCATGCAAATCGTTTCGTTCACATCTAAATAAGAGTTTTTATTTCTACCATCCAAATATCTTTGTCTTTAAGAAGTTTTTCGCCAGTGTCAAGCTGAAATTTATATTCATATACAAAGTGTAAGTAAACAAAGACCAGTGAAAACTCACACAGAAAAAACGCGAAAATTTTCTCAAGCAGAAAATCGAACAATATGATAATAAAGAACTGACGACACTGCAATATGTACAATTAGTTTCACATTATTATTCTTTTTAAGTCAGTAGATAATTTTAAAAATATTAGTTTGTAATTGTTCTACCATTTAAGTATTTCTTTTCTCATTTGTTATTTTATATATTTTTCTTTTATAGATAATAGAATAGAATTATAGATAATAGAATATATAATAGAATATAATAGAATAAATTCTTAAATTTTAACTTATTGTGTTTTTTTTTCTATTTAACACATAATCTTACTCTGCTTGTTTGTGTTCAATATATCGAAAGTATCATAACAAAGATGTTATTCCCACTAAAACTAATGTTGGAGATACACCTCTAAATTAACATAAAAGTTTCAAGTAAAGATTATCGGTCGAAACTACGCCTACTCGTAAATAACCAAAAATTCGACTCTGATGAAACTGTAACAAAGTGAAGCGGTTAGCATATCAGAAGAAGATTAAACAAAGATTATAGAACGAAACTGTATCTGCTCCTTTTCGAATCACTCTCGTATAACCAGCATATATTACACCTTGCCTTCGAAGAGATTAACGTTGTCTGTCGAAAATCTAAGTTATTGGGGCTATTTTTTAATTTAAATAAGAGTTAACATACATTGAAACCACTTTTAAGCGACATTAAGCCAAATACTCTGTCGTACTATGTTAAGTAATTATTAATTTGGTATCGAATTTACTTCAACGCACGATATAGTGAATTCTGCAAATTTTATCTCAAAATTTACACTTTCCATGTGTCTACTTCTATGTGTTCGGCTTACACGGGATATCGATTAAACTATTTTGCATTTTAAACATTGATTGATTTCCAAAGTATTCTTCGTCACGTAATTGACTCGTCTTGGAAATACAAACATTTTGGTAAATCAATTTGCCTGAAACGCCATCTGTGTGTACAACCGTGAAAGGTGATATTCAGTTAGTGTCTAATCCACTAATTGACAAACAATGCAGAGTGTATTAAATTATAGATTTTTCAATAAAATTCCCGTGTGTTCAGTGTGAACGTTACAAAAATAGTACTCTTTCTGGTTTGTAAAGTAATACTTTTAATTTTAAAATGTACCATTACAAATATACGGGAGTTAGTAGGAAAACATGTGTTTTATTTCTTTAGTTCATGCACATTAATAAGTTTTATATGATATAGTAGGTAACACGTGTGATCATTGTAAGCACCTTGTAAAAGATTTATAAAGATGTTTTTACACCGAAGTGAATTCTTTTGGTTGGCGTAAATTAAAATTGAAATATAATATTTATTTATATTTATACATTTAGAATCGTTTTATTGCGAATTTAGTTAGAATATTTATTTTAACTAATAACTGGAAAGCTATAAGGGCAATAATGGACCTTATGAAGATCAGTAGTGATGTTGAAAAAGTAACTATTCGGTACATTAGTATTCGTTAGATGAGCGGACCCGAAGTAACGATTATAATTATCTATTTGAAAATGTACCTAATCGTTATTTCGTATTCGATTACTTTTGTACATACCGTTACGTATATACCGTTCGTATGTATGTATTATATGTACAGATGCCCCTACAAACTCAGACAGCGTGACAAATAATAAATGTTGGCTTTGTAACATGGTCTTAATATTGAAGTTTATAAAATATCACCTAACTGAAAGAAAGTCAGTGTCGTATAAAATAAAAAATTTGAAAAATTGAAAAATTCAAATACAATAAAGTTGATATTTTATTATAGCACCGTTAGCATCTATGACCATTTGGAGTCTCCTCGGTATCGACAGAATTGTGCGTTGTACACAGTCCACGGATAGACTTAAAGACAATCCCAGACAATTTGGGTCTTAACGCTAAGAAATAAGTAATTAAACTTCTAGTTTCAAAAATTCTTTTATTGTAAATACCACTACAATATTGTTTCGCCATACAATGTCTTCATCAGGTGGATGAAATACTGGGTCTTATGTTGGCGAAAGGAAGAAGAGAAATCGTATTACAGGTCGAATACAGCTCTCGGGGGTCAGTCTTGAGGATCCTCAATCTATAGTCAACGCATTTGCTGATCATTTTAAGAGCGTTTATAATACACCCTCTACGACTAATCTAGATCTAGATCTCCTATCAACCAATTAAATGCTTCTCCATTTGCATCGCTTATCGGATGATGATGTGCTGCTCAGCACTAAGCTGCTTGGGATAAATTTACTTCGGGAGATGATCAAGTTCCTGCTTTTGTTGTGAGGGACTGTGGAAGCGTGTTTGCTACACCATTAGCGAAGATATTTAATTTGGCTCTCGCTACATCTACTTTTCCCGCTATTTAGAAGAGTACTAAAATTGTTCACGCCTTAAAACTGGTGATACTTCGGACATTACCAACTATCGTCCTATTGACATTATATCGAACTTCGCGAAAATGTTTGAAATTGCACTATACCAAAAAGTATACCCTCTTATTAAAATTGCAATATCATCGAATCAGCATGGCTTCATGAAAAAGCGATCTATTTTCTTTTACCTTGCAGTATTTTCTCACTACGTTGCTGATGAGTTGGATTGCGGGCCACAGGTTGATGTCGAATATACTGACTTTGGCAAGGCATTTGATCGAGTGGATCACGCTATCTTGCCAGCTAAATTGGCGAGTTTTGGATTTAGTAAATCGCTGGTTTACTTTTTAATTTCGTACCTACATAATAGGCCTCAACGTGTATTCTACAACGGATATTTATCAACACCTTACATTGTCACTTCTGGAGTTCCGAAAGGCTCTAACTTAGATCTACTGCTTTTTATTATTTTCATTAACGATCTCTCAGACCAGATCGAGTTTAATAACCTTTTCTTTGCCGACGACTTGAAGTTGATTTCTCCGACTCGAAGGACTGTCTTCGACTACAGGTTGATATGGTTAAGATTTGGTGCAAAAGTAACAATTTACTTTTGAACCCCGTTAAGTGCAAGATTTTATCTTTCACCAAAGACTTAATGTTATACACTTTAATAACCAACTTGGGGACATGTGTATATAAAGTGTTGAATCAATTAAAGACTTGGGCGTTACCTTCGATATAAAACTGACCTTCAATGAGCATATCAACTGATTAAGCAAGCCACACAAACTCTTGGATATATTATCCGTAACTGTGGTGAATTTTCTAACGTGAGCGTCTTGACTTCCTTATTTAGCTCATTAGTCAGATCAAGTTTGGAATATGCTAGCTTGATATGGTATCCCTTTTATCAAGCACAAAAACATCTACCTGAGCAAGTTCAGCGACGTTTTTTGAAATACATATGGTTTAAGGTGGACGGCGTTTATACATATAGAGGCTTTGATCACATTCAACTCCTCTCGCTTCAATATGCCTTTTTTCTCCTTTAGACGTTTTATAGCCAGCCTCAATTTCTTTCATAGGCTTCTTCACAACGAAGTTGACTACACAACGCTATTATCTATCGTGCTACGTTCTTAAATATTGTGCAAAACATACAATGAGTACAACGAACAAAATTTCTTCATGGATTAAACCATATCCTGAATTGGTAAAGGATGGCGAAAAAATAATTTGTCGATCCTGCAGCAAAGTTGTAAGTCAATCACACAAACAGTTTTACTAAAAACTTTACAATTTTTTAAATTATTTAACTTTTGATATGGAACGGCAATTGTTATTGTAGGTGAAAATGTAGGGAAAATTTATCAGCGCGCTAAAACTCCTTCGCATATTGGAAAATGTGAAAAACTAGGGCGATACGGGTGTTTGCAGCAATCTATTTGTAGCATAAAATTCACGAAAATCAGAACAATAAGAATTTAATACGGATCTATGTAAAGCATTAATTTCATCTAACATACCATTAGTAAAATTAAATAATGTTAACTTGAAATCGTTTCTACAAAAATATATCATTTAATATACCTGACCTTACGAAAAAATTATATCACGTCTTGTTACCAGAAAACATTGTCCGAAATTCAACAATTGCTAGGGAATAATTTTATTTATTTAATTGCAGATGAAAGAACGGAAAAATGTGGCCGTTATATTGCCCATTTGTTAATAGGAATTCATCATGAAAATATTTTAGCCAAATCATATTTAATTTTTTGTAAACAACTTCAAAGATCAAATAATGTGACTATGTCTGTGGATGTTGAAAGAAGCTTTTCAATTTCTAAGCATATGTATTCCGATAGAAGACAAAACTTTCTTTTACACAATTTTGAAAAATATTTAATTATAAATTGTTTTAGAAATAAGTTGTAAAAAATTTTTGTGCAAGAAAGTTTAGTTTAAGTTTCTGCTTTTATTCATTGCATATATGGCCGAAGTTTATGCATATTTCCTGAAAATTCGATACTTATATATGCGCATATATTCCAATTTTTCTTTACATATAATCTGGTCTTTAGTTATCAGTATTTCCCAACATTAGCAATCGAGAATCGATTCATTTTCTATGGTGGAGGTTCGACGCTAAAAATTTGTCAATATATTGCGCGCGTTGGAGCTGTCAATGTCAAAATAACACGTAGCTTGAAAAGAAACCAGCCGATGGCCCACTCATTGAAATGTAAATACGAATATAACAAAATAATTTGAAACATACATGAGTGGGTAAAACCACACCAATTTGTATAATACAAAAGTATTTTTAATAATATAAAATATTATTAAAAATGGGGTGTGAAGAACACAATACCAGTTATATATTTGTGAATGTATCTCCTCTCCAGAGACGCAGATACGTATTTCACCTTTCTACAGGATCGTCGGTACGCCCCTGCTGTAGAAGAGATACATTCAACAAAACATAACTACCTTGCTATCAAACAGAAATTATTAAGACAGCGTGAAAGAATATTCAGCGCTGTCTACATAATAACTGCCGAACTAAGCAACGTGTTTCTATAGACGGTAACACCTTTCTACAGGATCGTCGGTACGCCCCTGCGATCCTGTAGAAAGGTGAAATACGTATCTACGTCTCTGGAGAGGAGATACATTCACAAATATATAACTAGTATTGTGTTCTTCACACTCCATTTTTAATAATATTTTATATTATTAAAAATACTTTTGTATTATACAAATTGGTGTGGTTTTACCCACTCATGTATGTTTCAAATTATTTTGTTATATACGCACTCGGTTCGCCCGACAAGTAGTGAAGACACGATAATACAGTTTTTATAGATATGGTTGTTACCGTCTATAGAAACACGTTGCTTAGTTCGGCAGTTATTATGTAGACAGCGCTGAATATTCTTTCACGCTCTGTCTTAATAATTTCTGTTTGATAGCAAGGTAGTTATGTTTGGTTGAATGTATCTCTTCTCCAGCAGGGGCGTACCGACGATCCTGTAGAAAGGTGAAATACATATCTGCCTCTCTGGAGAGGAGATACATTCACAAATATATAACTGGTATAGTGTTCTTCACACCCCATTTTTAATAATATTTTAGATTATTAAAAATACTTTTGTATTATACAAATCGGTGTGGCTTTACCCACTCATGTATGTTTCAAATTATTTTGTTATATACCCATTCGGTTCGCCCGACAAGTAGTGAAGACACGATAATACAGTTTTTATAGATATGGTTGTTACCGTCTATAGAAACACGTTGCTTAGTTCGGCAGTTATTATGTAGACAGCGCTGAATATTCTTTCACGCTCTGTCTTAATAATTTCTGTTTGATAGCAAGGTAGTTATGTTTGGTTGAATGTATCTCTTCTCCAGCAGGGGCGTACCGACGATCCTGTAGAAAGGTGAAATACGTATCTGCGTCTCTGGAGAGGAGATACATTCACAAATATATAACTGGTATTGTGTTCTTCACACCCCATTTTTAATAATATTTTAGATTATTAAAAATACTTTTGTATTATACAAATTGGTGTGGCTTTACCCACTCATGTATGTTTCAAATTATTTTGTTATATACGCATTCGGTTCGCCCGACAAGTAGTGAACACACGATAATACAGTTTTTATAGATATGGTTGTTACCGTCTATAAAAAGACGTTGCTTAGTTCGGCAGTTATTATGTAGACAGCGCTGAATATTATTTCACGCTCTGTCTTAATAATTTCTGTTTGATAGCAAGGTAGTTATGTTTGGTTGAATGTATCTCTTCTCCAGCAGGGGCGTACCGACGATCCTGTAGAAAGGTGAAATACGTATCTGCGTCTCTGGAGAGGAGATACATTCAGAAATATATAACTGGTATTGTGTTCTTCACACCCCATTTTTAATAGTATTTTATATTATTAAAAATACTTTTGTAAATACGAATAAGCGGGAAATACCCATTGTGGTGTTTTTATTACTTGCGGATAATTGTTGAGTGGTAACTGCAATTCAATTTTCTTGATTATTAAATAAACAAATCGCTAATCCATTATGTATTATTGGAATTTCATTAATTTATTATTTATTAAATACATATTTCAATTTCGATCAGATTTTTATGTATATCTACATTTCAAGTGGTGGCATTTCGAAGATATTTTTAGAATTTGCGAATTTACTTTTATTATTCTTATTCGAATGATGGACATATTTATTTTATTAGCGAGCACCACAGGAAGCATATGGCAGTTTATCTAATAAATTATTTTATAAGGAAGCGATTAAATAAAATAATCGTTAAAACTGCGTAACGACATTTACTTAAACAGTTCAATAATCATTATCTTTTTTAATTTGCCGATGTTATTGGAAAAGTCAATTATCAGACAAATAAAGAGAAAGAGGAACGGGCATAAATCATCCTATAGGTGCCTGTTTAAAGTGCAAAATTATCTTTTAACTTAAATGGCTCATAAAATGTAACATGTCCAATATGGCCCCATCTTAAAATAAATTTACACTACACGGCCTGCAAGTGTGTTGTATGTTGTATACACAAGTCTTCTTTGTAGTTATTTAAAGCATAATTGTACTACATTCTTATTACAATATTTAAACTATTCATTGTTGGACACATTCGTTTTCAAAATAAAGTGTAGACATTATTCACTTACAATTAGTATAACAAGTTATAAAATTTGCAGATGGATATGTTCATATTATACTTCGACAGTAATAAAAATGTAATGATTATTGTGACTTGAGTAGTATAAATCCTTTATTGCGCTATTCAAAATAGTTTATAGGTGTGTAACAGTAAACTTATGGTGAAGCCGAGTATTTTAAGAATTGGAATGCTACTTTTAATAATTTAATAATAATATTAGGAACGATAATAACAATAATAGAAAGATATCTTCTATCGTATGTTCCTAAAAGGAACGAAACTGTAATGTCGATTTCATTGCTCCATCATCAAAAGTATACTGATGCTGATACTGTGAAGCCTGAAATTATTGCTTTTTATAATTGCACTAAAGGGAGCATTCATTTTTTTTGGATCAAGTGTGTGCCGAATATTACCAATCGAAGAACCAGGATAATTTCTTTACTATTTTGAATATAGCTTCAGTGAATTCTTTTATAATTTTTAAGTCATATTCAAGAAGGTTCATATTCAATATGAAGTATATCATTAACTAGTTGATTAAGTGATGTTAATGTGATAATACTTAAGTACTGTCTTGTAGCACCATCTACATTTAAATAATGCTAGTTTCACTAGTGACATTATCTTATTAAGTTCCTAATTTTCTTTCTAATGATCAGATCGAGGATTTCAATAGCTTTGAACATGCTCCGAATAACGCAGGTCATTTTGCAAAAAAAAAAAACGCACACAAATCGGTCCTGTAGTTTTTTTAGTTTATAACGGACACACATATGAACATTGCGTCTTAGATATATATAAAGATATAGTGATTGTAATAAGGAAAGGGATCGGAAATAAAATTAATAAAAGAGTAGATACAAAAATTACTAATCCGATAAAAAAATTTAATCGTAATTTTTTTTCTTTGCAAGGAGGTATATCCTATATATCACAATTGATAAATTATTGGAGTTTTTCGGCTTTTTATATGAAATATTTACAAATATCAAGTTAGTATGTATGTAATTGCAAAGTAAGTGGGGATGTAAATATTGCTGTCTACAAATTACGAAGCAAATCATAATTTTTAATTGAAAAATATATAATAAACGGCTAAGAAATTATCTAAACACTTACATATAACAAGTGTTCATTTGAAAAGGCAATCTAGTAGCATGTGATTTACTGAGAACATTTTGAAGTATGTCGTAAACTAAAATATACTACTTAACCTACGAAGTCGTATATTTTGACAGTTTCATACATACAAATAAATAACAAATAATAGGTATTTATTGAAAACTATAACAAACGTTGAAAATGTCGTCCTTCAAGATCAATGCACTTTAAAATCCTCCGTTCAAAATTTCTGATGATTTTCTGCAACATTACTGGATTGTTATTAATTTCCATGCATTTCTGTTGGATTCTCTGTAGCATATCATTCAAATTCAATATAGGTGTTCGAAATATGTTATTTTTTAGATAAGGCCACAAAAAGAAGTCGCAAGGTGTTAAATCGCATGAACGTGCAGGCCAGGCAATTTCAGTATTTCGACTAATTATACGCTCATCAAAAAATTCTCTTAAATAATGCAGAGATTCTGCAGTACAGTGACAAGGTGCTCCGTCTTGTTGGAAATATGCATTTTGAAGTTCATCATCATGCAACTGATTGACAAATGGTTGTAAAATTTCCGTACGGTACCTTCGAGCAGTTAACGTTCCCTGAAAAAATATTGGTCCAATGATTCGCCTTTGGCTTATCGCTGCCCAAACACCAATTTTCTCTGGATGTAGCGATTCTTCATTAATTAAATGTGGATTTTCACTACTCCAAATTCTTGTATTTTGTGAATCTAGGTAGGTATCCCGTTTTATAAAACCATGCTTCATCAGTAAAGATGACTCTTTGCGAAAGTTCTCCATTATTGTTCATATTTACAATCCAATTACAAAACTGTAGTCTACGTGGGTAATCAATTTCTAACAATTCTTGTACTGCTGTGACACGGTATGGATAAAGTTGCATATCTTTTTTTAATAACTTGTGAGTTGTACCAACAGAAAGGTTTATTTGTTGACTCAAATGTCGAACAGATGTTTGTGGTTCATTTTCCATTATTTCTTCAACACGATTGACAACTTGAGGTGTACGTTTCTTAACTGCTCTGCTGCCCGATTTTCTTAAGAGACTACCAGTTTCAGAAAAAAGTTTTAAAGTTCTATCAAAAGTATTCTTAAATTGTATATAATCTATTACAAAATGTGGAAACTCAACTTGAAATTCTACCATGCAATCTTGAACTGAATAAACCCATTTATTTTCTTTTATTACCACTTCGAAAATAAGCCTGGACTAAAAAAATTGTATGTTCTAAAGTGAAAGCCATTTTAAAACTGAGAAGCAATTTATTTAAACCAGAATCGACGCACGATTATTTTATGCACTAACTGATATTTGTGATTGACATTATCAAATGTCATTTGGATTTACGTTTACGGAACAACAAACACATACTAATATATTTGCGTCTTATTCTATCAAAATTTCAAAGTAACCTAGATTGACTTTTCAAATGAACGCTTATTATATTGTTGAGAGGCAAATTACCTAAAACAATATATTTGAATTTAGTTAATTTAAAACTAAATAACTTAAAAAAATTATTATTAAATATTTAATTAACACTAAATATAATTAAAAGAAAATCAAAGCAAATATGAATACAGTATTTTAAATAGTTTTAATGTCTAATTTTAAATAGAGTAATTAGTTGTAAGTATGTAATTAATTCTGAATTAAATTGTAATTGATATAAATTTGAATATTAATTCAAATTATAAATTTCCGCATTTCCGTTGATTCTAAACAAACCCATGAGATGTTGTGAAGCAGATTTCAAAGGGACGTAATTTGTTTTGTTATCGGCGTCTATTTAGAGAGTAGTGGTATAGAGCCCATAAGATAGGAACGCCATATTCCGTAAAATTATAGCATTTTTCTTAGTCCGCATTTTCTAAGAATAAAGATTAAAAATATTAGAACGACTAAAACTACCTATAAATATATCCAAAAGATAGTAGAAAGCTTAAGTTATCAATAGAAAATCATTTGAACAGTGTAAATCAAGTTTTTAATTAATTATTATCAAAAGCATCATTTTCTAACTTAAAATATTAATGGAGTATCTAAGTGACTAGTGAAGAAAAAATCTCTTCAACTGAGGAAATAATCACATTTTGTACCTGAATTATCATATCCTTGAATACCTGACCTTCCACAGTCATTCCTGGACCTGATTTTAGAAGATACGAGAGATTTTTCCAGTTTCCAGAAATTTCTGAAGATATACACTGAGATGTTTCCCTTTTATCCTGACTTAATTTCGTATTCCGTTTTAGAAGGTACCTTAAATTACATTCATCAAAGGAAAATCATTTGGTAATTATTCTAAAATAGATCGATATAACTATACAAATAATCGTAACTGTATGATTCTAGCAAACTATTCAGAAAACGTCATCCCATATGTAATTGGGTTGTTCTTAATACTAATTAAAAGTTTAAAGTTCATTCAAGAACTAACTTTCATTTATTTGGTTCAATTTAAATTTAAATTACCTCGTCAGAATTATATTCTTTCTCCGAACACTTCGGTTATCACTGCTATCAGTACACTGTTGCATTATAAAGTTTTTGATTCATGCATTTAGTGTTTTTTAAATTTGTATTAATGTTTTTTTTCTTTTAAATTTCCTGCAAGAATAAATTAACTTAGGTTATTGTTGAATAATTATTATTTTTAGTAAAAGTTTTAAAAACAAATACCGACCTGTTAAGGTATTCCATATCCAACTCCTGTATTTGTTACCTTTTTAGTATTCTTGGATTTAAAATAAATGTTTTATATTGTTTTTTTGAAAGATAAATGTTATTATTACATAGCTCAGGTATATGTTAAAAGGTTTTTTTGTCTACCTGTTTTAAAGTAGATAACGATTGTGCTGATTTCATACAGTGAGTTCTTCCTACCCTGAGATAGATGTCAGCTTGTATGACAAACGGCTTAAGTGATCGATATATATCCCTTTAAATCATTGATTCCCAAAGTGGTCCACGACAAAAAAATGGGGGTTCACAATTCGTAAGCGGGGTTCCACGAAAATTTATCTGGTTTCGATAGTGAAGAACTAAAATGTTGGGTGAGTTCACCTATCAATGTAGGCAGATAATATTTTAAGAAGCTCAGCGACTGTTACTTGTAAAAACTTGCATATTCCATATTCAGTACAACGTGTCGAGACTTGCAAAGCGCTGCCGCTGCCGCCGTCCGCAATGCTTGTTCAGACGTGCAAAGGGACGAAGTACGACTTGTGGTGTGTGTGCTTGCAATCTTGCATGAACTTGTTTGATTCTTCACCAATATAAATACGAATGCCACGACTGATAAACGTTACTCATTTATTTCCCGAATTTCGAAATGAAAAGTGAAGTGAATCGATGTTAGTGTTTGCCACTGTCGGAAAAGTAAGTACTTACCTGCCTATTTGTTATACATACTTTTATTTATTTATTATTTATCTATTAATTTTACAATTTATTGTACACGTAAGTAAACAAAAAATGGACAAATTACAAAAAAATACGTAGGTACAAAAGGTGAGGCTTATTCCTAAAACAAATCTCTTCCAACCCACCTGCGATAGGAGATATATTTATGTTGTAATAAGTATATTTGTAATATTTGCGTGTAGTAGGTACGTATTAAAAATTAAATACTGAACAGACCCATTATTAGATACTTCCATAAAAGAACAGAAAGCCGAGAAAGGTTGAACTTCTTGTCCCTACTTTATTAGTAATTTTTTTATTACCCGACTGTGTGGTGGTTCACTAATAATTAAATATATTTTCATAAATTGTACGGGTCTTTATATACTACATACTCGTAACGTGCATCAAAGTAATAAATAAATAATAAAAATCGCGAAGTTTTGATATCAAAATATTATTTACAAGTATTCTCTATCGAATTTACAGAAATATATCAAAATATAATTGATGAAAAAATGTTTTACATTACATTAAAATCGGTTCAGCCGTTTTTATAAAACTCAATTATTGATCTTAGCGATTGATTGCTTTTAATAATTAGAATCAGTTTGCCGCCGGTACTTTGTTTATTTCATTGCAATAATCAATTAATCCTGTTAAAATAGCCATATCCTGTTAAGTGAGACCGCCTTAAGATTACTACAACAAAGTTTTTTTTTTATTTACAGATAGGTAACTGATACGAAACATGGCTGAATCTAAGAAGAAATGTCGACAGTACAGTGTTGATTATTTAAAATTTGGTTTTCTTCTATCAAAGGCAGACAAGCGATTGCCCATATGCCTTTTATGCAACAAAGTTTTGAGCAATGACTCTATAAAACCATCGAAGCTCGAAGATCATCTAAGAAGCTGTCATCCTGATAAAAAGATTTGAAATATTTTCAAACATTGAAGGAAAAATATGAAAAGAGACCCACCGTGCACAGTATGTTCGCTTCAACGTCGGAAAGTAACGATGATGGCTTGCGGGCATCTTACAGTATCTCATTACTTATAGCGAAATCTGGAAAATCGCACACCATTGGAGAACAGTTAATTTTACCCGCTGTTGAAGAGGTTTTAAAAACTGTTTTGCACAAATCTCCATTTGACATACTCAAAGGAATTCCTTTGAGTAACAACACTGTACAAAGACGTATTGACGAAATGAGCTCTGATATTGAAAGTTTCTTGTGTAATTATCTGCAAACAACTCATTTTTCTATTCAATTGGACGAGTCAACTTTACCTGGTAATGAAGCATTATTATTGGCATATGTTGGATTTGTTATGGGCGAAGAAATTCATGAAGAGCTACTATTCGCGAAAACTTTGGAGACGGACACTAAAGGTGAATCAATATTTAATGTCCTGAGTAATTTTTTTAAGGAAAAATCGATTCCATTCACAAACGTTATTTCGGTGGCAACAGATGGAGCTCCTGCCATGGCCGGCGATGTCGTGGGTTTATAAGCCATCTTAAAAGAATTATACCCGAGGTAACTGCAATTCACTGTGTCATCCACCGACAACACCTAGTAGCGAAAAATTTGAGTGCTAAATTGCACCAATCGCTTCAATTTGTGATTAACGCAGTTAACAAAATAAGAAGCAATGCATTGAATACGCGCTTATTTGCACAACTGTGCGATGAAAATGATGAAGACTTCCAACGATTGCTCTTACATACTGAAGTACGCTGGTTGTCGAAAGGTGTATGTTTAACAAGATTTTTCTCACTTTTTGAATCAGTTTTAGAGTTTCTGGGAAGTAAAGATCCAGATTTAAAAGAAAACCTGACCAATTTGAAAGCGGACATCGCGCATTTGACAGATTTGTTCAAAAAATTTAATGACATTAACTTACAATTACAAGGAGACAGCCTCAATTTAATAAAAACAAAGGGTGTAATTTCAGCTTTTCTTGGAAAATTGAAATTTATGAAGCAAAATATTAGTCGGCGCGAATTTTCCCAATTTTCAAACTTGTCACAGGTAGAATGCCTTGATGAGGATATTCACACATACGTTCAACATTTAATTGCTCTGCATGATGACTTTAAAATCAGATTTGAAGATATTCTGACGATGGAAATACCACCATGGATCATAAATCCACTTGATGAAACGGAACTGGAGAATGTGATATTACAAGAGGAGCTACTCGAGCTTAGCACTAATGAGGAACTGAAGGTGAAATTTAAAAGAGGGTATCAAACATTTTGGCTGCAGGCAGAAATACCCGAAAAATATCCTGGACTGTGGGGAATTGCGAGAAAGCTTTTGATAGCGTTTCCCTCGTCATATCTTGTCGAGAAAAGTTTTAGTGTCGTTACAAACCTTTTAACAAAAAAAAAGGAGCAGATTTAATATCACAGAACGGGGAGATTTGCGGTTATTCCTAACAAAACTGAAGCCAAATATTGATAATTTGCTGTCAATCCATCAAGTACATCCCTCCCACTAAAATTATGACTATTTTGTGATTGTCATTGTAGAAGTTACGTTACGTTATTAATATTTAATTTTAATTATATTACGACTGTTATCATATTACAATGTAATATAATAACAATAATAATTAATAGTTTAATAATTACATATTTGAATAAATACAACACAAGGAAATATACTATTTTTCTTTTTATTTTTACCACTCCGAATGGGGAGTTTTCTAAATAAAATATGTGAGAATTGATTGGTTTCTTCTGCTGTGAGTAGATGTCAAAGGAGTAAAGTTGGATGGAATCACTTTTTTGATTAGCTAACTTTACTTTTTTGATATCCACTCACAGCACAATCAATTAATTAATTAACCCATAACTCAGGCGCAACGCAAATTTCCATAGCTAGATCTAATCTTCACATTTTTTGTCGAGTTTTGGGAATATGGTAGAAATGTAGCTGCAGGGGGTTCACCGGAACCAGCAAAACTTTCAAAGTGGTCTATGAGGAAAAAAGTTTGGGAGCCTCTGCTTTAAATTGATAAAATGAATAAAGTTTTTTTTATATATATGTTTATTTCCGCAGCTTTTCAACGGACTACTTCACACGCCTGAGATAAATAATTAATTTATAAGAGTCTCATCAATATCATAAATATAATTCCTGAATGTAGTAAATTTCCACATTCTACAGAATACATAAATTTTATTAGTCGCACATCTTTAGAACTGTATTTTTGAATTAGGTACAGTTTACTACATCTTATGGCCGCCTAAATGTGGGACATTATCCTGTTGTGGAATCATTTCTTCCACATTGCCTTTCATGGTTTACTACAATATATATATAATATTATGACACGGCCAACAAAATAAATAAGAAATAAATTTTAATTCTTATTAACACTATATATATATATAATTAGAGCAGGAGTCTTTGCCGTTAGAGCATGTACGGAAAGGATAATCGGTTTTTTTGGGGGGTGGGGGGGAATCCAGCAAAATTAAACTCTATTACTTAAGTCAGTTCTTTATTTCTTAGCCCAATATTTCGCATCGAATTCGTATGCTTCCTCAGGGGATCAAAATGTGAACTTGTTTTTTTTGGAGAAATTACTCATATGTTTGTAATATTCTAAATTAGTACAACTAATGTCAACGGACGTACACTTAGTTATTTCGAAATTACATTTTAAAAACAGGACAACCACATCTAAAAGAAAACCACATGTGCAATATTGACGAACAAAAGAAATAATCGTACACACACATGTTCTTGTCACAAAGTTAATACTTATCTAATCCAAATCTAATAAGTATTAAGATAATTTCTTAGCCATTTATTAAATATATCAATTGATAAATTATTGGAGTTTTTCGGCTTTTATATGGAATATTTACAAATATCAAATTAATATGTAATTGCAGAGTAAGTGGGGATGTAAACATTGCTGTCTACAAATTACAAAGAAAATCATACGAAATTTGAGTGAATGTAATGGTGGACACAGATTTCATCGACGGCAATGAAACAGCGTACAAAGTCCTTCTGATTGCGGCGAAAACGTGCCAAAAGGTCGTGAAAAACACTCAAACGATTCAGTTTTTGCTCCGGTGTGAGTAACTTCGGCACCCAATGCGCCGAATACTTTTTCATTTCCAATTCTTCAGTTAAAATTCTGTCATTTGAAATACCTGCAATGTCTGCTATCTCGCGCACTTTTACTTGACGGTCATCGAAAACGATGGACAAATGTCTATCGTGGCTTAAGTGGTAAAAGCGACAGTCCGGCAAACTGTAGACTTGGGTTCAAGTCCCAACGTAGACAATATTTTTCAATTAAAAATTTCGTATGATTTGCTTTGTAATTTGTAGACAGCAATGTTTACATCTCCACTTACTCTGCAATTACATATTAATTTGATATTTGTAAATATTTCATATAAAAGCCCAAAAACTCCAATAATTTATCAATATATATATATATATATATATATATATATATATATATATATATATATATATTCTTAATAGAATTTTCAGAGGTAGACTTAGTTGAATTTAAGTTAAAATAATAATAACTAATGACTTAATATACAAACTCACTACATAAATGTTACCTATTTAACAAGTTTACATTATATACGACCAGTTCTAATGACGTTGTTGACTCATGCATTCATTTTTCTTTATGTGTTTGTTGTTGTTCTAAAATATCACAGCAATATATGTTTAGAAATGTTTAAACTTTAATATGTGCATGTAAATATGTAAATTAGTATATGTTTAATTTACATATTCGGTTTGGGCTCTCTGTAACTTTGGGTAACCAAAGCGATATGTGAACGAACGAATTTTTTTAACGATACAATTAGTATATCAATGAACATTGTGTAATTGGTAGTTTAGTTGAATTTTATTATAGGACAATATTTGTAGAAGGTTGTAAAAGTTTACACGCGCAGGATAACAGCATGCATTTCTTGGTTCGTCAATACCAATCAGGGATAATGCACTTATCTGGGCTACATGATCAATTTATTACAGTTTATTAATTTCCGGTCGAGATTATTTATAGATAAGTTTTATTCAGACACACATGTTTTGTTACCGGCGTTAGTATATTTGTAATGTTGTATTTAAATTTGAAACAAAAATCTAGAATTGAATATTGAAATTAATTGAAAAGATACTAATTAAAATTTACAATGAGAATGATAATGCAGGAGAGGAGACTTTTATGTTATGTATAGCAAGCGCCAAATAAGATGAGGAGAGGAGGGATGCGCAGAAGCCGTTTTTGTAAACGTCCACGTTATATATTTTATCAGAATAATTGAAACATACATGAGTAGGTAAACCCCACCAGTTTTGTATAATAAAAAGGTATTTTTAATAATATAAAATATTATTAAAAATCTGGTGTGAAGAACACAGATGCAGGTTCACTATTAATATTTTCTGTGAACGTGTCCGAATATATCCTATCCCCAGAGACGTAGATACGTATTTCGCTTTTCTACAAGCTCATCGATACGCCCCTGCTGGAGAAAGGATATTTCCAGACACATTCACAGAAAAGAACCACCTCGCCCTATCACCGTAATTATCCAGACCGAGCGCAGAAGTAACTTCGGCGCTACCTGTTGTCAGACAGCCGAAGTACCTCCCATACCGTCCACATAATTAATGTGAAGTAACGACGCCCTTCCAAAGGTTAGCACAGCCAACTCTCTAGAAAACTGCATTTTGTTTGTGCCTTCACTCATACTACGGCTTAACCGCATGTGTAATGTATCAGAATAATTGAAACATACATGAGTAGGTAAACCCCACCAGTTTTGTATAATACAAAGGTATTTTTAATAATATAAAATATTATTAAAAATCTGGTGTGAAGAACACAAATGCAGGTTCACTATTAATATTTTCTGTGAACGTGTCCGAATATATCCTATCCCCAGAGACGTAGATACGTATTTCGCTTTTCTACAAGCTCATCGGTACGCCCCTGCTGGAGAAAGGATATTTCCAGACACATTCACAGAAAAGAACCACCTCGCCCTATCACCGTAATTATCCAGACCGAGCGCAGAAGTAAATTCGGCGCTACCTGTTGTCAGACAGCCGAAGTACCTCGCATACCGTCCACATAATTAATGTGAAGTAACGACGCCCTTCCAAAGGTTAGCACAGCCAACTCTCTAGAAAACTGCATTTTGTTTGTGCCTTCACTCATACTACGGCTTAACCGCATGTGTAATGTATCAGAATAATTGAAACATACATGAGTAGGTAAACCCCACCAGTTTTGTATAATACAAAGGTATTTTTAATAATATAAAATATTATTAAAAATCTGGTGTGAAGAACACAAATGCAGGTTCACTATTAATATTTTCTGTGAACGTGTCCGAATATATCCTATCCCCAGAGACGTAGATAAGTATTTCGCTTTTCTACAAGCTCATCGGTACGCCCCTGCTGGAGAAAGGATATTTCCAGACACATTCACAGAAAAGAACCACCTCGCCCTATCACCGTAATTATCCAGACCGAGCGCAGAAGTAAATTCGGCGCTACCTGTTGTCAGACAGCCGAAGTACCTCGCATACCGTCCACATAATTAATGTGAAGTAACGACGCCCTTCCAAAGGTTAGCACAGCCAACTCTCTAGAAAACTGCATTTTGTTTGTGCCTTCACTCATACTACGGCTTAACCGCATGTGTAATGTATCAGAATAATTGAAACATACATGAGTAGGTAAACCCCACCAGTTTTGTATAATGCAAAGGTATTTTTAATAATATAAAATATTATTAAAAATTTGATGTGAAGAACACAAATGCAGGTTCACTATTAATATTTTCTGTGAACATGTCCGAATATATCCTATCCCCAGAGACGTAGATACATATTTCGCTTTTCTACAAGCTCATCGGTACGCCCCTGCTGGAGAAAGGATATTTCGAGACACTGCGAGGTACTTCGGCTGTCTGACAACAGGTAGCGCCGAATTTACTTCTGCGCTCGGTCTGGATAATTACGGTGATAGGGCGAGGTGGTTCTTTTCTGTGAATGTGTCTGGAAATATCCTTTCTCCAGCAGGGGCGTACCGATGAGCTTGTAGAAAAGCGAAATACGTATCTACGTCTCTGGGGATAGGATATATTCGGACACGTTCACAGAAAATATTAATAGTGAATCTGCATTTGTGTTCTTCACACCAGATTTTTAATAATATTTTATATTATTAAAAATACCTTTGTATTATACAAAACTGGTGGGGTTTACCTACTCATGTATGTTTCAATTATTCTGATACATTACACATGCGGTTAAGCCGTAGTATGAGTGAAGGCACAAACAAAATGCAGTTTTCTAGAGAGTTGGCTGTGCTAACCTTTGGAAGAGCGTCGTTACTTCACATTAATTATGTGCACGGTATGCGAGGTACTTCGGCTGTCTGACAACAGGTAGCGCCGAAGTTACTTCTGCGCTCGGTCTGGATAATTACGGTGATAGGGCGAGGTGGTTCTTTTCTGTGAATGTGTCTGGAAATATCCTTTCCCCAGCAGGGGCGTATCGATGAGCTTGTAGAAAAGCGAAATACGTATCTACGTCTCTGGGGATAGGATATATTCGGACACGTTCACAGAAAATATTAATAGTGAACCTGCATTTGTGTTCTTCACACCAGATTTTTAATAATATTTTATATTATTAAAAATACCTTTTTATTATACAAAACTGGTGGGGTTTACCTACTCATGTATGTTTCAATTATTCTGATACATTACACATGCGGTTAAGCCGTAGTATGAGTGAAGGCACAAACAAAATGCAGTTTTCTAGAGAGTTGGCTGTGCTAACCTTTGGAAGGGCGTCGTTACTTCACATTAATTATGTGGACGGTATGCGAGGTACTTCGGCTGTCTGACAACAGGTAGCGCCGAATTTACTTCTGCGCTCGGTCTTGATAATTACGGTGATAGGGCGAGGTGGTTCTTTTCTGTGAATGTGTCTGGAAATATCCTTTCTCCAGCAGGGGCGTACCGATGAGCTTGTAGAAAAGCGAAATACGTATCTACGTCTCTGGGGATAGGATATATTCGGTCACGTTCACAGAAAATATTAATAGTGAACCTGCATTTGTGTTCTTCACACCAGATTTTTAATAATATTTTATATTATTAAAAATACCTTTGTATTATATATTTTACTCTAATAAATTATTAATTTATTAAGTGATAGATGTATAGTCTACACCACCTAGGGCATCTTGCAAATTGATGTAAAGCTAAATATAAATCTCCCCAACACTTCTAATCCTTCGCGAACTTACTCCTCCGCTTGCCAACTTATCTGGCGCTTGCTATACCTAGCTATAAATGAAAGGCATTACAAGAAAAGCTATATTTAATTTTTCAACATATGGTGCACTAACAGTTATCATTATGTACTAACACTCAGTTTTATCTCACTGGCGACTTGGTGAAAAGCATAGCTTCAAGTGTTATCCCACTGACGATTTGATGAACAGCATATCTCCAAAGGTTGTACCTTTGAAGATATGCTTCAAGTGTTATTCCACTGGCGATTTGATGGAGAACATATCTCCAAAGGTTGTACCTTTGGAGATATGCTTCAAGTGTTATCCCACTGGCGATTTGATGGGGAGCACATCTCCAAAGGTTGTACCTTTGGAGATAAGCCAAAGACTCTACGATTAATATTATTTTTCAGTTTGTTCTACTGAAGATGGCAAATTAGTTTCCGGAATACGTATTTAGATTGATTGACTTATATAGTGGTTAAAGATTTTTCTTGTTTCTGTCGATTTATAGCGTCGTCTTAGCGTATCTGCAGCCATAACATAACACACTTTGAATAAGTTTGATCATGTATAAGCTTATCAGGTCGAAAACGTACAGCCCTTACCTCGTATATCGAGATAGAGTACTAAATTTTACGATGAGAATGAAAAAAAAATTTTTTTATTGGAGGCTGTTTTGCAGCTTAAATTTTTGCACGCCAAATTTTCGTAATTTACAATCTCTGTTGATCTTTGTCTTGACATTTTAAATACGAGAAAATCTTGAAACCTGAATGATTTTTATGCCACTAGTTATGATTATTATCGGTTGTAGGTCGAATTAAAGCTGTTGAAAATTGACCGAATGCATAGCACGAGTTCAATTTCCTATAGGTTTTAACGAGTGGTATCATCGTTGACTAATCATAACACGTGTTATATTTGGTGAGAGAATATAATAAATGTTAACAGAAAATACATTTTTAAAGAAGTCAAAAATTTGAAAACGGTCTGTCAGTTTAATAGTAAATAATTACTGTTGCAGGATACTAAACACAACAATTATTTATTTATTACAATATATATTTTGAACGTTAAATGTACAATTGATATACAATTTGTGGATTGCCGCATTCGGTATGGGAAACTAAGACACTATTGGATGTTTCATCCCTCTGATCTTATTTACTAATTCAGAATGTCGTGTGGATTGCATGTTTAAATAAAACTTTAAATGATTTTGAGTTATTGTGACCAGTTATCATCATGACTTGTTGCCCTGGTATATATGTGTTCGCCAAATGGGTTATAGCTGTTGATCTATAAGAATGTTTTGCCACTTTTTTGTTGGTGGTATTAATTCCCACTTTTTGAGCGGTTTCCTTTGTCCGTTTGGAGATAGTATTAACACCTACTGGAAGGAGGTTTTTATACCATGCTGTAGTATTTCCTAATCTCCAAATTTTGTTTGGTGTCAGGGAAAGCCTTCGGTAGTTACATTATTTGAACATTTTCCCATTAGTTTTAGAAACACTCGAACTGGCCACACATCAGGATCTACTGTATTAGGTATTAACCATTTGCTATCACAGCAAGTTTGGTCCCTTCGTTGATTCGTTTTGTTAAAGACTGGATTGTATTCAATTCGGTTAGTTGAAGTTTTCAGAATTGTCAGTTTCTTTCTCGAAGTGATAAATAGATGCAGATGCACCTTTGTTGCCGCACCATGCTAATTCTTTGTCGACAATGTTAAAGATATTTTTTTGAAGCCCTTGGGCGTATTCTAGTCCTAGGCCTTTTGCAGTTCTTTATATTCCTCTGGCGTAAAAACAACTGCACTAAACCTTTCTTTTTCTTGTATTTCCTGTAGTTGCTTTCTTTTACAATCGCAAGCTAGCCTTGCTTCTTTAAATTCCATTTCAGTAAATGGATATTATATTCAGTAAAAAATTTTTCATGTATAATCTCTGCAGCGGAGTTCCATGATATTTTGACAACACACTCTTTGTATTCTTGACCGTCTTTTTTTGTCATGTTGCAAGCATAATTTCTTAATATGAATGCAATTTCTGGAATCGTAGTCTCTTGAGTTAATGAAGCGCAAAATTCCATTGTTTGGCTCCATTGAGATTCATTATTAATTTTTGTATTTCTTGATGTTTTTTTCTTATTTAAACATGCAATCCACACGACATTCTGAATTAGTAAATAAGATCAGAGGGATGAAACATCCAATAGTGTCTTAGTTTCCCATACTGAATGCGGTAGTCCACAAATTGTATATCAATTATACATTTAACGTTCAAAATATATATTGTAATAAATAAATAATTGTTGTGTTGAGTATCCTGCAACAGTAATTATTTACTATTAAACTGACAGACCGTTTTAAAATTTTTGACTTCTTTAAAAATTAATTTTCTGTTAACATTTATTATATTCTCTCACCAAATATAACACGTGTTATGATTAGTCAACGATGATACCACTCGTTAAAACCTATAGGAAATTGAACTCGTGCTTTGCATTCGGTCAATTTTCAACAGCTTTAATTCGACCTACAACCGATAATAATCATAACACTAGTGATTGAACCCTAACGAACTAGTGGCATAAAAATCATTCAGGTTTCAAGATTTTCTCGTATTTAAAATGTCAAGACAAAGATCAACAAAGATTGTAAATTACGAAAATTTGGCGTGCAAAAATTTAAGCTGCAAAACAGCCTCCAATAAAAATTTTTTTTTTTCATTAATTATCATTCGAATAATTATCATTCGAATCTCTTCCTCTCAAGCATCTCCAATCCACGGTTATCTAATGGTTGAAACATTTTCTCGTTAACAGCACTATTTTCTGACTTTGACGCGTCCAATGAAACTTAACCAATAAAATTAATCAAAAATGTACCATATGACATGTGAATTATATTCTCTGTCAAATATATGACGTAGTCATTTTTGAATTTGTTACCGAATATTCTCTTTTTAGCTTGACTTTATCACAGAAGAAACCTGAGTTAAATGTTTAAAACTTTATCATCTTTTACTTGTGTTTTTACAAAATTCTAAGCCTGTATTTTTTATGTAAAGGAGATCAAATAACTTGGTATAGGATCCAATAGCATTTTGTAAAAGCTACTATAATTTACTTCTATGAGTTGTAAAATAACATTCAAGTAATACGAACCTGACACTTATTTTTAATCCATATTGGTATACTAATGCCAGATATGAAATCCATTTGTCCCTATCACGTCAAGTTTTCTTTCTAAGGCACTTCTTGTTTGCTGATATCAAAATTCTTAAAAATCTTTAAATAAATGCAGAAAATTCTTTATTGTTCAAAGAATTGAAAGACATTCCAAATATATTTATCTCATTAACATAATATACACTTGAACCTGATAATATTTAAGTATTTCATATAAAGAAATACAAGTCTATTAACCTAATTCATTAAGTGAACATATTAGGGTTTAATGAGATTATACTAGAAAGTATTGATGGCTTAGGATAACTTAACAGTAAACAAGGGTGATAATAAAATGTTAGATACATGTTAGTTGTTAGAGAAGAAATTATATCATGTCTACTACTTGACATTTGTGGCAGCTTCACCGTTCCCAGTCAAAGGGTAACTATTACTGTTTCGTTAAGAAAACGTATTTGGTTTATTTTGACGTAAAACTTGCTGATCAGGACAAGTCACAGACTCCACATAATGTGTCTAAACCAGGTGTGGAAAACTTGCGACAATGGAGCAAGAGAAAACACCAGCAATTAGCTTTTGGCGTTCCAATGATATGGCGTGAACCGAAAAACCACGAAGATTATTGCTATTTTTGTTTAGTTCACACCTCCGGTTATAATAAGAAGAATAAGAATAAAAATGTATATCCTAATATCGACTCCGCGATTCAACCGATGAAATACCCGTGCCGGTTATGAAAAGCTTGCTTCACTTGAGCACTTGAGCAAGATTCAGATATAGATTGGGAATATGGAGATATAATCTCTAATGATGGACCACAATGCTTTACTCAAGCAGAATTGAATGATTTAGTAAGGGATTCGGCCCTATTAAAGGGATCATCGGAACTAGCTTCAAAATTAATGAAAAAGATTTACTCCAGCAAAGTACGAAGATAACTTCTTATTTTATCGTAGCAGGGAAAGTATCTTGTGCGATATTTTAAAGAAGAGTGTGAATTTGTTTATTGTAACAATGCGTCAGGTTTGCTAACTAAAATGGGCGTTGTACAATATGACCCAAGTGAGTGGCGTTTGTTTATCGACAGTTCCAGCAGAAACATCAAGTGTGTCCTACTACACAACGTATATGTTTTCGGTTCAATTCCTATTGGATATTCCGTTCAATTAAAGGAAACATATGACGACATTGAGAAGGTTATAAAGTTACTAAAATATATAGATCATAAGTGGGCCTTCTGTGTGGATCTCAAAATGGTAAACTTTTTACTTGACTTTCAAAGAGGATAGGAGAGCTAGAAAGCAACATTTAATTCAGAAACATTGGCCTCCCAGAACCTCCTTAGCTGTGGGAGAAAATAATATTATAAGTCAACCTTCAGTCGACAGAGAAAAAGTAATTTTTCCATCTCTTCATATCTAATTAGGTCTTATGAAGCAATATGCTAAAGCTCTAGATTTGCAAGGTAACTGCTTTTAGTACATATTGTAGTGTTTTTTTTCCCGAAGATAATTTTGAATAATATTTATTTTTGCAGGATATTTTTATATATTTTGAAAATTATTTTATTTTGATGTTGGACCGATTCTTTTGATTATATCTGTATATCTCCGTGACGTATATAATAGGTATAGTTAGACATGTGGTCGCATTTTGCGCTTCGGTTAGGAGGTTAGAGGGGTGTAACCTTCAGACACACATTGAATATTGGTAGATACGGTTGATTTTAAAGAAATAGTTAATTAACTATAAATTTTTGATTAATATCACGTTTATTGTTTGTAAATTAGTTGATGGCGATTTGATTTCATTACGGGATTATTAACGAGGGTTTTGACTCGTTAATTTTGATTAATTTTACTTTTATCTGCCATGTGTGTTTCAAATATAGTTTATATATATTTAAAAACGTAAGTTATATTAAAAATTTAATATTTCAATGCATTGATTGTTAGAGTTATAGTCATTATTGATTATATTTAATTTAGATATGTTTGATAGTTTTGAATAGCAAGGAAAATTTTCATATTTCTTATGAGGGATTTTTTTTCTTTATCAACGTGTAAGATTTTTGTTGAAGTCAGGTTGGAGGGAAATTTATATTCATGTTTATGTGCGCATGGTCTGGTTTTAGACACGCGTGATAACAGTTTATATCTGTTTGACGTTTGAATTTTGGGATTAAAGTAAACAATTGAAATTAAAAGTTTTCCATACTATTTATTAATTTGAATTTTGTTCGCGTATAATTGGAGGTTTTTCATTGCGAGCGTGTCACTTTTCTAGCAATCCTTTTCCCTCCTGCTTTTTGTTTATTAATGCAATTAGCTATCTTAATATTTGATTAAGGGTTTTTTCTTTTTTTTTAATAAAAAATATTAGTGGAAAAGTGCTTGTTTTAATGCTTATATTTTATTTTTCTGTCCACGGTTCTTTGATGAACCTGAGACTGAGACTCTAGTAAAGAAATAAACTCTCCGTAAGCCAGTCCGGACTTATAGTGGTGTTCTGTGGAGTATCTCCAATAATTTCCACAATACACAGCAATATGTGAAAAGTCTCCACGACTAAGTTACAAAAAAATTGAAGCGGGGGTATTTGATGGACCTCAAATTAGAACTTTAATGAGAGATTCGAATTTCATCAACTCTATGAACGAAGCTGAGAAAGAAGCCTGGACTTCATTCACGATGATCGCGAACAATTTTCTTGGAAACAAAAAAGCCTGCAAAGCCTTCTTCAAAGAGCATAGTACAGTGCACAGTTTAACTTTGAAGTGATATGCAAAAACTAATATAATTATCGGATTCAGCACACCCGAATTTGTAAAAAAAAACAAGTCTCGTTTAGAAGTCAGCAAAAATCGGGTTGGTCAGTGTATAATTATTTAGAAATGTGATGTTTTATGAAACTTTATTAAAATAAAATAAAATACAATAAACTCAGTTCCTTTCTAACTCCGAAAATTGCGTTTATTGATGTTGTTCTTTATATAATTTTAGTTAATAATGAGTATTTGCTAGATTTCGAAGGAAAATCTGACTAACAGAAAGACTTTCTAAACACCCCAATAATATACACAAGCATAAAATGGTCGAAATAGTTGCTACACCCGGACACACAAATACATCTATACATTTATACAACACACACTAAGTTGTGCCCCCAGCATTTGGTAGAAATTACCGAAACAATATTGTCAGAACGATAAAATAAAATATCGAAACGGAATCAAGCGTTTTTTTAAAATTATAATTCGTATTAAGTTCATCTAACTTTTGTTGGGAAAAGGGACTTTTTACTTTCATTGAAAGACACGTCAGCGCTACTGCGATACTTTTTATAAACGCGTACGAAAAGCTAATTAGAAAATGTACACGTATTTGCTCGTTACCGAAGACCTACATACCAGGAACGCATTAAAATATTTTTCTGTACATACATTTAAGCGTGGTTTGCCCGTGGTTTAAATTTAGACCAAAACCTCGTAAAACCGGAAATTTTTAGGAAACAAAAACAGCGTAGAAATGCTGTTCTTAGAATCCTGTGAAATAAGTGTTATTAGTATTAATAGTACATAATAATTTAAATTTTCTGTAATATTCCACTTCATATTTACATATGCATTATTTTAACGAGAGCATTTCCTATTTGAAGGTATGTAGAAGTCTTTGGATTAAAGGTATCTGTTACATATACTTTAATATTTGGTTACGTGTTAATAAAGACAATATTTATCACGTAAATTAATTGAAAACGTTTGAAAAATATAGCTTTTAACGTTATACAAATAAATTGCCGAATTTATATTATCATTATTTTATTATGCTCCGTTTATTTACACAGATTCAAAATTAATGCGTATTCTTTTATTTGATAGAGCTAAAAACAGTTTCCTTTATTTATACAGGATGTTCCTAAATTAGATAAAGAAAAGTATACCTCTACAGATATGGAACCGGCTGTAGTAGCAAAGTTTAGTGAGTTTTAATATTTGCGCCATATCCTCAAGTTCACTATACCACCACTAGAGTATGCTTGCATCTCGCTTTTACGCCATAATTTAGTGAGTCATCGTCATCATTGAGTCTCACTTAGGTGCAGAGTGTGCGCATTGTTGTTAGAAGTTTCATGAATGTTTAATTGCAAACACCACAACGACCTACAATTGTTGCATGGTATAATTAGTTTATTGAAACTGGTTGTGTATGACACAGGATAAATTCTTTCGCAGTCGAAAGAAAGCACTTAAACGTGTCAGCTTAGGAGTAAACATTCCCCCAAACAACAATGTGGAGAACCTTCTTAAGAATACGTCTGCAATTTAAACCATACAGAATGCAGTTGCTGCAAGCTTTAAATTATACTGATGAGACAACTAGAATTTTAATGTTGAAATGTTGGGCAGAATGGAGAACGATGACGATTTTCTTGTTTAAATTGTGCTTAGTGATGAGGCTACGTTCTATGTAAGTAGAAAAGTAAACCGCCATATTGTACCAATATGGGGTCCTTCAAAAGCCATTAGAGATAGCATGTAAGAGATTCACCTAAGTTAAATGTCTTTTATTCATTAAGTTCTACTCAAATGTATTCTTTTTCATTGAGAAAACTGTAACTGGGGTTGCTTATCTTGATGTGTTGGAAAATTATTTCATGCCACAATTGCAAGAAGACATGAACAGACACTTTATTTTCAACAGGATGGTGCACTTCTGCATTTCCATCACGACGCTACATTTTACTTCAATCGCACCGTAACCTTGATTGAACGTAATGGAACAATAGGTTTGCTGCCGTGATTCCCTTACACTTTCTATATTAAGAATGCTTAACTTAATTTTAAATTATATTTCTTCCCAAATATATTTCTAATTTAAAATACTAATTCACACTTAGCTATTTTCTGTATATATTCGTTTGCAAAGAAAAGCTTCTCTTTTCTTATATCACTCTGGTCAAGATAACCCTTCCAAGAAATCTACTTAACGTTCAACTTAAGTATCTAACGTTCGTTTCGAATTTCAATATACATTTCACCTTAAATTTAGTTATTTAGATAATTATGTGCGTTTTCTCTTCTAAGTCATGTGAAGCTTGATATCATTTTTAAGTTCTTTTCACAAGGAATATTTTACTAATATTTATTTCATGGACATTGCAACTAATATGCATTGCAAATAATAATGATAGATTCTGATAGGCTGCATTTACTGATTTAATGTACTGTAACTTTAAGGAATTGTTTGATTTTTGTATTTAACCTTAACACCTAACGGTAAATAAGGTATTGATAATATATATATATATATATATATATATATATATATATATTGAATTTAATTGGAGTGAGAAATAGCAATTATTCAAATCTCCTCTCACATGTAATTGTCGCTAAATTTGTGCAATTGATTCTACAATCTGACAATATTACTCCTGCCGAAGAATGTAGACGCAAACACGTCGCGACGTTAGCCATCCACCTGTGCGGATAATGAAAAATGTATGAAAAAAACCACATCCGTCCAGAAACGTGCATATATCGATATTTCACTGTCGTTACTGATCATCAGTACACGATGATCATCGTGTACTGATGATCTGTAACGACAGTGAAATATCGATATATGCACGTTTCTGGACGGATGTGGTTTTTTTCATATATATATATATATATTATCAATACCTTATTTACCGTTAGGTGTTAAGGTTAAATACAAAAATCAAACAATTCCTTAAAGTTACAGTACATTAAATCAGTAAGTGCAGCCTATCAGAATCTATCACTATTATTTTATTCTAATTTCGTTACGTATATCATCCTTGCCCATTTTTTCTTGTTGATTGCCATTCTTTTCGCCTCTCTCCCTGACATTCCCTTGGCTCTCAATATGTCTTCCACTTGGCTGTCCCACGAATTCCTAGGTCTACCTCTTGGTCTTCTCTGATATCTTCTTGCTTGCCATACTTTTCTTATTGTTCTCTCCTCTCCCATTCTTGTCAAGTGTCCAAACCATCTTAATTGATTTCGTTGTATATCATCCTTCAGCGTCCGTACTTTAAGTTCTTCCCTTGTTTTGCTATTTCTTACTCTGTCTCTCTTAGTAATTCCCATTATTCCTCTTAAAAACCTCATCTCCATTGCTTGTATTTTGTTTTCCATTCGTTTTGTCAATGTCCAACTTTCGCTTCCGTATATCAATACGGGCTTAAATATAGTTTTGTAAACTGAGGTCTTAGTTTTCCTTGACACTTCTCTTCTTCTCAGGAACGAATTGTTCAAAGAGTAATAAAGTGCTGATGCTGCATCTAACCTGTCATTCAGTTCTGCCTCCATGGTTCCTGTTTTGTGTATTTTCACCCCTAGGTATTTAAATGTTTCTACTTGTTCTATTTTAGTGTTTCTTCAAAATCTGTTATCAGATTATTTAAAATAACCATTCAAGCACGAATTTAGTGCCCATACGCTGAAAGCTAAAACCGCGTTCCCAACTAGAAGTATACTTAAATTACTGTTAATTTTAATTCAGAAATTATAATTTCATTCCACATGAAAATAATGATAAACATTAATTAATGTCTTTAATTATAATAAACTTGAAAATTTAATTATTAATTAATCATTATGCACAAAACAAATTTATTTTCTTTTTACATTGTTATGCAATTAAAATTAAATTTGACCATAATAAATGCAAATATATACAATTACGTAAAAATTACTAAAAAGTCGAATAGTTACATCAGCCTTTATTACTTGTTGGTAAATATTCCAGCACGATTTGTGGCTTATTTGTTTTATTATAGATGGAATTAGAAATCGCCGATTATTTTGTGATAGTAGCAGAAACACATAATAACTATTCACGTGTTGCTTAAATTACTTCTAGAAATGAGAAATGAAGAAAATATGAAGACTATTTTCAGTTGTAAATATCAGAATTCTTTGCATATTCCACTGCGGAATTGAAATTCAATAAAACCGATTGCAAAACAATTTATGTGCATTTTAAGTTAACTTAGAATGTGTACGTATTTAGAATTTCTGTAATAATACAGAAATATAATCATTCCGTTATTATACTGATTTTCAAAAACATCCAGAATGAGTCCACCAATTGCAATAAAATTTTTTATACTACTATCTTTTGTCTCTGATAGGGTATGGTCCAAAAAATTTAGCAGCTGTACAGTTCATTTATTTTGCTTTATCAAAAAATTATTAAGCCGGACAGATTTTACGGAACACCGACACGGCGAGACAACGGAAAAGACGACTATGGAAATCGCACTACGAATTGGGAGCTGGAATATAACATCATGGCACACCAGGGACCAAGAAGTTATAATGGAACTGGAAAAACAGAATATCGATATATGCGCATTATCGGAATTAAAAAGCAAAGGCAAAGGAAATAGAAGATACCAGAACTACATACTATTCTATAGTGGGAAGGAAAAGAATCGGAGAGCACACGCTGGAGTGGGAGTTCTGATACACGAAAGATTTGAGAACTACATCGATGAGGTGAAATACATAAACAGTAATATCATGTACATTTCTCTTAAAATAGAAACAACAAAAACGTACTTCATAAGCATATATACACCAGATATAAACAAGCCTAGAGAGGAACGAGCCGCTTTTTTCGAGGAACTTCAGAAAATTCTGAACAACTACCAGAAAAATCCAGGATCTTCATAATGGGAGACTTCAACTCCAGGATCGGCAATACACCCCTACCGGGTGTAATGCAAAGATTTAATGAAAACGTCATCAATAACAATGGAGAAATGCTAATAACACTATGCGCGCAAAACGAACTGTGAATTAATAATATATTCTATGCACACAAAAACCAACAAAAATATACCTTCGGCAACACAAGAGACCAAAACTCAATGATCGATTACATTATCACCACCCGGGTCAAATACTAGACGTAAGGACACTCACGTCGGCAAATGTCGGGACAGAGCACGGTTTAGTCCTATGTAAATACCGCCTCAAGAGGAACCTCCAAAAGAAAAAAACACCACTGTATATCCAAAAATTCAACGTGGAATCAGTAAACAACACCTCAACGAAAACATTGTATCAGAGTAGACTGAAGGAAAAAATGACTACGAACCAAATGACCGAGGACGAGGATGTCGAACAAATGTGGTATAAGATAAAAGCCAACATAACGGGAGGTGCCGTAGAGGCACTTGGAGTGAGGAAGGTAAACATAAATGGTAGAGAAAATAGAAAGCAATGGTTTACAGACGAAGTGAAAACGCTGGCAGAGCAAAAGACAGAAGCTTACGTCAGATATAGGAGCAGAAGAACAGCAGAGGAATACCAAAGATACAAAACGATCAGAAACAGAGTGAATGACGCCATAAAGGAAATAAAGAAGACATACTGGGAAAAATTTTCTACCGACATGGAACATGACCTATACGGAGGACAAAGAAGGATCTGGAACACACTGAGGAACAGGAAAAGAGCGGTAAACGAAGAAGTACAAATAAACATCATTACCCCAGGAGAATGGGAAAGGTGTGTAAAAGGCTTGTATGAAACGCGGACAGACGACAATCGAGAGAATGAAGACAACACCTACACAGAACAGCTCCTTGAAGAGGACAACATAACACGGGAAGATGTACATGAGGCACTAATAAAATCGAAAAACCCGAAGGCCCCCGGCCCAGACCAAATCGTAAATGAAATGCTCAAGTACGGGGGGGGCTGAATTGGAAACAGCAATCACATTATTATTCCAAAAAATAATCTCAACCCAAAAAGTGCCTAATGATTGGAAAAACAACATCACAATACCGATCTACAAAAAGGGAAATAAGAACGACCCGGAAAATTACAGAATGATATCTCTGCTACCTAGCATAAGCAAGCTCTTTACAAAAATCATTGCCACAAAGATAATGAAGAGAATAGCAATAAACGAAGACCAACAAGGCTTCAGACAAAATAGATCGACAATTGACGCAATCTTCATCCTCAGAGAAATGATCGAAAAATCCCTAGAATACAACAAGCCGCTGTTTCTCTGCTTTGTGGAACTCAAAAAAAGCGTTTGATAGAGTACAAATAGCCGATATCATAGATATACTCCAGCAAAACAAGACACCCGTGTCGTACATTAACATAATAAAAGACCTCAGTAAAGGTAATACAACCAAGATCAAAACACCAAAGGGACTCAAAGAACAAGTACCAGTACTGACGGGGGTACGCCAGGGGGATAGCCTGAGCCCAGTACTATTCAACCTCATCATGGATCAAATAATCAACGGCGTAAAAGAAGTGGATGGAGGATATAGAATGGGACAGGAATCGATGCGGATACTGTGCTACGCTGACGACGCAATCCTGATGGCAGATAACGACGACGACTTTCAGCGACTGCTATATCGGTTCCAAACAAAAGCAAAGAACCTTAACATGCAGATATCAGTGGAGAAGACAGAATCAATGGTCATAGCAAAAGAACCCACTAGATGTAAACTGGCTGTAGATGACAAACCCATCCGACAATGTATGCGAGGCACGTACCTGGGAGTCGAGATAACAAGCTCCAAAAACCTACAACAGGAAGTCAGAACACAAATGAATAAAGCCTTAAGAATTTCTGGCTACCTAAGGGACCTCATATGGAGGAATAAATACATGTCCATCGAAAGTAAAGTCCGCATATATAAAACAGCCGTGAGACCGGTGATTACATACGCAGTGGAAACCCGAGCGGACACAACAAAAACGAAGAGCGTGATGAGAGCAACGGAGATGAGGACCTTAAGGAATATCAGAGGAGTAAGCTTGAGAGATCATGTAAGAAGCAGGGATATACGAACAGACCTTAAAATTCAAGACGTGGTGCAATTTACGCGAAAAAGACGAAGATACTGGCGAGACCACGTCGATCGAATGACGGGGGACCGATGGGCAAAATGGGCAAAGAACGAAAAACCGAACTTAAGGAGACCTCCAGGCCGACCTCCCAAGAGATGGTGCGAGAGCTGGACATCTGCTTTCCAAGAGGCTGAACAAAATTGAAATAGTAGAAGAAACAAGACTAAGTCTTAAGGAAAGAGAAAGAAGAAGAAGAAAAAATTATGTTTTCAAATTTCAGATTGAAGCAATATTTCATAGCGATTTGTTCTCAATTTATTAAGTCATTATGCCCAGGCGTCATTTACGGAACAATTACAAGCTAATTTCCGACCGTGTGGGACGCAGTGTGTCAACAGTGTTGATCTAGATGGTCTGAAGAAGTAACCCATAACCCTCGTCATGGATCATGACCTCGAGCAACTACAGCACGGGAAGAAAGTCACTTGTGCCTTACGGCTTTACAAGACAGAGTTTCCATAAGCTGGTTACTTGGAAATGCTTCATTGGAAGTTTTATAACAAAGAGTCTCTATGGCAACGATATATCGCAGAATAAGTGCTCGTGGGCTTCGTTCGTATAGACCATTTTTATGTCTTCTATTGACCACCTCCACATCGTGCTGCTCGGATTGAGTGCTGTAACGCTAGATCAAATTGGGATTGTGAATGGAATCGTGTGTTCTCTGACTAGTTCTGATTCTGTCTATATGTCCACAGTGGTCGTAGAAGACTGAGATGATTAGAGTTTGCTATGGAACGACATCCGACCCTAACATCGGGGGTGATGGTATGGGATGCGATAACATACAGTAGCAGGTCACCTCTAGTTTTGGTATGTATAAGTGATACATAAGGTTAGTCTTCTTCGGAAGTCAAAAATATTTTTAACCTTGGAACCAATATTACGACGTTTTCCAATGCCCGAGCGCCATTGATTGATAGAAATTTGAATGCAAATGATTATGTACGAAACGTACTGCAGCCTGTTGCACTGCCATACCTACGAAGGTTAATTCAACCTTTTGTCCAACAAGACCACGCACGTCATCAGTACATTAAGGGTTACTACAAGGTTATTACAAGGTTCTTACAAGCAAATAACGTGACCCTGCTACCATGGCCTTCTTGCTCTCCAGACTTGTCACCAATCGAACATGTATGGGATATGATGATGGTACTCGACTGAGTAATTTACCCCAACCATCAAAAAACCTACTTGACCTTCGTCCCCGAATTCAAGATGCCTGAGATTTCCAGCATGCCTGGAAGAATTATCGAATGCATAAGAAACCGAAGCGAACTTCAACATTTGTTATATTTTAATATTTTAGTTTCAAAATGAATAATTTCTTAAGTTTGATTAAAGAATCATTATGTATTAATTTTATTAAAGTTGATCAACTTATACTAGGTGTTTGAAAGTCAGTATCAAATTTTAATGCAACTGTGTCAGACAGATCTGTGATATACAGGTTAAACAGTAGGGAGGACAACATAAATCACAGCATTAAGTCAATATTAAGCTCCATTTGATTGTTCTTCAGATTACCCATAACAATTCGAGCCGTTCTATTAGCAAGCATATTGTTCACGGGGTTAGGTTATTTTCTGACATTAAATAGTACTGAGCAGCTTATAGATTAACACTTGTGTCCAGACAGTATTGTATGCAGCTTACAGATATATAAATCAAGCTTACTATGATTTTGTCACACATGTTATAGTTTGATTTATTTTGCTAAGCGTGTTAAAATACTCTGTTTTTTGATTATTTCTCAATTAGTATTGCTATTAGTATGTTGTATATCTTTTTTTACTTACTTACACTTACCTTCGCTCTTTTGTATTTTTAATTAAACATTACAATCTACCTTTGTCAAGACAATAAAATAACTTAGGATCGTTACTGTAACTTAAATTTCTAATATGGAATTATACACAAATATCGTTTACATTTTTAATTAATTTTGGGTTTGGGTTGATATCAACAATGCCATTTACCGAAGAACAAGATTCGTTTCTTTTGGAAGCTTATTTTAGTAACGGAGAACTGTTGCCGAATGATGAGTGGAAGTATTCCAATGGCTGATGTAGGCATTAGTTTCATGATCGATTTCTAGAAACGGAATTCCAATATGATAGATATGTTCATCGTCTTATAACTCGTTTTCGAAAAACTGGTAGTGTGTGGAAGAAACATCTTCTTGGTAAATCTAGTTTATTAACAGAAGAAGCACTAGAAGTTATTCAAGAAAGATTTGATGAAAGTCTTAAAAAATCTTTGAGGCAACTATCAGCACAAATGGGCAAAGCTATATATTTTGTTTAATGCATTTTGTTTTATTGATATTTTGTATTCAAATAATATTATCTTATGAAGCACGCCGTAATGCTACTAAATAGCTACATTTTCATCCATATAAAACGATTGTAGTATAGGAATTGTTGCTAGCAGATTTTGAGAAATGGAGGGGATTACAATTATAATAATGTAGCTCATGGTAATTTGTCGCAGTGGGTATCTATAAATCCAAATGTTTATGTAGAGACTATTATGCACCCGATTAAGCTGGGCGTTTGGTGTGCAAAGTCACTTATAGAATAATAGGTATCCCGTGTAGAATAATAGACCCAATTCTGGATAAAATTGAACACTTTTGTAAAACAACTTTTATATATCGTTTGTATTGAGTGAATCATCGAATGCAGGAATCAAGATTTCAGATAACAAACAGTCCGAAAAATAAATAATGAAAATTATAGAAAAGTGAAATGCAATGAACAATATGTTGAATGCTTCAAAATGTATAACCTTCATTAATACCCTGCCAACATTAAATTGCTTCACACTACACAAGAGGGCGCCACTTTGTAACAGTAGTAGGAGACCACTGTCAGTTAAATGACATGGAGCAAAGAGCGAACATTAAATAATCTGGTTCAAACTAGGCAAAAATGCGATTGAGACTGTGCAATTGATGCAAAAAGTGAATGGAGATAATTTTTATCTCATAAGTATCTACTCACAAGATAAAATTCATTCAGATGCAATGAGTAATTTAAAAATGGTGTGGGAACAATAGAAGATGAGCAAGGTTGGGTGTTCGAGGATGTGTAACGAGGATCTCATCGTAAAAGTGAAAGGACGGATTGAAATTTTGTTATGTGACTGTGAGACTGTTGGCTGATTAGTTTGGTGTAAATCGGAAAACGATTTGTTACATTTTATTGGAAGATTTAGGAAAGGAAAGCTTGCATCTTGGCTTGTGTCATATTCTTTCCTGAAAATCGAGTACGTGACCGTGTTCAGCAATAAAAATTTGATAAATTTCATTGTTGCGGGTCCCATGATCCCACAGCCAAACGCTAAAGTTCGGAACGGAAGTCACCGTCATCACTAAATCGAAGAAAAGCTCCTTTGAGAAAGTCGCAAGTGAAAAATACTACTTAACACCAGGTAGTTGCTTCTTTCTTTATGACTGTCCATCAGTTCACATAGCAGTAGTTTTACAGCAATTTCTGATTCGAAAGTAAATCACCCACCCTATTCACCAAATTGTTCCCCTGCGACTATAAATCTGTCGGCGAAAAGAAGATTCTATGGCGATGTTGAGGACATCTAAAGAACTGTAACATCGACTCTTTGGGACCCACAACAATAAGGTATGCAGAGGTTGTTTTAGTCATTGCCCAATCGTGCCACTCATTAAGAAGGAATGTACTTTTAACAGAATATATGCAGTATTCAATTGTCTTGTGTTCATTTTCTTAGTACGAACTTAGTCTCATTATTTAATTGTCAGCAATTCAAGATAAAAGGGAACCAGTAGGTGACATACAGGGCGTTAAAGCTTTATAAAAAAAAAAATAAATTCAGTTATAACTCAGAATTGAAAAAATTTTTTTTTCGATCTTGACTTAACATTTTAAATTTTTCTTAGCCTACATTTGATAGTAACCCCCAAAGAAAAAGCTGACCAGTGACGTACATAGTTAATGAAACCAAATATTTTGTTTGGAAAAAATATAACGTCACTGATTTTTTATCTCATTCAATTTTAGAATTTGCAGCACATTCTCTAAAAAATAATATTCTTGTTTAATTTTTGTAGAGAGAAATCGCACGACAGTTAAATGTTCCAAGTAATGAAATTGTTCATACTGTCTTAAAAGAAAAGCTCTTGTATCCTTTTCATTTTACAAAAGTGCAGCCACTGTATGATAATGACAATTTAAGAAGAAATAATTTTTGCAACTGATTTCTAAATATTTTGCGAGATCAGCCGAATTTTCATTAGAAAGTGTTGTGCATTACTGGGCGGATGAGAATCGAATGGTCGTTAAAGAGATTGATTGGTCATCAAAGTAGATTTTCACTGAACGTTTGGATAGAGATTATTAACCGGAGAGTGATTGGACCATTGTATCTTCCAAACCGACTAAATGCGGAAAATTTTCTACAATTCCTGAAAATTTGTTTTATAATTTGCCATTAGCTATCGTTCGAGACGTAATATTTATGTTGGACGGGACTTCAATTCACGACGCACGCATTGTAAGGGAATGGCTTAATATTTACTTGCTATAAATTTGGATTGGTCATAATAGCCAACTACTGCCGTGGCCACCAAGATCACCAGATCTTAATCCCATTGACATTTTTGCATGGGGTTTCATTAAGCATCATGTTTATGTCAGGCAACCTGCAGATATAAACGATTTGAGAAACAGAATAGACACAGCTGTACATTTAATCACACCAGATTTACTACAAAAAGTACAGAATGCTATTCCTATCCGATTTGCACAATGCTTAGAAACAGATTGTTTTCACTTTCAACATTTATTGTAATTTAGTTAAGTTTTCAGTTTGTTTATAATACAGCAGCGTTACAATAAAGCAATAATCAGCTATATTAACAAAGTAAATTGACAACTATTGACATTTAAATTAGGTTTATGTTGCTGTGGTTGTATTGTCATTGAATTGCACTATTCATTATTATATTATTATGAGTTGATAGAATCAGTTTCTAAAGTAGTGTTAGGAGGAAGCAATTAAAATCGAATATGCATTTTAGATAAAAATGGCTTAGAATAGTATTAAAAATCCACGTGCAGATTATCCACAAATTTATACACACCTGTAGATTAATTGCGTAAAAGTATTGTTCTAAATTCAATTTTAAATCAAAATTTTAACCCTAGGACTACCGAGCGAGTCCAATAGACCCGAAACGATTTTTAATCATTGTTTTATCGTACTTATGGTTGGGCTCATTTACTGGTATTAATAGACTTTTTAAGTACGAGTTATAGCTTTAAAATTTTGACAAAAAAATTATTTTAGAAAGAATGGTTTGGGCAGTATAAAAATATTTTCGCAATTTACCAACCGAGTCCGTTGGACCCATATGTCGTTTACTGTATAAATGTAGGTAAAGCGAGTATGGTTTACAATGATAGTGGTTCGCTTATAAATTCCACACTTCCCCGCTGCTGATAAACCTTTCTTGGAATTCCCCGATATATACAGAAAGGGGAAATCCCTTTATCATGCGGATTTGGGGACTTTACGTGTTTCAGCATATTTATAACCGCACGTTGTGAACAATGCATTGGTGCTTGCCGAATCTGTGTAGTGTTACTTTGTTACTGTGAGTAAGACAAAATCTATATTTTGCTCAGTTTTACTCATTACGGAAAATGGATCGTAGAAATAATGAATACTTTACACAACAACAGCAAGAGACAGTAGTAGTCGAAATGAGTGACGTTGAATACAATAGACGACGATAGAGAGGTAGATGCAGTCGTAGGCCTCATCGATGGAGGTGATACAAGCACAGCAGAAGAATCAGTTAGCAAAGAATCTGCTGAGAGCAGCGATGATGACCACAACAGAAATTCGGTTGGAGCTAATTCTTTTATATCAAAGAACAAACAAGTTGTTTGGCACCAAGATCCTATTTTACCTCATCACGGAAGACAACCATGACACAATATTTTACGAGAACGTTCAGGTCTAACACGTTTTGGAAATCGCCAAATCGATACACCTGCTTCTTTTTTTTTTGATTTATTTTCGTAAATCTCTTCTTGAAATTATCCTAAAGTGGAGGAATGAAGAAGGAGAGATTGTTTTCGGGAAAAATTGGATAAAAATGGATGTCTAAAAATTGATAAAATTTATTGGAGTTTTGATGCTAATAGGTGTATATAAATCTTATAACGAGGACGTAACACAACTTTGGAGCCAAAAAAATGGTCGAAAAATCTTTGGTACTATTATCGCTCGAAATAGATTTCAAAATATACGGTTGATGAACAGCTTGTAACTTTCAGAGGCAGATGTCCCTTTAGACAATATATTCCATCAAAACCTGGACGATATGGAATAAAATTTTGAGCCATTTGTGATAGTGTAACAACCTACGCATGGAAACTGGAAATTTATTCTGGAAAGCACGGAGAGGAGAGAGACAAGAATCAAGGCGAAAAGGTTGTAAAACGTTTAGTAGAAAAAAATTGAAAACTCTGGAAGGAATGTCACCTGCGACAATTTCTTTAACTCGTACAATTTTGCAAAGTATATGTTATCAAAAAACCTAACATTAGTTCGTACGATCCGTAAAAATAAGCCTGAATTGCCATCTTTATTTGTTGATTCAAAAAATCGTCAAGTATTTTCCAAACAGTTTGGTTTTACAGACGATGCGATGATTATTTCGTATTACCCAAAGAAACGCAAACTTGTAACGTTGCTGAGTACTCTGCACAGTGAGAAAAATGTTGATAATGACAAAAAAACCTAAGGTAATCCTGGACTATAATAAAACAGAAGGTGGCGTAGACAACATTGATAAAATGACACGATCATGAAAAGGATGACGAAGAGATGGCCTCTTGTAGTTTTTTATAACATGATAGACATCGGTGCCATGAGCGCATACATGCTATAGAAGCTCTTGAAACCTAATTCAGTTTTTGATTTGAAAAAGAGAAGAAACTTTCTAATTGAGCTAGGAATGGAACTAGCAGAATACAGGGATCACGAAAAAACAGAAGCAGAAGAAGAAGATGAAGCATCTACTAGTTCTGAGATTCCAAGAAAGAAGAAGAGATGTGATGTTTGTCTATCTTCAAAAGACAGAAAAACAAGAACAACTTGTGCACGTCGTAAAACCAATGTATGCGGTGAACACTCAGTAGTTATATGTAAGGAATGTGCTTAACCCACTTTTACTTTTATGTAAGTCATTTATATATTTTATTTTACAATATTTATGTCTTATTATTATTACTGCCTCTAATGGTCTTTTCTTATGTTGAATAAAATAAAAGTCAAATATAATAATGGTTACGCTATATTGAATTCAAAATAATCGCCGAATATTAGCTAAAACCCAGAATATAGTAATACGAGTCCAATGGACCCGCGCGGTAAGTAGCGATAGACCGTTTTCCTGGTAGTCCTAGGGTTAATTGGAATCTTCTATTATTTCTACCTATAATATCATGTTTACAATCAAAGAAAAATAATAAAGCAAGCATTTCGTGTTTACTTATATTTTACACGAACTAATACTCCCATTAATTTTTATTTCTTTGCAAGTTCTAATTTATACGTTAATTACATACAATAATACCTATGTACACGACATTTAAAAGATAAATCTCCGTTTTGTTTGATTTAAACTTGAAATTACTGGTTGTTGATACTTGGTGTGAATTGACAGAGATACTCATTTGTTATATAATAAATAATAACACTGATTAACGAATTTAAACTTTTTTTCGAATTTTCAGTTACAAATATGTGATCTTAAATCATTTTTTCACGTTGAATCCAAATCTGCTTTTGGTTTTTATCTAACATGGATAATTTAAGAGTAAAACATGATTTTATTTCGTAATAAAATCCTAATGTAATTAGATGTATCTACTATTAGAAAATATTCATAAAGTCCCTAAAATATTTTATTTCATAGCTTTCTTTTGTGTAATAGCGTATACAAGTCTTTTCTAACCAGTAACCAACAGTAATCACGCAACAATTTCCAAAGTTGAAAGGTCTTGATGTAAATGCTTCCTATGCTCATCACTTACAGTCTTCCTAATTGTCTGGGAAAAAATTCAAATGGGAATGTGAATAATGCATTTTTAGCAACATATTATATTCCATATTATGGTAAATTGTCAACATTTCGCTAACGTTTTCGCTTTCAGTTTTTGGAATTTTCCTCTTTATTGTTGCCCAAAAAGTCCTTTACAACAGATTTGAAACTAGTCCACGCCAAGTTTCCTTTTAGAGACCTATAAATACGCCTTTTTCTTTTATGTACTGACAGTGATATGTTCAAAATTCTTCCCACACGGTCCATACCTTTTACAAAATTTATATGCCCAAAATGAATATGCAAAAACGGCAAATAGGTTTGTTTCTATCAACAAGCCTCTCATTTAAAATATATTCTACCACAACTATCTGTCTAGTTGGCTAACTTTCATAATATAATTCTGTAATTTAACACGATGTCCTATACGTACGCAAAGTAACTGTATTTTGTAAATCCCAGTTGCATTCCTAATAATAAAGCTATTACTTTCAAATCTCCACAGATTTTCCATTCGTATCGTTGATAGTCTATGCTCACTAAAAGGTATGTCATAGTTTCATAAGATATCCTGAATATGTAATGGCAATGCATTGATTGCCCTTGTGCAATAGAACTTCTTCTAAACAAAACTTACATGCGTCAACAGTCGGTATTTTTCAAGTTTGTGTTTAAATCAAACTGTCAACATAGTAGGTGAGACTGTCGTCCATAGAATAAAATTGAACAAACTTTTTTTCACGGTTCCGGAAAGAACTGTGTTCCAATAAATTCAAACTTTTCAATCAGGAAGTCAAACAACACGGCTTTGCTTTTGCTTCAGTTCAAACCATGAACTAAATCGTTTAGTTGTCCCCGTATCATCGAATGTAGCTCGTTGGCTCATTGCTAGAAACAAGGTCAACATTTTCGCCATCTATTTATTCAAATGTTTCCGATGGCATAGATCAATACAGTGGCGAAAGTGCGTTATCACGGATGTTGAATTAGGATACACTGCAGTAGATAAGAAATTGAGTTTGTTGGCTGAAATCCCATGTATTTGCTCATGGAGCTTCATTTTGCATTTCAAGGTCATTAAACTATGACGTCACAGCTAAATAACTCAAAATACGTATGAACTGGTTAGCCTTTTTATTATCTGTTTACACCTGTTTTACACCTGGTTTGAATAGGTAACGAATATATACAAAAAGGTTCGAATAGATAATAAACAGTTATAAAACAGGTTGTAGCAGGTAATGAACAGGTATGAACAGGCCTGAACAGACCTGTTCATATCTGTTTTGCGTTACTCGGGCGTGACGTCACAGCTTAAATGACCTTCAATTACAAAATGAGACTCCATTAGAAAATACATGGGATCTCAGCCCAGAAATCCCATTGCTTATCTACTCACGACAGATTTTTAATTTTTTGGAGAGCAGCCTGCTCTCTTTGTAATGCCAAAGTAAGAATCGGTTAAATGATACCTTTCATTTCCTTCATATCATAGGTACGGCGAAGGGTATAAATAGACGGGCTCATTTTATCCACCGTCAAAGAAATATGTGGTGCCCATTGCTTATCTTGATTTCCAACTGGACATTATTCAAAGTACATATGATAAGCTCTCCTTATTAGCGAAGTAAAACATCTTTTTGGCGTTTAACAGTAAACTCTCGACGAACATACCCAAAACTATCCGGATCGTTCACACAATTATGGAACATGATTAACGTTTCTAACGTGTGTTCATTTGTAAAGTCAATCTAGGTTACTTTGAAATTTTGATAGAATAAGACGCATATACTCGTATATTAGTATGTGTTTGTTGTTCCGTAAACGTAAATCCAAATGACATTTGATAATGTCAATCACAAATATCAGTTAGTGCATAAAATAATCGTGCGTCGATTCTGGTTTAAATAATTAATAATTTTGAACGGAGGATTTTAAAGTGCATTGATCTTGAAGGACAACATTTTCAACATTTGTTATAGTTTTCAATAAATACCTATTATTTGTTATTTATTTGTATGTATGAAACTGTCAAAATGTACGACTTCGTAGGTTAAGTAGTAAATTTTAGTTTACGACATACTTCAAAATGTTCTCAGTAAATCACATGCTACTAGATTGACTTTTCAAATGAACACTTGTTATAGTTATCACTAGACTGCGGAACAGGCGCTATCCTCTAATGAGTCATGCAGACAGAGACAGAGTCGGTTTCGCTTAAATAATAAGATTGATGCAATACTCTCTCGTAGTCCTGATTTCAATCTCCTGAAAGGCTTTTGTAGTAATGTGCAAAATACGGAAATCGGTAGATATATTAAATTTAAAGATTATTATTTCTATGCGCCACTCACTAGCTCTGATGTTGAGCGAAGTTTTTCTATATGTAAAGACATACTGTCTAATAAAGAACGCACTTTACAGAACAAAGTTTAGAATATATTGTAATAATTAATGTGAATAAAAAATGTTTACTGTGGTATGACTAAGCGTTCATTTTAATTATAGGTGACATAATTAATTTCAAGTTTATACTTTTTCAATATTTTGCTTTTTTCACTATATAAAGTAAGTACATTTTGTGTGTATATCTGAAATTAATTTCAATTCAAGTTAATTTAAATTCATTCCGGTTAACTCCAGTGTTTTATTTATTTTCGTCAAAATAAATTTCCGTGTATACATTTCATTCCCTTTATTATGACTCCGTCTGTTTGCATTAAAAGACGCACAAACAGATAACTTTTATCAATACCATCGCGCTATAGCATTCATATGTTACATTGATAGATTGTACATTGTCGGCACCGATGAATCACACCCCATACGGATAACGCCGTTTTCGCAGTCTAGTTATCACTCAAAACACAAGAAATTTTCTTTGTTAAGCAGTGGTAATATAACTTCAATCCTTTCATAAAACAGAACCATTACTGAAGCGGTTCGTACATAAATTATTTAACTTATGGGAAGTTCAAATAATATTTACCGATAGTGAATAATATATGCGGAATGCAATTACATCATTTCCAAAAGTTCTTATCACTACTGTTATTATAATTATATTGTCCAGTAGAACTTCAAATGCATATAATATATCAAAAATTACACGTCGTAGAAGAAATCTGAAAGCAGATTTGAATTGAGAATGAAAAGTTACATAAGGATTACCTACTTTTGTTAAGTACCAAAAAACTCTGTTAATCAGTGTAATCAGAAACTAAGCAAATTTAACCGATAGCATTATGAAAGGAATATTGATTGTATCAGAATAATTGAACATACATGAGTGGGTAAAACCCAACCAGTTTTGTATAATACAAAGGTATTTTTAATAATATAAAATATTATTAAAAATCTGGCGTGAAGAACACAAATACAGGTTCACTATTAATATTTTTATATTATTAAGAATACCTTTGAATTATACAAAACTGGTGGGGTTTTACCCACTCATGTATGTTCAATTATTCTGATACATTACACATGCGGTTAGTCCGTAGTATCAGTGAAGACACAAACAAAATGCAGTTTCTAGAGAGACAGCTGTGCCATCTTTGGAAGGGCGTCGTTGGTTCGCATTGGTTATGTGGACAGGGCGAGGTACTTCGGCTGTCTGACAACAGGCAGCGCTGAATTTACTTCTACGCTCGGTCTGGATAATTTCTGTGATATGGCGATGTGGTTCTTTTTGTGAATGTGTCTGAAGATATCCTCTCTCCAGCAGGGGCGTACCGATGAGCATGTAGAAAGGCGAAATACGTATCTACGTCCCTGGGGAGGGATATGATCGGACACGTTCACAAACAATATTAATAGTGAACCTGTATTTGTGTTCTTCGCACCAGATTTTTAATAATATTTTACATTATTAAAAATACCTTTGTTTTATACAAAACTGGTGGGGTTTTACCCACTCATGTATGTTCAATTATTCTGATACATTACGTATGCGGTTAGTCCGTAGTATGAGTGAAGACACAAACAAAATGCAACTTCTAGAGAGACGGCTGTGCCATCTTTGGAAGGGCGTTGTTGGTTCGCATTGGTTGTGTGGACAGGGCGAGGTACTTCGGCTGTCTGACAACAGGCAGCGCTGAATTTACTTCTACGCTCGGTCTGGATAATTTCTGTGATATGGCGATGTGGTTCTTTTTGTGAATGTATCTGAAGATATCATTTCTCCAGCAGGGGCGTACCGATGAGCTTGTAGAAAAGCGAAATACGTATCTACGTCTCTGGGGAGGGATATGTTCGGATACGTTCACAAAAAATATTAATAGTGAACCTGTATTTGTGTTCTTCACACCAGATTTTTAATAATATTTTATATTATTAAAAGTACCTTTGTATTATACAAAACTGGTGGGGTTTTACCCACTCATGTATGTTCAGTTATTCTGATACGTTACACATGCGGTTAGTTCGTAGTATGAGTAAAGATACAAACAAAATGCAGTTTCTAGAGAGACGGCTATGCCATCTTTGGAAGGGCGTCGTTGGTTCGCATTGGTTATGTGGACAGGGCGAAGTACTACGGCTGTGTGACAACAGGCAGCGCTGCATTTACTTCTACGCTCGGTCTGGATAATTTCTGTGATATGGCGATGTGGTTCTTTTTTATGAATGTGTCTGAAGATATCCTTTCGCCAGCAAGGGCGTACCGATGAGCCTGTAGAAAGGCGAAATACGTATCGACGTCTCTGGGGAGAGATATGTTCGGACACGCTCACAAAAATATTAATAGTGAACCTGTATTTGTGTTCTTCACACCAGATTTTTAATAATATTTTATATTATTCAAAATACCTTTGAATATTGATTGTTTAGATTAAAATTATTTGTTATTATGTAATTATTTGTTTAATTAAGCGTCGTTATAAGTAGAAAATATAATACACTGATGGAGAAAATTAGTGCCCCAGCTATAAATTTATGACTACATATATAAATTTGTTCATCAAAGAGCCTTATAGATCACACATTTTCCGAAAAAAATAAGTATCCCTGTACTGTCACTTGAATCAGTTCTCCCTTAAGTCATTTCTATGCATGTTAAGACTTGTTTTGCGCTTATATGCAATATTGCATTGTTATTGTCAGCAAGTGTTCTTTTATCTTCCTGTTTTCTTAATTTGTGGTCAGATTTTCATTTTGTTTGGATTGTGTACATATTGAAAAGCCTCCGGTGAGAAATTTAAGTGAGCATGATGCTGTGAAAATTGTCACTTTGATTCAAGAAGTGTATAGCCAACGTGAGGTTGCACGGAAGCTTGCTGTTCATCATACGACCATTGGTCGATGTCTTCGGCGGTTTAGGGCATCAGTTTCATATGCTAAGAGACCATAATAAGTCTGGCTAAGGTTCACAAACCAAACGGACGATCATTTTATACGCTTACAAGCATTAAGAAATCGGTTCTTCACCGGTTAAAAAATATATTTCAGGATATTCGAAATGTTTCGATTTTTTACAAAACATAAAGAAAAAGGCTCCAGGAATCTAGATTGAGTGCAAGACACCCTGCAACAGGACCTCTCTTAACCATACCCCACAAGCAAGTTAGGCTTGAGTTTGCTCGGGAACATGTGGATTGGAATTTGGATGACTGGAAGAGAGTCTTGTTTACTGGAGAAGATCAAGAGAAAGATAGACAAGCTCAAGTGTCTTTCCGTGGAGGGTCAATAATGTTTTGGGGTGGCATTTCTTTCGAGGTCCGTACGGATCTTGTAGTGATCCGAGGAAGAGCATTAAATGCTCCGAGATACATCTAGGAGATTCTGGGAGAACATGTCGCACCTTTTGCAACTTACATAGGAGACAATTTTTTGCTTATGGATGATAATGTCAGACCGCACCGAGTCCGGATTGTAAACGAATATCTGAACGAGGTTGGCATTCAACGCTTAGAGTATCCGGCGCATAGTCTTGACCTGAATGTGTTACAACACGTTTGAGATCAGCTTAAACGACACATTAGACGTCGAAATCCTGCTCCAGAAAACTTGGTTGATCTGGAAAACGCAGCTCTTGAGGAATGGCATAACATTCTCCAAGATTACATCATAAATATTTTCCATAGTGTCCAAAGACGTTTGAGGGAAGTTATTCGATTTAGAGACGGCAATACACGATATTTAAACTGTTAAAAAATGAAACTTTTGTTTATTTTCAATTTTTTTCATTCCTATGTTTTCACTGAAAATTTGAATAAATATGGATTATTTTCTTGGTTCTTTTTTCATGAAAAAAATTTTCAAAATCATTGAGAAACAATTCTTTGTATTTTTATTTCAATAAATTAAATTAATTTTGATAGGTATACTAAGATTGAAAGAATTAATTCAAAATTTATTAAGCGGTGCGCTAATTTTGTGTATCAGTATAATTACGTTAAATTTGATTTACAAAATATTATCTATACAATTGTATATAAAAGCCTAAAAGTACAAAGTGTATAGCAGATGTACACAATAAAGTAATTTGGAAATTTTAGGATAGGAAATCGATTGCTAAACGTTATAAATGAGTAATACACACGTGCTTAACTTATGTAAATTTATGATTTTTCTAGTAATAAGCCTAGAAAAGCTAATACAATATTGAGCATTAAATATATTTCTGAACATATTGTAATTAATTTTATATGATAACGAATTAGTAAAGGAATTACGACGGGAACACTAAAAAAATCTAGAATGGCCATGATTCTAAAAAAAATGAAATTAATTTTTATTTGACAGCCACTTTTTAATGTTTTGCGAGTTGATTGCCATGTAGTTTGTTCGATTTGTTCTAATAATTTGTTAATTATCATAATTTACAGATTTTGTGATCACTCAAAAACGAATTTGCCTAGAGAACATGATTTTGTACGGTTTTAAATAGTCATTAACGCCTATACAAGTGAATATTGACAATGCAGTATATCAATAAGAAAACTGACTCAACCTATTCTAATCATTTAATAGAGAATGAGCACGAATTTAATTTACAATTCGACACCATATATGTAGAAAATAAAGGTAGAAAACTAAATTGTTTAGAATCTTTAGAAATTAATAAACTTAAAAACTCAGAAATGTTACTAAACGATAAATTAGACTTGAATTAATCCCCACTGTTAAATCTGTTCACCCATTGAAATATTGTTTCTTAGTTGCTTATACTATATTTTTATACTTAAACTCACACAAGTAGGACATAGTATAGTTTTCAAAAAGCAAAATATAAATGTAATAGTTCCTAGAATTTTAACTTGGGTCAACTACCTGATTAACGCTGTATCTTGTATGTATCTTTAGTCTTAAGCTGAATTTGAAGAAGCTACTGTGTTAGCGAAACAGCTGTCATTATTTTATTAATAAAGTGTAAATCTAAAACATCTTATGTGTGTTTTATTTATTAGTATACAAGTGAAGATCAGCTCAGAAGACCATTCGGCGAAGAAGCCCCATCTAAGGCAACAATTTATAAATTGTACAGCAAATTCAAAATAGATTGGTTCCTTTCTTAGTGATGAATTTCGTGAAGGACGTTCAAGAACTGCTGTTATTGATGAGAATATTTACATCAACAGTTAGACGTGAGAAAATTTTGTTGACGATGGATTCTTCCGATCAAAAAGAACAACGCATTCAAGCATCATTTGTCATTAGACTGCTCTCAAAGTTTCAGCTAAATCCATCGCGTAGGTTCATATACTCGATTGAAGCAACAAACTTTGGTTCATTTAGAAAAATGGAACAGGATGAGTTTCGTGCGATGATTAAACACTTTTATTTAATAGGTTTAACACAAAAAAAGATCAAAGCCGAGTTGGATGAAGTTCGTGGCACAGCTGCACGTGTGCTTGCAACTGTATACAATTGGATAAATAAGACTTTCTCCGAAATTATTGACAAAATCCACGATATAGCTTTGAGTGATCGACGTATCAAAGTGCGCGAAATAGTTGGCGCACAAGCTTATTACAAGGTACTGTATTTTAAATTTAACAGAAAAAATTGAGTTTGAAAAAGTCTCTGCAAGATGGGTGTCGCGTTTGCTCTCAGTGGAAAATAAACGGAATCAAGTGATCGAATCGGGTGTTGGTTTGACACTTTTCTGTCTCAATTCTGACGAGTTTCTAACATGGATACACTACTATACTCCAGAAACAAAGAAACAATTGAAATAGTGGGTTTTTAAAGGCGATCCGGTCCCGAAGAAGGCAAAGACGGTTAAATCATCCAACAAGGTGACGGTGTTTTGGGATCAACGCCGTATAATCTACATCGATTACTTGGAAATTAACAAACGATAAATGGAGAGTATTATGCAACGTTACCGCGCAGGTTTAGTGAAGAAATCAAGGAGAAATGTCTTCATTTGGCTAAGAAAAAAATTATCCTCCACCAAGACAATGCAGGGTGTACACTTGCGCAGTTTCAGTAGCGAAAATCATCGAATTAAAGTTTATTATTATTACAATGACGATTCAGTCTAAAATCATTAATAAGGAAAAACCACATTCTTTGTACAGCAATAAAGCCAATTGGGAGCTATTTAGAGAGAAACTTTATCAATATACCACCTTAGACACCCCACTAAAATCTGCTATAGATATTGAGACGGCAGCCGAAAAATTAATAAAAGATATCCAATCCGCGGCTTGGTTTGCTACTCTAGATTCTATAAAGAATGAGCTTAAGAACGAAATTCCAATTACAGTTAAACAAAAATTAGCCGAAAAACGTCATCTAAGAAAACAATGGCACCGGGCAGGAACAGTAGAAGACAAAAGTAGAAAAGCTACAAAAGTACTAAAGGATATGTTGGCTAAAAATCAAAGTATTAAAAATTACCTAGAGAAATTAACACCAACAGAAGATACGAATTACTCACTATGAAAGGCAACAAGAAAATTGAAAAGACCTGTTCAACACAGGCACCAATTAAAGATAATACAAACAACTAGGCAAGAAGCGACAAAGAAAACGATTATGTATTCGCAAACCATCTGCAACAAGTATTCCAACCATTTCATACTGAAATCTCTACAGAAATACAAAATTCCCTAAATGCACCTTATAAGGTAGACCTCCCTCACCATAAAATTAAAATATCACATATAAATAAAAACGATCAAGGAAGAAATTGATATTAACAAAGCTCCTGGTTTCGACCTCATCACTGGCAAAGTTCTCCGAGAATTGTCTGAAAAAGGTTTTAGACTATTAACCTTTATTTTCATTGCCATTCTTAAACTAAACTACTTTTCAAATATCTGGAAAGTAGCACAGGTAGTCATGATCTTAAAACCAGGCAAGAAGCCAGAAGCATCTTCATCTTATAGACCAATAAGTCTTCTACCAGTATTTTCGAAGGTATTTGAAAAAATATATATTAAAAGAATATTAGAAATCTTACAGGAAAGGAACATGATACCACAATATCAGTTCGGATTTATAAATAATCATGGAACTATAGAACAGATTCATAAATTGGTAAAGAAGATTAACAGAGATTTTCAAGCAAAAAAATATTGCTCCGCAGCCTTCGTAGACATGTCCCAAGCCTTCGATAAGGTGTGGTATGATTGACTATTCTATAAACTGAAAACATACTTGCCTCATCCTCACTATCAACTTCTAAGATTCTACCTAACTGACATTTCCTTTTGAAACAAAACAACACCTACACCGATCTATATCTTATTTTATCTGGTATCCCACAGGGAAGCATATTAGGCCCAATCGTATTTTTACTATATACGGTTGACATACCTGCTACTAAGCTGACAACCATAGCAACATATGCTGACGATACAGCAATTCTTGCATCTCCTATTGTTCCTGTCATGGCTTCAAGAAATCTTCAGAAAAACTTAGATAAAATTCAAAACTGGATTACGAAATGGCGTATGAGGGCCAATGAATCCAAATCTACACATATTACTTTTACATTGCGACGTTAAACCTATCCACCTGTCAGAATCAACGGTTGTAAACACACACAAGCTGACACCACAAAATACCTAGGAATGCAGCTCGATAGGCGTCTCCATGGCAGACACATATCTTTGCCAAACGTAGCAGTTAGGCATTAAATTATATCAAATGTATTGGCTAATCGGTCGCAGATCACAGCTATATCTCTATAATAAGCTGTTACTATACATATCCGTTCTAAAATCAATATGGACTTACGGTATCCAGCTCTGGGAGACCGCCAGTAATTCGAACATCGAAATCCTACAGCGGTTCCAAAATAAAATGATAAGTGCCATACTTGACGCCCCAAGATATGTACACAACTATGTCATCCAACGTGACCTCCCTATTGCCACCATTCAAGAAGCTGTTGCTCTCTATAGTTATACTCGTAAATACCATGACAGAGTAACACATCAGCCAAATGTGCTAGCCAAACGGATATTTAGATAAGACGGAGAAGTGAGACAGCTGAAAAAGATCACACCCTCTGATCTAGGGACTAAACTTATATGTATAATGGTGTTACAATCACAAATACATAGTTATATAAAGTGCGGTCATAAAGTTTGGAACCAAGCTTGTAACCACATTTTTAGGAAAAACGCTCGGACAGGTAAATTTTCTTTTTTAAGACGCCATCTTTTGAGATACAATTTTTTTCTATGACGTCATTGGTTTTCGAGTGATGGCGTTATCAACACTTTCTTTAAATGGCAACCATATTATTTTTTTCTCGTTTTTGGTAGATCTTTATATCCACCAAATAGTGATAATAAAACAATTGGTATGTAGCATCACAATTTCTTGGAAAAAATGATATAAATTTAGAAAAAAATACGAAAATTTTATTTTTGTACAAAATTAAAATCAAATTAAAAAAAATACATCTGAACTTAAATTTATTGTAACAGTTAACGTAAATTTTCAAAATGGACCCCACCAATCAACTGACACTGTCCCAGCCGAGTGTAAATGCTTTGCGATCAATAGTAATCTGCGTTATTCGCTCCAGGTCAAAAGAAATTCGTCTTCCCAATTGGCCAATTACTTATTAAAAAATCTTATTTAACATTAAATAGTTTCACAAAAAAGGGCCAAAGAAGTTTAATTTATTTAAAAAATTGACATGATGTGGCAGACCATTTCTTAATTAAAATTATCGTCCAAAAATTGAAGATTTCAAAAAAAATTACTGAAATATGTAAGTAAGTTTTTTTCACACTTCTGTCTTGTGTGAGGACTTAAATATTCTTCTTGAACAAACCGGATCGTCAAAAGCACATGTACTCATGTTACTATGCAAAAAATTTACAAAAACAAAAACACGCACTTTTTTGCAAGATATTTCTTTATGACATTCTTGCTTCTTTTTATACAATTTATGTACAAAAATTTTAGTTTGAAATTGTTTCTATGGCGACAACATTGTTGAATTATTTACTTCTATTTTTGACGTTAAATTTTTGAGATATTGCGTAAAAATTGTTCATTTTCGCTAATATAAAAAATGGCACATTTATCTGAGCGAGAAAGAATCGAAATTTTAATTATGGTTGGGTATGGGGACAGACAAAGAACGAATGCAGAAGCATGCGAATTGTTTAACCATGAACATCCTGATAGACCTCCAATTACCAGGTCTACGGTGACAAAACTAGTTGGAAAGTTTACCGAAACTGGATCCGTAAAAGATCTACCACGGCAAGGTAGGAGAAGTAGGAGAAGATGTGAAATTAAATGTGCTTCTAGAAGCAGAAGAAAGGCATCATGTTTCCACCAGACAGACAACATGCGTTAGCCAATCAGGTGGCTCACTCATTTGTCGTCAACTTATTTAAAAAAGAACACTATCGTCCTTACAAAGTTCAACTTGTACAGGAATTACATGAGGATGACGAAGATCGTCGACTGCAGTTCTGTAAAGACGTAATGTTACGTAGTGACCAAAATCCAAATATCTTGGAAAACATCGTCTTCTCAGATGAAGCTACGTTCTGCCTAAATGGATCTGTTCACAGCCATAATTGCAGATATTGATCGCAGAACAATCCGCATTGGACTCAAGCGTGTCATACTCAGAGCAGAGGAAAAGTTAACGTATGGGTTGGAATGATTGGACGACGCATATTAGGACCATATTTTTTTGAAGGAAATTTGACTGCTGTGCAATATTTAGAATTTTTAAGATTTGAACTGGCTCCAGCGCTCGCTGTTATTTTCCCAAATCACGAGGATGGTGATGTACCCCATCCAAATATTTGGTTTCAACAAGATGGGGCGCCTCCCCATTATGATGTAGAGGTTCGCCACTATCTTAACGAAATATTTCCCAATAAATGGATTGGACGGAGAGGCGCCATAGAATGGCCAACTCGTTCTCCTGACCTGACTCCGTTAGACTTTTTTTTGTGGGGTTATTTGAAATCGAAAGTGTATTTTAACAAACCGAACAATTTAGAAGATTTAGAAGAACGAATTCGCGTAGAACTTACACAAATATCCCCAGACATAATTGAGGCGAGTATACGAAGTGTTTACACTCGGCTGGGACAGTGTCAGTTGGTTGGTGGGGTCCATTTTGAAAATTTACGTTAACTGTTACAATAAATTTAAGTTCAGATGTATTTTTTTTAATTTAATTTTAATTTTGTACAAAAATAAAATTTTCGTATTTTTTTCTAAATTTATATCATTTTTTCCAAAAAATTGTGATGCAACATATCAATTGTTTTATATCACTATTTGGTGGATATAAAGATCTACCAAAAACGAGAAAAAAATAATATGGTTGCCATTTAAAGAAAGTGTTGATAACGTCATCACTCGAAAACCAATGACGTCATAGAAAAAAAAATTGTATGTCAAAAGACGTTTTAAAAAAGAAAATTTACCTGTCCGAGCGTTTTTCCTAAAAATGTAAAATAATGCGGTTATAAGCTTGGTTCTAAACTTTATGATCACACTGTATAACCAATTGGACAAAATGTATTTAGTTTTAGTAGCATATATATTGTTTCAACAGCCTACTCAAGTCATTTTGTTATATTATCAAACCAATTGATGGTTACTCTTATGTAGATTTCTAAATAAAGGAAGTTATAAAAAAAATATTACAATTATTACAACATCTACCCTATTCACCAGATTCGCCCCAGTGACTTTTTTTATTCCCAAACTTGAGAAAATGTCTCGGCGGAAAACGATTCACAACTAACGAAAAGGTTATCGCCCAAACAGATGCCTATTTTGTGGATTTCTCGAAATCCTTCTTTTTTGACGGCTTAAAAAAGTGAAACGCATATATTGTTTTGGTAATGTTCATGCCATTTAATGTAAACATATGTATTTAATTTTTGTTTCTGATTTCTTGATCTGGTTAGTACTTCAAAACTAATTTAAATAATATCTGTTAACACAATTTTCCGAATTGTAACTCTATAATGTCAAATGTGTTATTGCATCTATGTACCCAGTATTTACTTTTAAAGCATTATTCCTCCAAAATGCTCTCGTCTCTGTTCGGTTATTCACATTACAGCATTTTACAATTTGAGTAGTTTTGTTGCGAAAACTGTTTATATTAGGAACACGAAAATGTTACATCATAGTCACTTAAACGAAACGTTTTTAAATGCTTTTCTAAATTTGAATTTCCGGAACGTGATAATGGTGTTTATTGGTCTTCACAATGTTTTAACTTATGTCCTAAAATATAATTTTGGAAATTGTCAAAAAATCATAGTTCTTGCTATATAATATTATTAACGATAATATATTGTTATGAAATCTTTATTGGGAAAAGGGTTTAGATATAGATAATTTTAGTGTGAAATTTTTTAGATGTTAGAATAGTAACATGTCAAAAGGTTGTTAAAAAATGTGACATTTGCAAACGTTAAAATTAAAATATTAATGAAATTTATTTTGAATATTATAAGTAGTCGGGAGTTTTGAAAAAAAGGAAGTGATTATTGATTTGGAATAGCAACAAAAAAAAATTGACGAACTCATAAAAAAATTTTTCATGTTCAATTCGGCTGTAACTATATTATATACCACATGGTAAGGAAGACCAGTATCTTCAACTATTTGTGTAAAAGTCACGCATCGATCTTGCAGCATGAGATCATGGACCTTCTTAACAGTTTCTTGATGGGCGTTCCATTTGCATATTCGTCTGAACACGACTGTCTGCCACATTTAAACTCACGACACCACCTTTTAACTATATCATATTGTAATAACGCAATGCAGTTGTGTGTATGCAAACATTCTCAATGAGGTCACAGCCTCGTTCCCGTAATGCAAGTGTAACGTGTGTTACAAATACGTCCTCGCTAACGCGAGTTGTTTGCAAACACAAACTACACGTCAGGGTTTGTATTATATTCCCTAAGTAGTCCGAGGATCTTCTCTTATGTATATATAGACTGTAGTGTAAGTAAGAGAGATCATTCACATCATTCACATTCACAGATTCACATTCACATTCACACATTCAGTCTACATACTAGTTAGTAAGAATGTATATAATTGTTATCCAGTTTTAAGTGTTGTTTAAATTATATTATGTTACCCGTTCGTTGTGAGTATCATTTACGACCATAAGCCGCCCAACCTGCTTTCCAATGGGGGCCGCCCAAGCGGCCCATATTACATGCCGATCCTCCAGGCGCGTAGGGCCCTATCACTTAAGGCCCTCTTATCACATGGCGTCCTGCCACGAGCTTGCACAAACGGCTCTTATCACATGGCGATTCCTGCCAGCCACTTAAGGCCCTATTACCACATGGCGATCCTTGCCAGCCACTTACGGCACAGCCTTATCACAGGACGATCCTACCTATCTACACGTCTAAGGCTGGAAAAGACCAAGTGGAAATCCGGAACGAATCATGGTAACGGAAAGTTGGCAAACCACTAAGAAAATGTACTACGCGATGGAAGAAGGCATCTCCGTCCCCTACAAGGAGCAAGAAAGAAGAAATGCAGGTATTCCTTGTAAAATAAATTTAACAAAGACAAGTATGCAGTGTAAATAGTGAATGGACAATGCAAGACTTTCATAAACTGTGTACATTTCGTTAATTGAAATGTTTACTATTAGTTTAATGCAAATACACAATATGTGTATTAATAAATTCTGCATACGCTAACAATTGTAAAGAGCGTGACATTGTTATTTTGTTGTTTAGGGTCAAGTTTATTTGAAAACTAATATATATAATTGTAAAAGCATTTAATTATGGCTGAGAAATTTAAATTTAAAACCTGTCCAAGTTTGTTAGTTAAATACGCGAGAATGTAGAATTTTATACATTTTTTTTTTAAAAAGAAAGACGCTTATACACAATGAAGATATATGTTATATTTCTTTTGTCATAAGTTCAATTACGTGCATAAAAATGCATGCGTCTTCATCTTTTTTAATAAGCGCCATACAAGAATGTTGCAGTTCATGTTGTTTATTAAACGAACAAATAAACAATAACAGGTATATTTAAACTAGTCGCGAATAAACAAACATAAGGAAAATAGAATATGTATAGTTTAAAAATACTCGAGTCAAGTTCGCTTATAAGAATGCAAACACATCATTTATTTCTAAACGACGATACTTGGCATTGAAAAGAATAGTGCCGACGCATTCAAAAGTTCGCAATAAAAGAGAATAATTTTAAATTAATAAAAGAAACCAATATACGAGGAGTGTTATATTAATTTTATATTACAAGAATTCCGAAAATATTGTCACAAATGCCTTAGAAGTTGATTCCAATGCCATAACGGTTAGTAACGGGACGATTCGATAGCATCCTAATCACGTCTGGAGCCCTATAAGACGACAGAGACCTATCGATTGTACCTTTACGACACCAACAACAGTGCAACCTACAGGACAGATCATCCTAGAGTTGTGGAACTGGCGAAAACGTTAACCAACCGAATCAGACGAACTTCAAAGTAGGAGAAAGGCAAAAAAGACTCCAATTCGCCCCTAGGTCGTGACGAAGCAAGCATGCGCTTCCAGGAAGTGATCCTGCACGACAGAAAACGCTCTCAGAATTTTTTTTAGAGATTACAGTTATAACAAAAGTGTGTTTTGTTAACTGGTCTCAAGTTTTTCTATATTGAAGAAAAGGCTTACAGCATAAGGGAAGTTCCGCTGTACAAGCACCCTTACTGTGGTCAGAATAAGCTTCAAAAGATAGTTCTGCGCAGGAACATGACAGACACGAAATATGTGCTGTCCAGGGAAATACACGAAAGAGTGATTTCCAGAATAATTTTTTCCATGGAGGAAAATAGATAGAAAAACGGAGAGTCGATTTATTTTAAAGTATGGTTGGAAGGGGAGCATAAGAATTGGGAGCGCACAAAATTGGAGACAAACAATCAAGTATAAGGAATCGAAAACGAGCAATCAAAGCAAAGAGTTAAGACAAACAAGCGAACATGAAGAATTCAAGACAGAGAATCGAATGCGAAAAATTAGAAATTAGAAGCAAGAATTGCAAATACGAAGTAAGTCAACTATTAGATATATACGAACACATGATATAGGAATAAAATACAAAAGCGAACAGACTAACAAAATTGAGACAGTGTACAAAGGCCCGATTATTGATTATTAATAATTATTATTTTTGCAACAATGTAAAAACGTACTAGGTAGCAGTACCTTGAAAATTTATTTAAAGTCTTACAATCTATGTTATATATTTATCATTACAGTTTATTTATTCGTTAAATATCTATTATTATAAATTGTATTATTATATTGTATTGTATTATTGTATTGTATTGTATTATTGTATTGTACTGTATTATTGTATTGTACTGTATTATTATATTGTATTGTATTATTGTATTGTATTGTATTATTGTATTGTATTGTATTATTGTATTGTATTGTATTTTTGTATTGTATTATGATATTGTAGAATAGGAATAGGGAAGGTAACCGGAGAGAAAGGTTTTAACGTGAGAAAAACAAACACCTCAGCGTTATTTTTCTTAACCCCAGGAAGGGTGGTGTAATAACGCAATGCAGTTGTGTGTATGCAAACATTCTCAATGAGGTCACAGCCTCGTTCCCGTAATGCAAGTGTAACGTGTGTTACAAATACGTCCTCGCTAACGCGAGTTGTTTGCAAACACAAACTACATGTCAGGGTTTGTATTATATTCCCTAAGTAGTCCGAGGATCTTCTCTTATGTATCTATAGACTGTAGTGTAAGTAAGAGAGATCATTCACATCATTCACATTCACAGATTCACATTCACATTCACACATTCAGTCTACATACTAGTTAGTAAGAATGTATATAATTGTTATCCAGTTTTAAGTGTTGTTTAAATTATATTATGTTACCCGTTCGTTGTGAGTATCATTTACGACCATAAGCCGCCAAACCTGCTTTCCAATGGGGGCCGCCCAAGCGGCCCATATTACATGCCGATCCTCCAGGCGCGTAGGGCCCTATCACTTAAGGCCCTCTTATCACATGGCGTCCTGCCACGAGCTTGCACAAACGGCTCTTATCACAATATGATACTGTAGATTCCCTTAATCTATCCACCAAATCTTGAAGAATTTGAGTTGGGGGTCATCTCTTTTAAACGTAAGTATTTAATCACCACTCGTTGCTCGACACGATCCATTTTAATACTGATATGTGACTCTCTCGACCTCGGGAGTTTACTGTATAATGAGTCAGGGGCGGAGCAAAGGGATCAGTCCTCGTATATATTAGAATAAAGTGACTGAACCATATAGACCTTTTAATAATTCCCTCAACTTATGTATTTAGCGTATGGCATCTAAACATATCTGTACAATTTCGGATACATGCAGCTAACTCCGTAGGTTTGATGATAAGTAGCACCCAATAAGTTGTAGCCCTGAATTGTTCCTCTTGGAGAAAAGATCCTCTTCGCTTTCTACATGCGATTCTTGACTAGCGACTACGTCAATGTTATTTTGGACAAGTATCCTCAAAACATTCACGTTTACTCCTACTTATTTCCTCAATGTAGTCTATATGACATACATAGACCATATGTCCAAACTTTCTAGTCAATTGGATCTTAGGAGGGCCGTTGCCTCTGTTTATACCATGTTTGCAGCCATTGATGATGTGTTTACGGCCAGGAGATCCAGGTACTTCAGGACTATTTGGCTGCCCTTTGTGCTAGTTCGTTTAGCGTTATCCAGGGTGCACTTGATGCTACTATTCTTGGATAATATTTGTTCTTGCTTTTAGTATAATATTTTTATGTTTCATATGTAGTTTAAGCGACAGTATAGACGATATAAATATATGACAAATTGGTATTCATAGACCGCGTCGGTAGTTTGTCTGGAGAAGGATAGTTGTGACGTATTTTACAACCGACCTCAAGAACGCAGTCAACCATTTAGAATATCAAATCATCATATCGTCTTATATTGTATTTGTATTCCGAGAATAATGTGGCATATGCAATTTGTCTTATTTCAAAAAGTTAAAAGTAAAAAAGAAATTTAAAAAGGTATTTTTAATAATATAAAATATTATTAAAAATCTGGTGTGAAGAACACAAATACAGGTTCACTATTAATATTTTTTGTGAACGTGTCCGAACATATCCCTCCCCAGAGACGTAGATACGTATTTCGCCTTTCTACAGGCTCGTCGGTACGCCCCTGCTGGAGAAAGGATATTCTCAAACACATTCACAAAAAAGAACCACATTACCGAAATTATCCAGACCGGGCGTAGAAGTAAATTCAGCGCTTCTACGCCCGGTCTGGATAATTTCGGTGATGTGGTGATGTGGTTCTTTTTTGTGAATGTGTCTGGAAATATTCTTTCTCCAGCAGGGGCGTAACGATGAGCCTGTAGAAAGGTGAAATACGTATCTACGTCTCTGGGGAAAGATATTTTCGGACACGTTCACAAAAATATTAAGAGTGAACCTGTATTTGTGTTCTTCACACCAGATTTGTAATAATATTTTATATTATTAAAAATACCTTTGTACTATACAAAACTGGTGGGGTTTACCTACTCATGTATGTTTCAATTATTCCGAAATTTAAAAGTTATATTATAATTTCTCGGCCTCTTAACCGCGCGTAAGATGTATTTAGAGAAGGTCTGTTATTGACGGTTCTATGGGATTGCATTCGTCATTTTCTCGAGCTGATCTGTCGCCGGCTAGAACTTGAAATCGTCTCAAGCTCACACAAAATTAGATCTTAATAAACGCTAAGTTGCCATGGCAACCAGGCATGAAAACTTTGTCCGCACGATACGTACACAGTGTAGCTAATTAATGTTGAAATATGTCGAAAACACCAATATAATAACACTTTGTGTGCCCTTAAATAAAAAAAATAAATAAATATAATTTCATTGTATAAGATTTTTTTTACGCACAATGGTACTATTTCACTTTTAACGAGTGCCCAACACTAACATAAATTGTTAAGTTTAGGGAAATGACAGAAGTCAAAAAATTAAACTTAGACAACTGTCACAATTACAAGGTAATACAAAATCGTATTATATTTGCAAGCAAAAATAAAATGATTGAGCACTAGAATCATATTTAGCATCCAAACATAAAATAGCTATAGAAGATTTTAATTGGCGAGAGAATATAATAACAAAGTTACAGGAACGAAATAAACTACAGACCCCATTTCAGAAACTTATACACCAAAGTAAGTCATTCATGTTGATACTTGACACTATATTAATAAATTAATCTGAAAAGTTTTAAAATTAAATTGCTAACTCATCACAATACAACCAAAAAAAAACTCTTTACCTATTGCCATAATTGAATACATTAATGAAGCAAAATAATAAATCAACCTTGAATGTGACAATAATGTAAAACTTTAATTATTATATTTATTTACAATAATATACATGAAATATGTTCTTTCCTTTTTGTGTCAAAAGTGTGGTTAAAGCACAAAATTTACATATAAAAAAAATAATAATTTATTTAAATTAAGTGTTATTTAATAAAATATTATATTTACCGTCATTTATTAAACAATTTAAAATTGAAAAATTTTAAAAAACTGACAATAACAAACCATCATAATAGTATATAAAATTCAAATATGGCGCAATTTATTTATAAAAGTAAATAGAATAAGAATAAGATATTATATTATACAAACAAATGACACACAAAAATATATTAAAATATCAAAACGTTTTTTAAACATATAGTATCAAAATATTCACAATAATAATAACCAACCGGTAACAATTCTAAACTCTAAACTGAACAAAGAAATTATTAAAGATTCCAGACTAAACAAAAGGATAAATTAATGTGAACTATACTAATCTATTTTACAAACAAAAAAATTACTAACTGTTCAGAGCAAAAGGGGTTAAATTATTAATTCTTTATCCTTTTTTGGTATGTGATATTATATATGACACAATTGCAAGTTTTGAGAAATAATCAGTCGAAACGCCGTAATTAGCACAGGTGCACATAAAGTTCGAAGATACACCACATCAAATGGAGTCGTGCCGCTGCACACGTGGTCCTCGATGAAATTTCCGGTCTACGTGGACTAATTCACTCCTACAACAGATTCTCCAGTTCCGATTATCTTAAAACTTGAACGGCAAATATCATCATCAAATAGCTATAGAAGTCGTTAGCAGGAATCCGAAACAAGAACCATACAGTTGGTATTTTATGCATTAGAAATAGCGAAACACGTAGATTGGGCCACAAAAATGTCACAACGAAAATTAGCGGGAAAGACAGTCACCTACAGATGGTCGAGGGCACAAGTAACCTGCGGCAGATACATCAATGCCAATCCAATCGCATAAATTGAGGCTCAACAAACACTGTATGGCGCCAAATAAACCACCTATTTCAGTGTAAAATTACTCTAGACAAATAACCACACAGCGGTAAACAAACAAAAATACAACTAGTATCTTTTATAATTACTGGTTATTGTCACAATAGTTTGCTTGAATAATAAAAGTGGATAAAATTCCTAATAGGTTTTACCTGGACGTTATTGAATAAGCTAGTGTTCTATATAGAATAATATAAATTAATTTAATAATATAATAATAATATATATAATATATATATATATATATATATATATATATATATATATATTATAATAATATAATAATTAATATAAATTTAATGTGTAATATCTAGATGCCGAAATCATTTATATGTAGTTCCATGATTTACGGAAACACTAGAAAACAGTTTCTTAGGTAGTGACGGTTGTGGGCGCTCCCTGCATGTTCGTCTGTACACGACTATCTTCCACATTTAAGCTCACGACACCACCTTTTAACTGTGTCATATGCAAATTCTTATAATTCATTCATCAAGTCTTGATGAATTTGGGGCCATCTCTTTTAAACTTAAGTATTTAATCACCGCTCGTTGCTCGACACGATCCATTTTGATATTGATATGTGACTCTCTCGACGTTGGGCGTCTACTATAGGCACGCTTTAACAGGTTCAGACTTGTAAGCTTCTAGCGTTAGTCTATACAGTAGGTTACAATGCGACGTGAAGATAAATCAATTTAATGATAAATAATTGTTTTGGTTTATAAATAGGTCAGGGGCGGCACAAAGGGATCAGCCCTTATACATTTATACGTATTTGTATACTACGCTTGATGTGTTTACGCATGAATATGCTATATTTTTTCATATACAATAACTGCATGATACCGTGCAAGTTACTTGCAATGAGCTTCTGGAGATCATCGATCATTTTATTATAAGCATGCCCGATGCGGAACAGCTTAACACGTTAATAAATTTTCTCTATAAAGGTACAAATTTTTCAATAAAAATTTGGTCATTTATTTTTCTCAACACAGTACACATTTGTACAAAATTGAGTTTAAAAATATATAACTGGGTGACTCGTTCTTTTTCATTACATAGTATAAAACAAAAAAGATTGGCGTAAACTTATTATACATGCGAGGTTTTTTATGTTATCTTCCTAGCTATGAAAGAAGCGAGTTAGAAAACAAACAAAAAATTTTTCAACGTAAGAACCATTAGCACTAACACACTTATTCCAACGTTTCTTTAATAACGTTATACCTTCAAAAAAAAGTTCCTTTGGTACTTTCGAATGAATTTGAGTTCATAAGGGCGCTCTAGGGCAAAATACGACCCCACAGCGATTTCCACGTCGTCATTCGATAGAAATCTATACCCTCTCACGTGTGTTTTGAGTTTTGGAAAAAGAAAATTGTTAAAGGAGGGGGGGCGTTAGGATTGTAGGGTGGATGTTGTAATTTCCCAAAGCCGCATTCATTGATTACTGCCTGAATAATTCGTGCCTTTCGCACAATGTAATAGTCGTGCGGAAGGACAGAGTTTTCTGAGCTAAATTGTGGGGTTTTTTTCGCGTGTAGCCGTATTCAAGTTCTTGATGGTGTCTTTACAAACATTTCCCGGTATCGTAGTCCCTTTTGGCATATACTCAGTTAAGAGAATTCCCCTCCGCTTTCCAGAAGGCTGTAGCCATCACTTTTCCTGCAGAAAATTGCGTTTTTACCTTTTGAACCTGAGCATCCTTATGAACCTCTTGTTGCGTGGGAGGGTTCCAGTGGCGTACTTAAGTTTCATCCCCATCTATAATTTAATTCAAAAAGTCTTCGTCTTGAGACATAACAGTCAAATTCTCTTCACAAGTTTCTCTTCTACATAATTTTTGTTCCGAACTGAGCAGCCTGGAAATCCATCGTGCCGACACTTTGCTCATTCCCAAGCCTTCGTGTAGAATTTTAAAAACGCTCGTTTCTGAGATTCCTATTTCTCTAGCAATAACTGAAACTTTTACTCGGCGGTCAGTCAACACCAAATCTTCAGCTTTATTATTCTAGAGGTCTTCCACACTTTGGGACATCATGAAAATTTGAGTTGGAAATAGGACGGGGTATTCCCTCCATATACTGCCACTATTCTCTCATGAAAATTTTTCGGGCTACTGACTTCTTTTAATAAAAATTTCATGGCGCTTCTACGTTCAAGTTTCAAATAACTCATTTTCTCTTTATTAAACGAATGTAAAAGTAAGAAATATGAAGCGATTCGAACCAAGTTTAGAGATGACATTATAAAATGTTACAGAAACGTGAGGTAGGAAAATTGACACGATAGCATATTGTTTTCATACCTAGTTAGATAACATAAAAAGCTCCCTGTCGTATATGTATCGTAACTTTGCCAAAAAAGCGAATTATAAATTCGTGTAGTTACTGCTGTTCGGATGCCCAGTATGTAAATGACATTTGGAAACATTAAAACTTGTACATTGATATACATTGCAGTATTTCTTAAAAGTTGGTGCAATATTATAACTTGAAACTTTTTCATAAAATGGTGCGTATGAGGTAGTGTTATCCTCTGAATTTCAAATTAAGGATGTGCTAATCTGTTCGTCAACTTAACTCGTTAAGCAAGTAATTTTAAATTTTGTATGTCAGAATTTTGCAAAATAAGTAACAAGTATGCAAAGTCTGCAGTTCTCCGTACCAAATTATTATCTCTCAACTTAAAGGAATTACATGAATATTTTCTAATATCAAAAATAAATCTCAGACATATATTTTAAACCTTCTGTACCTTATTACTAACAAAATACTTTAAAAAAACCTACCCTACGAGGAACAAGATTCAATAATTTATGTTTAGAAATTAGATTCATTGTTGTGTTCAAAATTACAATTGGAATCAGACGAAACTGGCTCTCCAAAATATACAATATTAGTTGTGTATAGTGACCACGAAAAAAAGGGGTGAAAGATATACAGGCTGGGGAAAAAGTACTGTATATCGCTTGTAACTTTTGAATGAGCAATTTAATTAAAAAAATTATTATACAAAAGTTGGTTCATATTATATTTGGCATCAATTGGTAGCATTATTTTTTTTTTCGAGTTCGCTATTTTAATGCAAGGCCAACTAATTTGTTTTTTCTTAAATGGCGTCATGTATTTTTTTACATATTTAAAAGGCAATTTTCTCGTGAATATAATGTTATGCAATTTATAGGGGGTTGTATAAGAAAATTTTCAAGAAGATGGTCAAAAACCTTTATGATTCCGAGTGATTATTCTGTTTTTAAATGTCAACATGACATAATATGAAAAAACTTGCGAATCACGCGTCATTCGATAAAATTTTGACATTTATTCGGTTGTAAAACGTTAATTTATGTAAAAAATAGAAAAATTATCACAAAACTTGTGTGGGACATGGTCGGAAGGCGACCTCGAGCTTAAATTCCAGTACCAAGAAACGTCCAAAAGCTAAGCGCGGCAATAGTACAAAAATGGGAGAACATTGACCAAAAATTACATTCGACTCCTTATTAAGCAAGTGCCAAGATGAATGGAGAGTGTAATTCAAACACAGGGAGGCAATACATGCCATTAATCTCCATTATTTATCATTTACAAAAAAAAAACATTTTGTTGATTTAATCACTATTCCATTTTTTTTACATTATTTTTGATATTCCGTTTATATATTTTTTAAATTGGTTTAAGTTCATTACGATTATTTGCTTTACCGTTTAAACCAACAAAAAAAAACAACTAAAAATTAAAACCTAAGAAAAAATAACCAAATTATTACATGGATCGAATTTTGTGCCGGTGAGTGTAGTTCTTGCTTCGACAGGTCTATCGAATCTTGGATTGTCTTGAGTTGATGCCCTACCCCCATCGAAATTGCTTAGACAAAAATTTTATTGAAATGAATAACAGCGCAACTTCCTTATACGCGTTATGCTTCCAAATAAATAATTTCCAAATAAATAATAATGCTTCCAAATAAATAATAATAAATAATAATGTAAATTGTAACATTACACCTTGTTAAAACCCATAATCAGAATAAACTTTGGAAATATACATAATTTAAGTGGGTCATTACCATGTTTGTACACATACATATACTCGTATAAAACAGTAAAGGTAAGAATAACTAATGCATACATGAAGGTGACACTGATAAAATAATAAAAATATGAAACAACTAGGTCGTAAATATTTAAAAGAAGTTAATGTCATAAAATAATGTAGTTTATATAAAACACAGATATATTAAATTCGCTAAAAATTAAAGACATATTATTCATTTTAGCAAATGATTTAAAAAGTATGTTTATTATCATATAACAAAAAAGTTGTTATATTGATTAAAATAAAATATCATTGATTCGTTGTTTAGCTAGAGAATACACAAAAATTTTATATCGATTAATGGGGTTAATGGCAGTTAACACAAAGCGAGATTTAATTTTTCTATAGAATGTGGCCAAACAAGGGCACCTAGTAATAAATAAAATCAATTTCACTAAAAACTTAACTTTTACATTGACAATATAATTTTTTTTATAACGCTTTCGATATTTAAACCAAGCACATTTACATTACATATTCTTATATTTTTGGCACTTCATACTAAAGTAACTTAAAATTAAACCATTTTTCCAATAAAGACTTGATAATAATATAAATATATGCAAGTGTCCCGTATCGTTCTGTTTAAATTTTAGGAGTGTAAAGTAGACTTCATTCCAAGTAACAAAAACGAAAACTTGTGTATCCATTTTTATTTGTTCCAAAGTTACAGATCTATGAATGTGATTGTCAGATCATGAAAAAAATGTAATCCTAAAGTCAATAAAAACTGATTTTATTTAAAAAAGTTCAATTAATAATATTTTTGAAATGTCCACCTCCTTGTTGAATGCAGGCTTGTGCCCGTAAGCCAACAAAAGAAGTGCTTATCCGAATTTCAGACTTGTTTTGTCGGATTTGCTCGGCAGCCAGGTGAATACGATCCAAAAACTCTTCTCTTGTGTTCGAAACTTGCGCGTAGAATAAACTTTTCATGTACCCCTATAAATAAAAGTCAGGTGGTTAAGATCGGGTGATCTGGATGGCCGTGCAACAGGACCACCTCGACCCATCCATCTTTGATTATTGACGCTAACCCAATTTCGGACAGCAATTCCGAAATGTGGTAGTGCCCCATCCATGTGAAACCACATGTCTCGTCGAACATTTAGTGGAACATCCTCTAAAAGACCTGGCAGCTTGTCAATAAGAAATTGAAGGTAATTGTCCGTATTTAACCTCCCAGGAAGAACGACAGGACCAATCAACAAGTCATCAATTAGGGCCGCCTAAAAGTGAATAGAAAATTCATGTTGAAATTTAGATGGGCGTATAGCTTTGGGATTTTCTGATGACCACCTGTGCAGGTTTCTCAGATTTGTAACACCACTTCTCGTGAACGTAGATTCATCTGTCCAGAGGACTATTCTGCAGAAATTAAAATGAAGCCGTGACTTAAGCCGTCTTAATATCCAGGTAGAATAAACTAGACGAGCATAGTGGTCTGCCTCAAGCAAACCGTGTCCCCTGCGATAGTGATATGGATATAAGCCCTCACGTTTTAAATTTCGCCAAACTGTCGTTCGTGGAACTCCTAATTGTCTAGCGATTCGACGTACACTGAGAGTTGGATCCCTTGTAACAATAGCTACTGCTTCTTCCTCTAAATCTGCTTGCAAATTTACTCCTCGGTCGAAAAGATATTCACGCAGTCCGCATTCCCGAAATTGTCTGTGTACTTCCCCAGAAACTTCTGTAATGAGGGATGCGCCTATCGGGAAACCGATGTCGGTATTCAATAACTGCTTGACTGTGCACTGCCGTTACAGTAGCCATACACAAAATGCATGTCCGCATACTCTTGAAAAGAAAATCGGTAAGGCATTTTGAATAAAGAAAACGTGTCCACTCACTAATAAGCTGTTGTATGAACTGAAACGTAATGTAATCCTTTATTAAAAAATGTAACGTTAACAGTCATCTGAACATTTGTTTATTGTATGATATTTCATGGTTCAGCACTTACGAAATAAGTAAGAACCTTCTTTATCATAAATCAATTTCCAGTACTCTTTTTTGTAGATCTCCAAGAAATTACTGTATGCACTACGACACGTGTTTATTTATTTTAGGATAACATTTTATTATGCGACGTTAACAATCACAGGCCTGTTATTGAATCGTTTAACTTTTTTTAAATAAAATCAGTTTGTATTGACTTTAGGATTACATTTTTTTTCATGATCTGACAATCACACTAATAGATCTGTAACTTTGAAACAAATAAAAATGGATATACAAGCTTTTTTGCATTTTTGTTACTTGAAATGAAGTCTACTTTACACTCCTAAAATTTCAACATAACGATACGGGACACTTTGTATATATACAGGGTCCGGCAACGAAGCGAGGACGGAAGTTTACACGCGTATTTGAAAGTTAGTCAAATATTTAGTCATCGGATATCCTTCCGTACCATCAAGCGCACGTTTTAAAAATAGTTTGTTATATACAGGCTGTTCCAGATGGAAATGCCAGACTAAAGTTGCATTTTTTTAAATGGAACATACTGTATATTAATAGATAAAAAGATCCGCGCTTGAAGGCTGGTTACATCGATATAATGTTGTATGGGTCTAAAGTTGATAGTTTCTGTGTAAATAATTATTTTACTTGATAAATTGATACATTTCAGTAGGCTATTCTGCATAAGGAAAATCAAAAGATCCGAAACCAATAGAATAGAATATTTTCTACTAGTATGCACTTTCGTTGCTACGTGAAATAAATTCTGCAACTGCTCGCGTTATACAGGGTGTTCACAATTTCGCAAAATCGAAGAAATCTCGCAATTTTTAAATGGAACAGCCTGTATATTTTTAGCTCATTGAAAAGCCCTTTTACTACGCTTTCTATTGATACCTCATTTGATGCACCTAGGATGGATCATTTGCTAATTATTTCTTTTTAGAGTTGAATTAATGAAAAATGCTTATATTTTTAGTAGCTAATTTGCGCTTTTAAACTTTCTGTAAGATCGGATATTCAACATTATCAATTATCCATAAATGGTCTATAACAAGAAAAACCCCCATTAAGTACGAGAAACAGTTGATTTTCACTCAGCGGTGAAAGCAAACATTAAATTAATATAAAGTAATATAGCATTTTCAATAGATTCACTGTTGATCAAGTAATCTGGTGTCAGTTTTAAGCTTGAATACCTACTTAATAACCAAGTTGCCAAAAATTTCGTTCCATCTTACACAGTATTTCGTTCAATCTTTAAAAGAAATTGCTATAATGACTAATTTTAGTATTCAAGAAATGGTGAATATGATATTTATTCTTGGGGAGTGAACAGGACATTGTCTCCTAGCAAGTAGAGTATATGCACAGAGATTTCCAAACCTTGAAAGAAAGCCAAGACCGGAAGCATTTCAAAGGTTATTAGAGATATTTACAGAAACTGGTAGTGTAACCTACAAGAAGAGAGAAATAAATAAGCCGGTAATCGATGATGGAACGCATAAGAGAGGCATTTAGAAATCTTCGCCAAGAAACATTACAGCATGTTCAACAGAATTTCACCAAGCGGCTTCATTTATGTATTGAGAGACATGGAAATCAAAGAAAACTTTCAAATGTCCTGAAAGTTTTCTTTGATTTATTTTCATTTACTATTTACATTTACTTTATTTTTATTTACTGTGCTACTACTTTTGTTAATTAAATTTGATGTTGTGGTTAATAATTAGTATTTATTTAAAATAGTGCAAACTTTTAATACTACTCGTGCTTGATTCTTTCCTACATGATTTCGATTAATGTTAAGCTAATTAGGTGTGTATTGTTTCATATTAGGTATTCGTAAAATAGTTGGTTTTACAAAATTCTTTAAAATACAAATTAATTAGTGCAAATTTTTTATTAAACTAACACCAGATAACTTGATCAGCAGTGAATCTATTGAAAATGCTATATTACCTTATATTAATTTAATGTTTGCTTTCACCGCTGAGTGAAAATCAACTGTTTCTCGTACTTAATGGGGTTCTTTCTTGTTATAGACCATTTATGGATAATTGATAATGTTGAATATCCGATCTTACAGAAGGTTTAAAAGCGCAAATTAGCTACTAAAAATACAAGCATTTTTCATTAATTCAATTCTAAAAAGAAATAATTAGCAAATGATCCATCCTAGGTGCATCAAATGAGGTATCAATAGAAAGCGTAGTAAAAGGGCTTTTCAATGAGCTAAAAATATACAGGGTGTTCTATTTAAAAATTACGAGATTTCTTCGATTTTGCGAAATTGTGAACACCCTGTATAACGCGAGCAGTTGCAGAATTTATTTCAACGAATAAAATTGACGTATAAAATATAAAAATCAAAAAATTATTTTTTAACTCTACATTTTTTACCCCAGAAGAAGCGACAAAGTGTCGCGAAATATAGGGTAATTTAATAAAGGAGTTTTTTAATTTACCGCTTACCCGAATTTTAATTATATTAAATATATATATATATATATATATATATATATATATATATATATATATATATATATATATATTAGAAGGAATTTCTTATTTTCTTGCCCGTAATTATAATACGAGATAAAAGCAATATTTAATTTGGCGTTTCGATACTATATAGAGTACATACCTTTTTCAAAAACTGTAAAATTTAGTTAAATCTAAAAAAAATAATAATTGACGATGTGATAATAAATCTACTTGCATTAAATTTTTGTGGTGTTTATATATTATTACGTATTTTTTTTCGCATTTCTAAATATAACTAAAGTTTTTGTATTAACAGATAAACTGTTTTCGGCCATGTGTTTATTTTGACGGATGGAATGAATGTTAGATTTGTCAACACTTTGCGGGGGGGGGGTGAGGGGTGATGTAACTGTTCTCGGACATGTGTTTTTTTAATTTTATTTTCGTGACGTTTTTATTGTTATTATAATAATGGGTAGGTATATTTCTGACAAATTATTTAAATCTGTTCGGTTATTTATAGAATTTGTATTTTTTTGTATGTGGATGGTTTCTAGAATATCTGTTGCTTTGTTGTGTTTTTCAGATGTAATTATTGCGGTTTTACAAAATTGAAATTGTGTTTTGTTTGTTTGATATGTTTTTTAAGGGCTGTACTATTGTTTGAAAATTTGTATCCATTTAAACGTTCTTGTAGATATCGTCTTGTTTGGTCGATGTATACCCTTTCACAGTCATTGCATGGAATTTCATAAATAACGTGTGTTTTCTTTAATGTAGGTATTATTTACTTTTATGTTATATGGTGTTAAGGTTTTGTTTATTTTTTCTGCCAGGTTGTTTACATAAGGCATTTGGACATATTTATAAGTAGTTTGGGGTTATTTTCCTGGGTTTTTGTAGTATTTATTTTATTTGTGCTATAGTGTTGATATAAGTGTTGTTTTATGATCTTGTTAACGAACACAATAAACAACAAAAAATTATTATTTGCATTGTAAGTTGGTAAACTATTTTTATAACTGTCAAACGTAAAATAATAGCATTAAAATTAATAAAACTATGTACTACTTACAATTTGAGCAGTCATGTGTGAATATACAATTTCATCTATATACTCTGCTATTACTTTAAAATATAGTGAATATACAACGAAATGTGCTGTATAAAAGCTTTTTATTTCATTCTTTTTAATGAATAATTAAAAAAATATAATAAATATAATAATAAAATATAATATGAAACGGACATAAAGGAAAACAAATATAAAGTTAACGTTTGTACAATAATATTATTTTCGATATTTATTTGGAAACAGCATGTTATTTTAGAAATTACATTAAATATATTTCAGGGAACATTCGGTATTCCTATTATCGGGATAAAATAAAACAAATTTTAATGAATTTCACTACTTTTTACTTTACAAAATTACTATTGTTTCACTCACACAAGTAAATATACCGTATGTAAAAAAAAGAAATGTTCATAAGTTAGTTATATCTCTGACGAAGCTCCTGGGGAATGAAACGATCGTAACTTTGTAAAGTAAAAGGTAGTGAAATTCATTAAAATTTGTTTTATTTTATCCCGATAATAGTTATAACGGAATTTCATCAAGTAAAGTCTGAAACAATCCCACACATTCGGTATTATTTTCTAACGACTTTATTTTGGAATATTTTATTTATCTAAACACAGCACTGTACGTGTTGTTTAGTAATGTTTTTTTATATGAAGTCTATTTGCACTAGTAACAAATAAATAACATATAATAATTTTCTGTATTCATCAGAAATATGAATAATATGTTAAAAATAAAGTATTCCGTGTGTAATACTTAATACGTTGTAAATAGTATTGTTTTCTTATTATTGTTTACGAAAGGAGAAATAATATTTTGTTCAATTATGAAAATAGTCATTTAAAAATCAATTTATAAAACTTACGTGATTTTTGAATAGAAAAGTAATTTCTAATTTTGTTATTATTTCTATACTTATTATATACTTTAAAACTATGGTTTGCTCTACAAATTTCAGAACACTGTCCGAAGAATAACCCAGCACGGTTAATTAAAGTTTGAATGAAAATCTAAGGCTTGAATTTAAAATTTTAAAATATTTAACAATAAAATGTTTAAAATATTAATTAGAGGAATAAAAATACAAACATTCTTTGCATTTACCTTATTTGTATCTTCACCTCCATGTAATTCGCCTAAGGATGGCCGTTTTAATGCTCTTCTCGAATTCCTGTAATTTTCCAGACGTGGAAGGGCCTCTTTTGTCAGTTGTACTAAAGATCGTTTCCGCTTTTGAACGGGCGGATCGTCGTAAAGGCACGTTGTAGATGTTGTGCTTAAGAAATTACTATTGTTTATTGTATTTCCTACTGGCAATACACCACCGTTCTCTTGTAGCTGAAGGCCTGCGTTATCAACGCCTTCATTACTTAAACACTTAATGGAAAACCGTCTTTCCATCGCGAATATACTTCAAATATAATTAATTAAACATGTAGTTATCACAGATTTCCCGTAAAGTATATTGTACGTAAGGTTGAGTGCGAAAATATTTATCAGTTTGTTGTATTTTGTAAGCGAATCAATTTAAAGTACTCATGTGTGGATTTGTTTTTCAGATGTTTGTCACCGACAGGGAACTGAAAATCATTCAGCGTCGCAGCGGCTTAAGTATTCGCTGTCGATTGACAAGCAGCGTCGATGCTTGTACTCGAATATAGTACGCCGTGAAAAACACACACACAAACAATCGATTTTATTACATTTCATTAACGCTCACACGGATCACTCCGGTACTTTTCTTCATCGGAGCGAAGAACGCCGAGAAATGTTCGTATGTATTTTGGTGCGTTAGTACTATGCTCGATCGTCTGAATTTTCAAACTTTCAACGAATACATACGAAATCAGGATCTAACGGACGACGAGTATTTCTTGTTGTTCTTATATCGCGAAAAGAAGTTACGATTAAATATTTACGTTAAAGATATTAAAATTAGACTTGAGATTTGTAGAAGGGAACGAAATTGTATATAAATATCTGTTCCATAGGTTTTAGTATTTCTAGTTATTAATACTATTGACCGTATTTTGAGATGTTTTGTACTTTTACGTTTCATTTATATTTTGTTGGAGTGTTTCGTAGAAGAAGAATAGATTATATAGTGTGAATTAATACCTGTTAAATGTGGTTTTTAGTTTGTTTTCTTTCTAGTCTAAATAGCCAAACTTCGTCGAGTGTTTGGTTTTTTGACATTTTTAGCAAATTAAATTTCTAAAAGACTTAGAAACTTAGGGATAATAAATCATTATTTCTATAACGTATTTATGAAACTCAAATAATTTAAGCAATATACACACTACCGCTCAAAAGTATTTGGGCACCCTCATAAAGTAATAATAATAATAATAGTCTTTATTGTTATAAATTTACAAAAGTCAATTTAGATTGTCAATACAGTATACAGGATGATTCGTAACTTATACGACAAACGTAACTGGGTGATTAGGAATGCTATTTTGAACAAATAAGTTCATATGTACCATAGGGAGCATGGGAAATGGAACGACTCATGCGATTTATTTTAATGTTGACATCTACTCGCCAACCATTATTGGAAATCCATTTTTACAATTTTTTGTATGACGTTCAAGATATCTGGAATTCCATTGTCGATAGACGCGTATTGGCTCATTATGACAGGACTGAAAAACGTTTCCTTCAGCGAACACGACAGAACTTATTACCTGTATCAATATAATTATAGGCAAAAGTTTCCCTGGCTTGCTTATGTTGCTCCGTGAGAAATGGTTTTCGTGCAGCATTTCGATTTCTAAAATCTGATCATTTTATTTGTCTGTAAACAGTCCATTTCGAACCGGGATTACTTTGATGGATTGCCGACACTCCAGTTTGAAAATAATTTTCTCGTAAGTAATATACTATGTCTTGGACTTGCTGTTGCGTTGATATTTTTCGAAGACCTGTTCCAATTTTGCTTGCTACGGTTTGTTGCTCGTGCCATTTATTTTTTTTTTAAATATATAGGACTTAGTTACATTAAACTCTTCAGCAGAACGCATTGAATATCTACTTTCTAACATATTAACAATTTCTACTTTCTGCATAACCGTAAGATGTACCATTTTTGGACTTGTAAATTTGACAAGGACGTGACAGTTTAATTGCATGTTATTAAAATGTCAACTGTATCAAGACCAATCACGACTGTATAAAAATCTAATATACAATTGAAAACTGTTGGGTTCAAATTTCTATGCTCCCGATGGTACCATCGGCGCCTAAAAAAACGGGTACACGAGTGTTTTGTTTAGTGTAAATGGGAACGCTTGTCAGATGCGTTCAGACAACTAACACGGAAGTCTTTTTTGATAACGCGGCTTCAGGAGGAATGGACTGTTAGAAGAATTTCGGGCGAACTAAACATAAGTAAAAATACGGTGCAACAAGCTAAAAACGTTTGCAAAATGGAATCTTTCTCCAAAAAAAGGTTTAGGACACCGAAAAATATCATCTCGGGAGCAAGATGAAGAACTGGTAAATTTTATTAGAGAACACCCCTTTAATACATCTATAAGAGCAAAAGAAGTAACTAATTTTTCTGGTAGCAGCAGAACTGCCCAAAAATGAAATGCTGAAACGGAATTAAAATACTGCTGAGCGCAAATAAGGAAGATAATAAGCAAAAAAGATTGGCATTTGCTGAAGATATGATAATGATATATTCGCAGGTAGTATTATTTCACAAAGTGAAAGTAGTGATGCGATAGATGACGATGTTGATATAAAAAATATAAATATAAAAAAATATAAGTTTATATGTATATAGATATATATTATAAATCGAACATTAATCTTTTTATAATACTCTTTTGGTATAATAATTTCTGTGAATACGTCCCTGTTAACCACCCGTGCTCAAAAGGGATTATAACGGTAGGCAAATATTTCCTTTCTGGAGATCGAATGGTATTTAATAAGTCAAGGCGTAAGAAATATGGATAAACTATACACGTATACTTTTATTATTTATAATCAAATATTGATAATAGGGGCCTGAGCGATTTCTCACATCGATTACTTTTATACCAACTGCCGTGTTCAAGCAACTGTTGAGGCTTGCCATTCGCACTATAACTTGAAACAGAGTATACGTGTCTGAGTATTTAGTAGTCATGAAATGTATTTTTTCAATATAATACAAATAATGCGAAAAACAAGGATGTCCAAACACTTTTGAGAGGCAGTGTATATAACATAATAGATTTCCCTTACCAATAACGTTTTGAATTTGCAAATTTAGTGTACATATTTACAAATAACTATTTTGAAGCTTTCTAACAAAGTTGGGATTAAACTTTTTTTAATATAAATAATTATCGAAAACAACAAATGTAGAGCATAGAATCAGGGCCAAATTGTGACATATTTTACGCTTATTTAGTAATGTATTTCTGTAGTATTTAGAATTTTATTGTTTTGATAAAATAATATTGTATTTATACATTATTTGAATACTGAGCACACGAATTCTTCATACAAATGATTTATTCGACACTATTCTATCTGTCTCATCTAATCTAATTATAATCTATATCTAATATTTTGAGATTCTCTCTCTGATGATTTTGTTGTAAAATAAGATTGAAGTGTGTTGTTGAAGAAAGTCTCCTTGTCTCAGCACTTTTGTAATAATATAAATGATAAGAAAAGGAACTATATTACAATAGTTACAACAGATATATTACGTTTCGTAGCACCTATGGTTGAAGATACTTTGATGTAGTTGGTTTACTTGTACTTCCAGTAAGGCTTATATATATATATATATATATATGTATATATATATATATATAAAACGTATGATCAAAAAGTCTTTGGTTCGCTATTGCCGTGGAATTTACGAGATATCTATGAAACTATTCATTTCACTTAGTTTTAAGATTTACTTGACAATTTTCAAGTCAGCTCTTACAAAAATATACATGAAATGCAACTAATTATTAAAGACCGCAGACTATGTGCCCGAACAGTAGCGTGATGTGGAGGGATCGAGTAGAGGCGTAAGACTATCAATTCAGTTGCCGTTGAGACGTTGTAAGCGATACATTGTTAACACAATTGTGTTGAAAATGTCGGGAGTGCGTAGAAACAATGCATCGACTCGGTTGCATCTTAACGTAGTAAAGAAATTTTTACATCGGTTTCTCGATTTAATATATGACGGTACCGTAGTGAAATGTTTAGTTTGTGTAACAATTTTATTAACTTGGAAAGCAAGTCAGTGCCAAAGACATATAAATAGTGACAAACATAAATCGAATAATAGTGGACGCAGATCATATAATAAATTTGTGTGTGACTTAACAATGATGTTCATTGCGACCAATATACCAATGCAGAAAGTGGAACACCCAATGTTTCGTCAGTTTTGGAAGAAATACAATCCTACGTGGAAATAACCAGCAAGAAGTACGCTACGGAATTACGTACCGTCAGTGCGTGAGAGAATTGTAAATTGTACGAAAAATACGGTAAAAAAAAATTCCTGTGGTTAACAATAGACGAAACTACAGATATTAAAAAACAGTCCATCCTAGCCATTCTAGTACGGACGCTGACTCCGCAAGGACCTTCTCCTCCTTATTTACTAACCTGTAAACGAATGCAAGGGTGTACTGCCAGAGCGATATATGATGTATTAATAGAAACACTACACAAATTTGAGATTTTACCGAAGCAAGTGTTAATGTTAGTTACCGATGCTGCCAAGGTTATGTGTTCCACGGCAAACTTACTCAAAACGATTCAACCAAACCTGCTGCATGTCACATGTTTGTTTCACGCTTTACACCTTGTAACAAACACTATACGTACAACTTATCCTGATGTGGATCAACTGATAGGACAAACGAAAGCGGTTTTTCATAAATCTCCGAAACGGATTCGGCTATTTCATTCGCTGTGTCCTGATATACCCGAGCCGCCACAACCAATTCTTATACGATGGGGTACTTGGTTAGAAGCAGCATTTTATTATTATAAACATTTTGAAAAAATTAAATCAGTGATTTTACAACTAGATGCCAAAGAAGCAGCTGCAATACGGCTCAGCCAGGTTCAATTTAACAATCCTCAAGTTGCAGCAAATTTAAAAATTATTTACGACAGTTACGTTCCAATACTGGACGCAATAAAAAAATATTGACCACGTAAAACTAGTGCTGCATATCCTTGAAAATGAAAAAAGTGATTGAGTCCGTGCAAAATTTAACAGTGTATTAGATAAAAATGTAGATTTTACAAAATTAGGGCAACTTTTTACCAATACTGAAGATCCGTTGTACAGATTCAAAGAGCGCTTTAACTATGCAAATATAACATCTCTCAACGTCGAACAATCCTTCTCTGTATATAATAGTTATTTATGATACAAGTGTGTGAAGTAAGGCTTTTATGCACGAATTGCGAAGTTTAAAGCACGAGCCGAAGGCGAGTGTTTTAATCGCAAGGAGTGCATAAAAGCCTTTCAAACACGTGTGTCATACAATATTTTATCTACGACCTAGTTAAAAAAAAAATTTATTCAGTCAACTTTTTCAAATTTACATTAATTGTCAAATTTGTACAGCTATTAATGTTACTAATTATTACATTTGGAATATTTTCTTTTCTTTCTTGGTGCACTACTACTTCTCTTGTAATAGTGTGTGTTTGAGATGTCGATGGCTGAAGTTGTTGATTTCCTATTCCAAAGATTTTTCCCGATGTTTCTTCCTCATCCATAATGATCTCTCTAAATAATCAAAATGTGTGTTTAAATACCATTGAATTCGCAATAAAGTAGTTGTTTCTCACCGTTAGGACTGAAAAATTGTAATTTACAGACTGCACAATAGACAAAATCACTTTTGTTTTGTTTGTTGTCGCTTGGCGTCGTTGTCAACAGAAATCATTTAATAATGATAGTCCCATTTAATTTACATTGGGTTTTTACGAATGATTTAATTCATTTACGCACGATTTATTTAATGTAGCTCTTTACACATAAAAACTTATTAAATAAATTGTTAATTATAGGATGGTCATAGATAAACATATATATATATATATATATATATATATATATATATATATATATATACGTCGCTACGTACGAACCCTTCCGAGACTAATACAGAAACATATATTATGGTGCAGTTTTTTCATCGCGCACATCCGCATTTTTTTGCAACAATGTAAACATGTTGGGTAAGTTATTTATGTATTTTCTTAACGTTTTGTATAGGGATTCGATATATTTATTTTTAAGTAAGCGCACTGTTATTCTGCTAAACTCTCCACGCAACGCCACTGCTGGGGCACATAGTCTGCCGTCTTTACTAATTATCATAACCTAAAATCTATTTTATTTGTGACTTATGTGTACTTCAAAGTAAAGAAGTACAGAAGTAAATAATTCTGTACATGGTTTTTACACTTCATGGCTATCGCTATCCAAAGACTTTTTAATCAAACGTTATATATATATATATATAACGTTTGATTAAAAAGTCTTTGGTTATATATATATATATATATATATATATATATATATATATATATATATATATATATAACTGTAAAGATAATTATTTCATGACCTTAGTATGTTATGGTAGATTCAATTAGTTGGCGATTTAAGGTCTGGTTTTACTTCAATATGTATATATTTAAAACAGTCTTACATGTTTCGGTCTTTTTCAAAGAAATTTGAAATATAAATGACAGTATATTAATGTCATACAATATGACATAATATTGTGTAACCAAAGATTTCGTTTAGATGAAGAATGAAATCGACTTGTCTTCAGTGACGAATCTCGATTTTGTTTATGGGCTCATGATGGTCTTAAAATGATAAGAGTAGTTTCGGAGAAATAGAAAAGTTGCAGGATACTGTACAGCGACATACAGCTTTTACTCAAATTGTGATGGTGTGGGGGAGGCAGATATCTGCCATAGAAGTAGATCTTCTCTTCTAGTAATTCAAAGAACATTCAATTTGTTATGTCAATAACATCATCTATCATGCTCGTCAAATTCGCTGGACTTGTCACCAACAGAGGATTGATGATTTGCTATCACCCCCAAACAATAGCTATTCTTCAACAAAGGCTTCAAAAAAGAAGCTTAGCATTAATTCGCTAATTTCGAGTATGCCTAATAGACTAGTTGAATGCGTAACAAGCAGAGGAGGGTCATTATTATAAAATTTTCATGGTTTCTTAATAGGTACGAATAAAATACATACTTTCTGAAAATTTCAAAATATGCGATGATTTAATAATGGCTATATATTGCTCTTATTTTCATATAACTATTCTTTAATAATACGATTTTATTTATTGCACAATGAATAAGTACTCTGTAAATTAATGTTTAGTTTTGATTTTATTGCAGTTATTTTTGTTAGATTTGCTAATTATCCTGTAATTGTTGTTGGATAATAAAGGATGCTTGTAATTATTAAATTGTTTTTATGCATAACTGTCTGTGAACATATTGATAACTTTGAAATTCCTTGTCACGTTGACTCTAAAATAATGTATTTAACTCTATTAATATAAAATCAGAGTTTACAAAGACGGGCAGCAAAATTAACAAAATAATTGTCTTTCTCTAAATACACTATTAAAATTAATGATAACATTTTATTCAGACAGACATTAGTTTATGAGTGACAATATAAATTATAATATCTACATTTAAGCAAATGAAGTATTTGTAAATACAAATATGTTATGTTAAAAACGTGCTGGATCTGTATATATGGACATAAACAACGTACTTAATAGTCACTTCAATATACAAACACATGTGTTTCGATCTAAGGATATCCTCAGTGCAGTTATAAAGTGACGCCTTTAAATTCGCTTTCGCAAGATAAGCAAAATCTTACACCGTCAAAAATCATATGCATACCAATGCTGTGCTCGTAGGATAGTATTTGCTGTTCTTTTATTATAAAAATTTTGACGGCATTGTGATGTAAAATCAGCCCTGTAAAAGTTGTTACGTTAATTAGATGGAAAATTTTATTATAGTTAGCAATAGGTAAGTCAAGAATTATGTGCAGGGCAGTATGATGCACATTGTAGGAAAATACATGCAACTCGAGCATGCTTGAAATAAACACTTCATTTTTCTTTTCATTTATAAGTAAGTATAGTAGTTTTTCATTTATTTTTTTATTATTGCAGATCGTATTATTCAACGCGAAAGTTTATTATTACATTTATTAATCTACGTTAATTATAGTTGACATTGTTCCAGGCTACGTAACGTTCGACACATTTTAACATGTTAATATTTGTATTTTGCACGAATTCCGTAGGTACATATTTAAATATACCATTAATTTCATTAGTATATTGCGCATCTCATATGCACATACGAAAGCTACATACATACACTATTGTAATTTCGTAAATTTGGTCATATTTAGCGCAGTGCGTTAAAATTAGAAATAATAAAAAAAACATTAAATAAAATTACTTGGTAACATGTTTAATCAATTTCGCGGTATTATACTACATGTAATAGGAAAAAGAATCAACAAAATATACAGTCTGTCTCAAAAGTATTCATCTGATTTCAAAGTGTTGAAATTTTAAGACAGAAAATTGTATTTGAATGAAATTCTTCTTACAATTCGAAAGGAAGGGTGTTCAAATATACGCCTTAAATCTGTAACAATCATCCCTATTCTGTTAACATTGTTCGTTAGGATACCGAAGTTCATTACGTTCATTAAGTTCATTATTTAGATTGGTATTCTGTATCCAATTTGTAGAAGTCAGTAACCATTTACTGGAGAGCCTAATGTTTTCACAACGGGCTGTTATTATAAAACAATATTGATTGTTTTTAAGTTTGTCACACTTGGCCAAATGTGACAGAAAACAATTTAATTTGCGCACAAGGTTATGTTAGTAAGTAATTATAAAACTGAATTTTATATTGTTGTATAGTCCGAAAAATATGCAAATAAGTTAAGGTTTATGTATATGAATGAAATGATACTATTTTCGTTGAAAGAATTCTTAGAAAGAAATGCTCGCAGAAAAAATAGAAATTTTGCTCCAATGCCAGGAGAAACAAATAGAAATTTTAAACGAGTTGATTGCTTCTGTGGATAAATGTACGGGAGTGGTTCAGAAACTACGTGGCCTAACAAAGAAATAAAAAGTTTTCTTGACAAAAAATATTTTGTTTTTCAATATAGTCTTATTCAGTCAACACACTTATTCCAACGATACTCCAAATTAGTAGTGCCATTATTATAGGTTCTCGAAATAGCTATTTGCAGCAGCGATTACTTTGGAATTAAACGAAAATCTCTTACCGCCGAGCCATTTTTTCAGGTTTAGAAAGAGATGATTAATTGCAAATTTGGGGAATAGGGCGAATGAGGCACTAATTCAAATCCCATATCATAAATTTTTGCCATTGCAATCGCAGACTTGTAGGGAGGTGCGTTATTCTGATAAAAAAGCATTTTCTTCTTGCCAAAAAATGAGGCCGCTTCTCTTTGATTTCGTCGCTTAATTGTTGCAACAAATTGGTATAATACTCCCCATTTATTGTTTTCCCCTTCACTAAGTAGTTGACTTAGGTCCTTGAGAATCCCAGAAAACAGTTGCCATAACCTTTCCTGCTGTTTTTGCCTTCTTTGTTGATGGAGAACTTTTTTTGTCCATTGTTTGGATTATTCTTTGGTTTCGGGAGTGTAATGGTGGACCCAGGTTTCATCGACGGTAATGAAACGGCGTAAAAAGTGCTTCGTATTGCGGCGAAAGCGTGCCAAAAACTCGCGAAAAACACTCTAACAATTCAGTTTCTTCTCCGGTATGAGTAACCGCGGCACCCAACGCGCCGAATATTTTTCATTTCCAATTCTTCAGTTAAAATTCTTTGCACATTGTCATTTGAGATACCTTCAATGTCTGCTATCTCGTGCACTTTTACTCGACGATCACCCAAGACTTTTTCAATAATATCTGAAACAATAGCAGTTGAATCTCCACTACGGGGTTCATTATTTGTGCTCATACAACCACGCTTAAATTCGGCAACCCAGTTTTCTACTATTGAAAACGAAAGAGCGGATTTAATAGTGTTGAACCTAGCTGTGCTTTGATTTCGGTTGGCGTTAAGTCTTTCAAATGAAAGCATTTTATCACTGCTCTCAACTCAGTTTTTTTCCCATTATTACAAGCTCACACGAGACGTTCGCTTTGGAGTCAAGAACAGACTAATTGACAGATAGCTCTGTACTGTCATATTTAACCTATTGAAGGATGGTTTTACAGACTGGTAAAGAAGATTCCTGCGAATTTGCGCCATCTCTGTGTTAGGCCAGATAGTTTTCGAACAATCCTCGTACACAAGTTGTATATTCATTAACAAATGTCAAATTAGAAAACTTTTCTTTAGGATTGTCTCGTTTTTTCGTAACTGCGTATGAGTAAAAGCAATTTATGTTTTGTTATTGACAAAAACATTAAGAATTAGTTTAGAAAATATTTTACCATTTATTAATCGAAGTATATTTGGATATATGCAAGCAAATGTGCCTTGTAATATTAAAATTTTCTTAAATTATTTGTAAAATTTAAAATTGTTGCTTGTTATTGTAGGCCAAAAATAATTATAATAGTCGTAACTTTATTTTTATTAAAATTAAATAACTCGTTTGATTTACGCTTGAATTAAATGTAGATGTTCCTGTAACCAGTTATCAACATTTGCAGGAGTATTATTTACATCATCTTCAATGAGAATATTTTCTGATTCTGGTACCTACATTGGGACTAACTGCAATAGTAGTACAGAACATAAATATATAGTTAATTGACGAAGGAGATACTTGTTGAAACTTTATTATAACGCTAAGAAATAAACTTCTAGTTTCAAAAATTCTTTTATTGTAAATACCTCTACAATATTGTTTCGCCATACAATGGCTTCATCAGGTGGATGAAATACTGAAATACATTGTATGGCGAAACAATATTGTAGTGGTATTTACAATAAAAGAATTTTTGAAACTAGAAGTTTAATTACTTATTTCTTAGCGACATAAATATATAATTTATACCACATATTTCTGAGAGATAAAGTGTTTTTTTTTTTTGATAAACATCAAAATCACATCTTAATAAGTCCTATACTAGTACATTTTCAATAGTTGTGTAGTATAGCAGCACAATTACAACATGAGTACAATCTACGCACCATATTATACCACTAATCCCGTAATTCAAAGAGGTTCCTTGCGTCTATTAAACGTCTATTATGAAGGGTATCTTCGCGTTTCGCGAGTTCGGGCTTCGAAAAATGTTACCTGAAATATTCCCGCTTCAGGCGTCCAAACTATATTTCTTTTTCTTGAATCCCATTTTGTGCGTAAAATTTGCAGGTAACAGTAAACCAATAAAAGCATTAAGCCTTTATTAAGAGATAATTATTGAACTCGCCAAGGGATTGAGAATCAATTTATTTTAAATTTATAATTATTTTTATATTAAGCTTGACTAGAAATTAAGATACAGCGGTTTGAATTTATATTTATTTATTGTTAAGGGATTAAAGTTGTTTACAATAAACTCGCCGAGGGATTAACTATCAATTTATTATTATTTGTTTCTATTGTTTGTTTGCTTCCCCTTCCACTAATATAGGGATGATATAAAATATTGCACTACTAAAATAACTTAATTTTTCGAAAATCTTGTAAGTGTAGTTTGGTTATTCAAAAGCTTTCGTGAATTTTTGTTTGTATATTTATGGATACAAGTTTAACTTAAAAGCAAAAAACAAAAAATGGACTTGCATAAACAGGAACTGCTCAGGAGCGGTTGTTACTGATGAAGTAAAAGTTATAAGTGAGAAAAGTCATAACTGTATTCCAGATATTACAAAAAGTGCAGTCGATAAGTGTTTATATAAAGCCAAAAAGAGAGCAAGAGAAGAAATGACCTCAGTATTGCAAATATATCAACAAGAGATAATGGTTGCTAAGGACAGAGGTTCGGATTTCGTTACAATTATTCCACAGTTTACATCAGTGTACATGCATTGTGCAATGAGCGACACAAATCGCTAGGCATTAGCTTGCTTCCGAGAAAACGAGAAGATATAGAGGTCTCCGTATTTATGAAAAAGTATGTTATAATTAACGATGGTATGGAAGACAGGATTCTTGTATTTGCAATGGACGGAGGCAATTTATTAGCAGGAGGTTCTTGCTTCCTATTCGATTAGACTTTTGAAAGCTGTAGTTCACTGTTTTGCCAATTATATACAATTCACGTGGATGTTGATAGTACAGAAGAAAGAACATAATTCCTTGAGTATATGAACTGCTACCCGACAAAAAAAGAGGCTACGTATAAACGATTTTCTTCTTATTAAAAAATTAAATCAAGAATTTTTTACCAAAGAAATATGTATTTTTGATTTAGAAGTTGTCGCAATTAATGCTTTAGAAGTTTTTCCTGCTACAGTTATCAAAGGATGTAACTTTTATTTTAGTCAATCATATTAGGATTTAATAGTCTGCCTGTTTTTAACATATATGCAGCACTGTCACTGACAAATAAAAGTATTTTTTCTTTCTACCTGTCTTCCGAATGAAGAATTTGATGCATATTCTCGTAAATGGTTTTAGCTCCTGTTTCCGCTTCAACTGTATTTATAACTTTTGTTGCTATTACATATGCGCTATATGGAATAGTTGGATGTAGTACACCAGCTACAACATTTACCACACAGCGTCCTAATGTATCGACAGTTTCGTCGACACTCGTCGACATAGGTACTCATTTGAAAGATGGCTTTTAATGCGTTCTGTTGCTTTCGTGTAGCACTTAGAAACATAATATTTGCGTAAGGTGGATTTATCAGAAACATTTTGACCAGTATATTTTTGAAGAAATTTTGTGAAGGTAGAATTAAGTTTATTTAATGGAATATTTTTTTATTTATTTATTTCAACAAGTAAATGTTTTACAACAGGACATAGTCCCAATAATAGTATAACACAGTATAAGATTTAAAAAAAAGAATATTATCTAAATCACAATCCTAAATAATACAATGTGTGTAATATCTACATATTGAATATATATATATATATATATATATATATATATATACATATATTAAAATAATAGACTTTTTCTTGGTTTAGAGACCTTTAATCATTAAAGGTCGCTAAATCAAGAAAAAGTCTATTATTTTAATATTATGACACGGCCAATAAAATAAATAAGAAATAAATTTTTAATTCTTATTAATACTAAATATATATATATATATATATATATATATATATATATATATATATATATATATATTGAAGCAGTACGTCGGCTTCCACTCAGTAGGTTAAAACTAAGAATAATAAATAAATGAAGAATATACGTTAAACATAGAAGATTTTGATTTTGAAAATTGGGCGCCAAGTTTTAACGTACTTAGTTGATCCAACGCTATATGTTAAATACCCCACTAGTTTCGGAAGAGCTTGAGTACTTATGCTTTATTTTCTATCTCAGGGCTCAAAGTCGATTGTTTGTATCTCCCGTAAGTACAATGTTTATGGTATATTAATTAAACACAAACTCAACATTCAAACAATTCAAATAAAAGATCGAATCTAAATCAAAGTAAAGAAAATTTATTAGAATAAAAATAGATAACTGTAACAATTATTACGTGCGAATAAGAAATCTGTACATATGCTCGTATTATCTGAACTATACGGTAAAAAACGGTATTATGCAATGGTGCACATGTGTTTAATAACTATAGTTAAGGTTATGTATAATGCAACAGTGCAAATGGATATTAACAGTTACTTAAAAATAGACAGACAAAGGTAAGTTACATATACAAGTTTTATAAAAGATTGAGAATGAATGAATAATTATATATATTTAAATAGATGTTTAGAAATGTTGAAATTCATGTATTATATTTTGATGCAAACAATGTTTGATATTGTGATGTGATATAAATTTAATATTAACTTTTAAATGATGTTCTAGGTTTTATGGGAAATAACTGGGAAGGAACCTGGTATTTTTCCTGTGTCTAGGCTTGGATATATTTTCTGGGCTCGCAATTGTAGGAATCGATCAGAGTTCGTCTGCTCCTATGGAAGTCCCTGCGTCGGAAGCGGTTCAATGTTGGCGTTGTCGGTACGATGTAGTTCCAGTTCCGAAAAGATGCTTCGTTCGATATTTATTATATTCGACGTGATGCGGGTCCAATTCTTTTCTCAAAAGTTCGGCCTGATTTCAAGGTATTAAATGTATACGGTTTTCGTAGGATTTACTTGATTTTTAAATATTAATTTTAATTAAACTTTTTGTGATAGAGAAAATGCGGCCATTCGTTGTAAAATTTTAGTATCAGACGCTTTTTTCGGCTTTTGTTTTCCAAAGCCTGTGTTAAATATCGGCAAAAGCCTCTAAGTTTATGCTTTATTTGCATCTAATATAATATGAACTTTCATAATATTATAATTTTAAAATAATAGAAAAATTAATTAAATAATTTACAAAAGTTTATGATGTGGTTTTCAATGTTAGATTAGTTCAAAAATGCACCGTAAAAATCGCATTCGCGGGGTTCGAGACAATTTTAAATTAGTGGGCGTGGTTAACTCGCTTCGATATAAATCTTGATGTGGATAAATTAAATACCTGTAATATGGCGCGTATGATTTGAATTTGAAATGGAAAAATACAAATATAAAAAGTAAGTTAAAAAATCAAAATAAGTTAATTATCAATTTTAAAGTTATCGTCGTATTAATTTATACACATCTCGAAACTAATTTCACAAATTACGTCCACTAATTCAATATTTATACATGGGTTTATTGTAAGTTGTTATCTGTGTTTCTTATTGCAGTGCTGGAATAAGTGTGCTGGTTGAACCATAACAATATATATATATATATATATATATATATATATATATATATATACTAAATTCATGAAATAATTATCTATATACTCGTATATGCAACCAAATAATTACATACATATAATCAATTCATTAAATATAAGTTTGTAATTGCACAACGAATAGCATTAGGATATTTTAGATGAAACAAATCGACGGACTGAAAATACTTTATATAATTATTACATAAGAGGTACATCGGTGAATTCATGCAAGCGCTGGTACGATAATGAGGCAGATAAAAAATAGTGGGACAAGTCGAACAGAGTGTGAATTTACATTATAATTTACATATTGAACGCAGTAGTGACTATCAATCAGATTATTGACAATTTTGTAAAAAAACAAATTCTGATATTAATCTGCGATTCTTTAAAGAAGGTAAACATAAATTTTTAGACATTTTTCATAATGCAAAAAATGTCTACCAGGATTGAATTTGAAGTTAAGATGCTTAATGAATTTTCTCTGAACACGCTCAATTCTATTAATATGAACATCGCAGCACGGGCTCCAGATAACAGATGCGTAATCCAAATGGCTACGCACAAGTGATGAATATAAAGATATCAATTACTTAGTGTATTTAAAGTCACAAGAAACACGAAATAAAAATCTCAGCCTTCTTAGGCATTACTGAAACACAAAATCAATGTGACGGTCAAACAAAAGTTTATTATCGATTAATATGCCTAGGTCTTTAATGTTATCGACCTTAGATAAATCGTGACCTGAGAGCTTATATGAGTATTCAATAACATTAAAGTTGCGAGTGAAAGTCAGAGACTGACATTTGTTAATATTTAAAAATAGTCTATTAACGTTACAGTAATTAAACAAGTTGTCTAAGTCATTCTGACATGCAATGCAGTCATCAATACACCTCACCCTGCAATAAAATTGAGCATCGTCAGCATATAGTAAAACGCGACAATTGTAAACATAGTTGTAGATGTCGTTAATGAAGATTACAAACAAGAGCGGTCCAAGATGACTGCCCTGTGGAACACCCGATGTAACACGTATCATATCAGACTTTGAATTGTTAACAGTCACGTACTGCGCCCTGATGGTCAAATAGGATTCAATCCACCTCAGCAATGATCCATGCACACCGAAGTTCCCCAGCTTAGTAACTAAGGCTTTATGATGAACTTTGTCAAAAGCTTTGGAAAGGTCGGTGTACACTGTATCCATTTGACATCTGCTGTCCATCGATTCGTGCAGATAAGAAACATACTCAGTCAAGTTGGTGACCACAGATCTACCACGCAAAAAGCGTTGCTGGGACGGACTGATGAAATTCCGTACTTGAAAAAATAATTCGTCAAATACAATTGATTCTAAAATTTTCCCGAAGTGCGACAGGATAGATATTGAACGATAGTTGCAAACGTTCTGTCTCGATCCTGATTTGTGAACAGGCACGATACTCGCCACTTTCCAAGCGACCGGAAATTTACGTTCCTTCAGTGACTTGTTGTAAATCAGCAAAAGGGGCAAATAAATAGTCTCGCAACAAAAGTTGATGAAATAAGGTGGTATATTATCCGGACCCGCACCCTTGTTAATAGCCAGCGTATTAATTTTATCAATAATTTGCTCCCCTGTTACTATATGTACATTAAAGCAATTTTGAGAATATTCATCCGCGATCAAAGAGGAAGTATTGTCAGGTTCGTAACTGATCCGAAGTATTTCATGAAGAAATTATGTGTCCTGAGGGTTGTTTGAAGCTAAATTATTATAATAAACACAAGCAGGAACGGATGATTTCTGTCTGCGCCTGCTAGACACAAATGACCAGAAGGATTTCACATTATCCGTGATATTATTTTCAATTGTATGTACATATTTATTGTAATCCAGTCTAATTAAGCTTTTCACGTGTTTCGGCATATCTGAAAAAAGTTTGTGTATATTAGAATTCTTCGACATAAGAAACTTCTTACGAAGCTTGAATTTAACTTTAATGACATGAATTGTTTTTGAAGAGTACTAAACCGGGAAAGATCGATTATAACGACTTCTGCGATGCACGTAATCATTGATGATACTCACGAGCTTATCGTAGAACAAATCAACACACGCGTCAATATTTGCCCCCATAAAAGTTTCACAGATTTCTTCGTTAAAATTGTCAGATTCAAATGGGTCTAATTTCTGTGTATGTGTTTGCGATGCTAAGTGACGTTTTACGTGCGACCGCTTGGAATTTTTTAACGGTATTTTACAGACTTTGCAATAAATTTCAGAATCACTCGCAATAGACATACAATCAGTTTGACCCTTAATCCAACTCGCCATTGTTTCGCGATGCCATTCTCGACGTTGTTCTATATCATATCTGAGAAAGAAAACATGTTCTAGATCTAAATAAATGAAAATTAAAAATGTATGCGTAAGTTATTGAAACTTAACGAAATTCACCAGACACTTACATTGAAATAATCGGGAGAAGTGGATTAGATGAAACGATATTAAACAGGATCTATTACAAGAATTACGAAGTACCTATGTAATTAACAGTTAAAACAATGAAAAAAGGGAACTAACTTACCATACTTTATAAATCTTACGAAATATAAACTAATAAATAAAATAAATTATAAAAACTCCCCACGCTTTTATCTATGCCCATGAAGAAAAGGATTTAACTGTAATATTGAAGTAATGGCGTCGCAATTCAACAACAAAAAACAGATGTGCGGTTAACCGAATGACTATATGGTCCATCGTAATTTCGACCTGATGCGTCCGATCTTTAGTTATGAAACATCAACAAGGAGGGCGGAGGATGGTTAGAACCCTCGAAAATATCAACAGAGTGAGGGTGGCTACACAGCAAAGTCCGGTACGTTCTGTTCGTTAGCGCGTTACGATTCTTTGGACACAGCTAGCGACTGTGTCATTAATTTTAAAACAGCGCGTCAATTTCAATTCCTATAAGTTAATGTAAAGTTAATGTAGGCTAAGATATCTTAAACGGTCTCAACGTCTACAATTTACAGAAAGAATGGTGGCAATCCTCGATAACAACGGCGAAACTGCTGCTCTTCTTATGAGCCACGAGACTTATTTTCACCTCAAAAGTTCCATCAATAAGCAAAATTTCAGATATTAGAGTATAATCCTAGAGAGTTACATATAACTCCCCTCCCCACATAGTCCTAAGAATCCATAGTCCTAACAGTGTGGTGTGCAATAGGGAAAAGTGGAGTTATTGGATCGTATTTTGTTGACGGTGTTGACGGTGATCGGGCTGTGACCATTAACGCCCAGCGCTTCGTCGTGCTAAATACATTTTTGTTCCTCAAGTTGAGTCGATAACGTATTGCAGTTTTAGCCATGCACTTTCAACAAGGTGGTATCATGGCGCATACTGCTCGTCAATCAGTGAACATAGATCAGAAAGCTTCCAGGACGTCTCTTGGCCCTCTCACTATTTCGAGTTATCGATGTACGATTTCTTTTTAGGGGGCTACTAGAAGTCTAAAATATATGACAACAAGCCGCCTCGGACCATTAAAGAGCTCCAGAACGAGAATCGCTGATAAATTACCTCGACACATGTTGGTCGAAGTAGCGCACTTCAGGGAACGCCTAGATACCTGCATCGTTGGAAATGGTCGCCATTTTCTGGACATTATTTTTAAAACATGAAAGAATAGAGCATTACATTACAAAGTGCATATGAACCTAAATATTTTAATGAATGGTTTTATATTTTTTAAATAAACACGCATTGAATTATGACAATTGGAAATTCATGTAAAGCTATTGTACTTTGAGGACAATTTTTCCCAATTTAGATTTTTAGATAAACACCATTTAAAATTTAATGTCTCTTAAGACAGCATTTAATGTACTTGATGAATTAAATATTATCTTAATTTAAACAATATACATATGACGTCGATTACAGGTTGTTCGCTGATTATCTACTGTACACTGGAATTTATTGATGTCAGAACGTCAATCTAAGTTGCATTATTTTCAAGAAAAAAGTCCAAGTTACTTCTTATCATACGTTTTTTGAAATAACGTTATAATATTTTATTGATCGAGTCATTTATTTACTGCGTCTCGAAACCAATTCAAACTAGTGCAGACCACATGATTTATTAAAACAATACATATTTCATTAATTCATCGTAAAATGTTGGTGTAATTTTATTTTCAAAATAATTTAACTATTTGGTTTAGACAAATACATGTGTACATTTGCACAGGTGATGATACACTTTGTAAACATAATATGAGTGCATGAAAACACTTCCACGAAAATCTACGACAAAATTGATATTTTCAATGTAAGTTATAATTTGTGTGTAAAAGTATTGAGAGCAAGCTGAAGATATAAATGGATATTGATATATTCTTAACCTTTTATAAAATATACTAAATATTGAAACTAGAAATATTTTATGATTCAATGTAATCGTGTCCCATATAGCAAAGTTGGAAATGAAATCTTTTCGAATCTTCAATGAAATTATAACAGTATTGTTAATTGATGGTGTAGAAATTTATCTAAATTTAATTTAGACTTCAAAGAATGGGTAGTTATGTAATTTTTCCCAGAAACAGCAACATATGATACTTTAAACTATGCAAATGCACATAATAGTATCTAGATTGTGTATTTTACTACGTGGGGGAGCTACATTGTTAAAAGATGGCCGCTTTTAGCTTGTGTTAGTATTATTCTGGGGTATCTGGAGCGACCTAACAATAATGAAAATAGTTAGAAGTAAATTAAAAAAAGCACAAGAACGTTGTCCTTAAAGTTTTCTTTCATATTTGCATAAAAGAAATGTAACTTTGAAATAGGTTAAAACAAATAAATAAAAACTGTATTTATATATTTTTATATATTAATATATACATATATATATATAGTAGATTAAATGTATATATATATATATATATATATATATATATGTTTTCTTTCAGGTTTCCGCGGGTAGTAGTATGTGTTGTAACTGGATTCCGGGTTTTCTTCCGCGTTTCCATTGTTTGGTCTTTGTAAAGACCGGTGCTGGTTTCTGGACGACGTTTCGGAAAAATCACATTTGCCATCTTCAGGTCTGCGATAACTGTCTGCTTCTGCTTCTGGTTACTCGTAAACTGTTTACGAGTAACCAGAAGCAGAAGCAGAATCACATTTGCCATCTTCAGGTCTGCGATAACTGTCTGCTTCTGCTTCTGGTTACTCGTAAACTGTTTACGAGTAACCAGAAGCAGAAGCAGACAGTTATCGCAGACCTGAAGATGGCAAATGTGATTTTGCCGAAACGTCGTCCAGAAACCAGCACCGGTCTTTACAAAGACCAAACAATGGAAACGCGGAAGAAAACCCGGAATCCAGTTACAACATATATATATATATATATATATATAGTAAACCTAATCAGTAGGCGATTAAAGGTCTGTATATTACTTCAAAATATATGTATTTAAAAAACTCTACATGTTTCGGCTGTGTACGCCTTTATCAAGGCGTACACAGCCGAAACATGTAGAGTTTTTTAAATACATATATTTTGAAGTAATATACAGACCTTTAATCGCCTACTGATTAGGTTTACCATATCATACCAAGGTCACGAAGTTATTATATATATATATATATATATATATATATATACAGTGCTTCTCAAAAGTCCCCTCTCCCCCTCTTATCTTTGGAACGATTATACATACACATGTGAAATTTGGAAACTGAATATTATAGGTTATAAACTTCCCTACTAGTGATGATAGATGACGAAATCATCATAGATGACGTCACAAGGCCATTGTGACCAACAATTTTAAATGGAACGCTACGGCAAGCGACACCTCTTTTAAAAGGTATCGAAAAAACCTATTCAATGATACTAATTTTATTTTTGTTTGAGGCAGTTTTAATGGCTCATTAGTAAACATGAAAATTTAAATTCCATTCAGTATGATATTAAATACAGATTTAAGAAACAGTATGTACTTAAAGAAATTGTTCGAAGTGACCTCCATTTACTTCCTGACAGTGAAATATCCTATTTTTAAACTCTTCTCGTACTTCTTCAAATGTGTCTGCGGAAACAGCCTCACACTCTGCAACAATACGTTGTTTTAAAACGTCAAATTGTCAAGTTAATACTAAAATTCCAAATTCAAGCTCCGCCTATGGTTAGTTGTCAAATAATCTGACGTTTTTGTTAGTCTTCAATATTCGACGTTTTTGTAATTGTCCAAGTTTTTGTACATTTAATAATTTGTGTATTGTGGATCGAACGTCTCACTGTTTTTACAGCTTATGGTACTTTTAATATTTTTGTACATTTTAATAATTTCTTAAACTGTTGTGAGTCGAAAGTTTAAGTGCTTCAAGAAGCGAAATGGTACGTGCTTTAGGTGATAAAGTAGCAGCGGTCCTAATTCTTGGTGAAACTAGACAAAATATTCATGCAGCAGAACGCATTTTTAATGAGAGGTTTCCCGATCGCCCCATTTCGAGGACTTATTTAAGGGAGCTTCTTCGTAAGTTTGAAACAACGGGTAGTATTAATGATGCGAAACGATCTGGCAGACCACAAATTTCTGATGAGAAAAGAATTGATATACTGGCAGAAGTAAGAGTTAATCCTACTTCTTCAACAACTCAAGTTGCATCTACCTGTGAAGTTAGTCGAAATACAGTACACTGGGTGTTGAAAAAATACTAATTTCATCCATACAAATTAAAAATGGTTCATCAACTCCCAGGCGACGACCCAGACCGAAGACTAGAATTTTGTGAAAATATGGAAACTAAAATTAACCAACAGCCAGACTACGTCAAAACAATTTGTTTTAGTGACGAAAGTACTTTCTATCTAAATGGAAATGTAAATACACAGAATGTGAGGTATTGGAGTGACGCAAATCCTCACCTGTTTCGTGAAACACGTACCCAATTTCCCCAGAAGGTGAATGTTTGGGCAGGTATCCTGGGAAACCACATCGTTGGGCCTCTTTTTTTAAATACTAATTTAACTGGCGAGGTTTATCAGGAGATGTTGCAAAACGCAATAGAACCGTTAATCCTTGAAATGTTGGAAGATAATCCAGATGAATTCCGCAATTTGCAAATAATATTCCAACAGGATGGTGCTCCTCCACACTATTACAGTGCAGTAAGACGGTATTTGCATGAGGAGTATCCTGGTAGATGGATTGGACGACGAGGTTCAACGGAATGCCCACCTCGATCACCGGACCTCACACGGGGGTTCCTTAAATCGAAGGTTTACGCCACTGAACTTGACAATATTGACGTTTTAAAACAACGTATTGTTGCAGAATGTGAGGCTGTTTCCGCAGATACATTTGAAGAAGTACGAGAAGAGTTTAAAAATAGGATATTTCACTGTCAGGAAGTAAATGGAGGTCACTTCGAGCAATTTCTTTAAGTACATACTGTTTCTTAAATCTGTATTTAATATCATACTGAATGGAATTTCAATTTTCATGTTTACTAATGAGCCACTAAAACTGCCTCAAACACAAACAAAATTAGTATCATTGAATAGGTTTTTTCGATACCTTTTAAAAGAGGTGTCGCTTGCCGTAGCGTGCCATTTAAAATTATTGGTCACAATGGCCTTGTGACGTCATCTATGACGATTTCGTCATCTATCATCACTAGTAGGGAAGTTTATAACCTATAATATTCAGTTTCCAAATTTCACTTGTGTATGTATAATCGTTCCAAAGATAAGAGGGGGGGGGGGGAGGGGACTTTTGAGAAGCACTGTATATATATATATTTAAAACAATCTTACATTTTTCGACGCATAGTGTCTTTTTCAAAGAAATTAAAAATATAAATGACAGTATATCAATGTCAAACCTATATGTCTGTGAACTACGAGCCGATCGAGAGCTGAGATGAGAGCCGACCCGAGAACCGAGCCAAGTAGAACCGAGAAGAGCCGAAAAGAGCCGAGCAGAGCTGGACGAGCCGAGTCGAGCCTAATCGAGCCAAGCCAACCCAACCCAACCTAACCCAATCCAACCCTTTGATAAAAAAAGGTTAGAGGATGTAGTTTTTGGCGTAGCTGGAGATTTAGTTGACTTTAATAAAAAAAGGTTAGCGGAGCTAGTATACTCACAATATAAACACACAAAAAAGCGATAATAAACAGACTTTCCAAACACGGTCACGAAGAACTTTAGTTTTATTTTGAAATGAAAACTGAACAATAAGTATAGCACAGTTAGTCATAGTTGAAATGTAAGCAAACAACACAATATATATAAGTACATTTAATTTAACAATGCGTTAACCATGCTAAAATTTAAATAAATATTTCAGTTGTGAAAAAAGCTCTATATATAGAACCGAAACGTAAACAAAATTAAATATTGTTTTAATTACCCGGCCACCATTTCCAAGAAACAAATATTCTTTTTGCTGGTATATATATACGATGTTACTCTTGATGTTCTCGCGGACGTATGATGAAGGTGTAGTTTCTCGGGTTCTTGGCCGCGTGTGAGTTTTGTCCTGAAAAGGACTATTTACTCTACGTTTCAACGAGATCGCACTCGTCATCTTCAGGAGCTAGTCGGTCTGTCGCTGGTTAGAACGATCTCCAGTTCTAACCAGCGACAGACCGACTAGCTCCTGAAGATGACGAGTGCGATCTCGTTGAAACGTAGAATAAATAGTCCTTTTCAGGACAAAACTCACACGCGGCCAAGAACCCGAGAAACTACACCTTCATATATATATACATATATATATATATATATATAACTCTATTCATATGAAAAGGTGCATTGTAGTTGCCTACACAACTGATAAAAATTTTGTATTGATTGCTTTCAAAATAAAAAAGTTATTTAGGTGTTCCCATGAAAAGTGAAACACACTATATATATATATATATATATATATATATATAGTGTGTTTCACTTTTATATATATATATATATATATATATAGTGTGTTTCACTTTTCATGGGAACACCTAAATAACTTTTTTATTTTGAAAGCAATCAATACAAAATTTTTATCAGTTGTGTAGGCAACTACAATGCACCTTTTAATATGAATAGAGTTTTTGTAAAGTAAATATCTAGCCAACTATAATTAAAATAAGAAGTAGTGTTTCTAGTAATGTCATACTAGAGCAAAAAAGTATTAGGAAAAGTTTTTGAAAATCACTCAAGAACCCCTAATACCAAGTTTCGGTGAAAATTCTTCATTTCTAAATTCTTCTACATTTTTATGCTATCTGTAGATAATAGTTTATTATAGCAATAATAAGAGTGCCATGAAGCAAAAAAATAATTTGTCAGTTCAAACGTCAATTCACAACAGTTTCCTTCAGTTGTAACTATCGATAGACATTTAACTATTGCTTAAAAAGTAGAAATTATTCGAATTGTTGGTGATAATGTACGTTCTACCCGATATACACAATATAATGTAAGTACATTTAAATTAACAATGCTTTCACCATGCTAAAATTTAAATAAATATTTCAGTTGTGAAAAAAGCTCTATATATAGAACCGAAACGTAAACAAAATTAAATATTGTTTTAATTACCCATTCCCAAGAAACAAATATTCTTTTTGCTGGTATATATATATATATATATATATATATATATATATATATATATATAGTGTGTTTCACTTTTCATGGGAACCCCTAAATCACTTTTTTATTTTGAAGGCAATTAATACAAAATTTTTATCAGTTGTGTAGGCCACGACAATGCACCTTTTTGTGTGAATAGAGTTTTTATAAAGTCATTATCTAGCCACCTATAATTAAAATAAGAAGTAGTGTTTCAGATATTGCTATCACATATGTTCAGTTTTCCACATGCATTCGCCGTTTTGTGCAATTATTCAGGGAAACAGGAAACGTGGATCGTAAAGAAGGTAGTTAGAAAGAAAGAAAATGTTAAAGCGGTAAGGCAATTGCTAGAAGAACGTACTCAGCATTCTGTGCATTTACATCAAGAATTAGATTTTTTTATAACACTTGCAGACGTATCCTTAAGCATGATTTACACTCTACTACTACTACTACATTTACACTCCTACCACTTGTAAGCGACTTATGAAATACTTCCTGTGGACAGACCGAAATGATAGGAATTTGTCAAAGATTTATTGACCATTTTGTTGTTAATGATGACATTGAAAAGGTTATGTTACTTAGCAACTCTTATCTAACGATTTAACCTATTACTAGTAACGTATGTTCACCTTATACTGGCACAAATGAAATTCTAGTTAGTATATGCGCAAACAGTAGGCTGCTTGGTTGTGTCACTGACAGTGTGACAGATGCCGTAATATCCGTTTCATATCATAATAACATGCGAATCAAGATGAAAGTAGCGGATCAAGTAAATTTACGTGAACGTATGCATAATATGCTGCGGAGAACGAACCGCAACGTAACTTTGAGGCATTTTCTGGATGAAGGTATTTCCCGTAGAACAATATATAACATATTTACTCGATATGATAATAATATCTCTCAAAACCATTGCCCAAAACGCCAAAAAAAAAAACGTAAATTAATTGAGAGACTGTTACGTAAATTGAAGCAGGACTCAAAACAGAGGGTTGATGTTAGTTTACGAAAATTGGCTAGAAAATATAAAGTGTCAAAATCATGTATCGCAAAAAAAAATTGAAGGGTTTTAAGGTGAAATATCGTAAAAGAAGTGTGGCACAAAATATAGCGAAAGTCAATTGCAAACAATGCCTACAAAGTGCTGTAAGTTAAGGAGGGAGTGTTTGAGACCCGAAACAAAGTTAGTCATCGACGATGAAAAGTATTTCACTTTTTCTTGTGGATTTATAAGCGGTAATAAGGGTTTTTATACAGAAAAAGATTATTCTGTTCCAGTTGATGTTAAATTCATTGGAAAAGCAAAGTTTGAGGAAAAAGTATTGGTATGGTGTGCCATTTCAGCAAAGGGCGCATCTGATGTTTTGCTATAAATTCCGACGTATATATTAAAAATTGCCTGACCAAAGTGAATGAATTTATTGACAGGCATCATAACAGATAGATTGTACTATTCTGGCCTGACCTAGCAAGCAGCCATTATGCAAAAAAACATAGATTGATTAAACTCAAACAATATTCATTTTGTATCCAAACATGCAAATCCACCAAATGTTCCTATTGCTCGGCCCATCGAGAATTTCTGGGCAATTCTTTCAAATTTGGTATATGAAAGCAGGTGGCAAACAAAAACCACGAAAGAACTAATCAGAAGAATCAAACGATGTGTGAAAGGAGTTGACCTGGAAGTTGTCCAGTTAAACGTAAACTACGAAGAAGGTGGCCCATATTCTGTAATAACACTGTTATATTATCTTGTAGTTTAGAATATTACAATAACATTCGTTTCTGTTCTGTATAATTCATTTTCTTAATAAAAGCTACACAATATTGTGCCAGTACAAGGTGGACATACCTTAGTACAGCATGCAAGTTAAATCACTTAATCAGTTTAAGACATAACTGGTTTAATCAATGGCATACTCTGAAAACTTTTTTTGTGGCTCACTCAATATATCATACAGTTTGATCAAAGGAATGATACTTCCTTTCTATCTCCGTATATGGGTAATTCTCTTAGTATTGAAGATACGGATCGGTTAAATTAGCAAAGTTGCTCAGAATCTTGATGAGTATTTGATAGCATTTTCATATTTGTTATATGTTGTCAACTTTTTGAGATATTTAAGAAAAATTGAAATTTGACTAAATTTTCAGTTATAGATATCTTCGTAACCAATGAAGACAGAGCAAAACTAAAAATGGCATCTGATAGTATTTTTTACGTAGAATTTAAAAATCTTTATTATATATTCATGGCGCACTTGAATATCAAGATATAAAATAAACTTACGTTTCTTAAATGGCAATCATATTTAGCTATAACTTCATTAAAATTCTTATTTTGTTTTGATTTCATAAATATAAGGTTTGGTATGGTTATCATTTTTAATCTTTATTTAACGGTAGCAATTCAAATACTAATTGAAGAAATAATAGCCAAGTGGGCTTTTTAAAAACTACTTTAATACAGCAAAAATAAAAGAGAAAAAAATTAAATTAATGTATTCAATGGTTAGATATGTATAACTGAAAATTTCGTCAAATTTTAATTTTCCTTCAATACCTCAAAAAGTTGACAGCATATGACAAATCTGAAAATGCTATCAAATATTCATCAAAATTCTGAGCAACTTTGCTAATTTAACTGATCCGGTAGCTTCAATACTAAGAGAGTTACCTATATACGGGGATAGAAAATAGGCAACCTGTATATATATATATATATATATATATATATATATATATATATATATATATAAGGTAAACTTAATAAGTCGGCGATTAAAGGTCTGGTTCATTACTTCAAAGTATATATATTTAAAACAACCCTACATGTTGGGTTGTTTTAAATATATATACTTTGAAGTAATGAACCAGACCTTTAATCGCCGACTTATTAAGTTTACCTTATCATACCAAGGTCACGAAAATATTATATTTATATATATATATATATATATATATATATATATATATATATATATATATATATATGGTAAACCTAATCAGTAGGCGATTAAAGGTCTGTATATTACTTCAAAATATATGTATTTAAAAAACTCTACATGTTTCGGCTGTGTACGCCTTTATCAAGAGAATACAAAATATGAATGACAGGATATAAATGTCAAGTAATTAAGTTGCTATGGTTTAAATTATTCAAAGATACATTCTAGTAATAATAATAAATCATGCCTTAGTATTCCAAAAAATAGATAACAAGGTGTGAACATATGTGTTGTTCGCTGCTAGCAATTTGTGTCTCCTTCTGGGTATGAACTTGTGTGTTGGTTGCTGCTGGCAGCTTGCGTCTCTCTATGGGTGTGTGGTTTTGTGTGAGAGCGTAAGTGTAGGGTTTTGCATGTCGGTGCGTTCGTGCGTGTGTTTAGTGATCGGTCGCATGAATTTAGAGAGGTCGGATAACCAGCCGTTGCGTAGGGCCGCCAACCCTTTCCCGACAACTTCTTTACAATTCCGTGCAGTACTTCGACGGCCTGACCCCTGCCCCAACGAGGCAAGGCGCAGACAGGCGAAGCGCACCCTGTACGGGGTTGCTCATCGCTAACTAAGGGAACACTCTTAGTGGCTACCTCGGTCGACGATGGTCACACTTGTGCCATCTTAACGTTTTCCGCCGAAGCGGGGGCATAGCACACACGTCGAACGTGTGTGTGCTGTTAACGGCAGCCTAGCCAGGTTGCCGCCCAGGACCGGTCCTAGTGGTGTGTGCATTGCGCGGCGACGAGATAGCGCCGCGTAGCAAGGTTCCTCACTCTTGCTGGAAAGGCGGAATGGCACCTGACTGCCCAACGGGCAGACCCCCCTAGAGTTTTGTAGCGCATATGCTAGGCTACAACCCAGTAGAGGACCACATCAGCAAAAAACAGCAAACAGGGATAGGCAGGGAAAAGCAAGACATGAGTTATTATTACGTATGCGCCCGTGGAGCGACTTAAGATGCAAAGTTGTCGGCATTCGCTCAAAACGAGAAGGAAAACCACGAAAACCTGCTCGGACAACTAGACAGGAATCAAAACACGGAACAGTCAGCATGATAAGCAAAAGTATATGATATTTAAATGATATTTAAATAACATAAGGTATATAACAAAAAAAAAATATATATAATATGATGGTAAATTGTAGATCGTTACAAAATTAAATTATAGTATATACTGCTTAAATTTTTTATATCATTTCTGTTGTTAATTGAATTTTTTTCCTGTTTAATACTGATCATTTCTTTAATTTGTCTTTTCACTGTGTGTTGTTCTTTATCAATTATCTGTGTGTTTTCAAAATCGAAATGGTGATCGCGTTGTAGTTTGTGTGTAGACAATGCAGTTTTGTCTGTTCTAGAGTATTTGTGGGCTTGTATTCTTTTGTATAAATATTGTTTCGTTTGGCCTTTGTAGTAACTATCGCAATCGCGACATGGTATTTTATATACGACATGTGTTTCTCGATTTTTTTCTATTTTAGGTTTAAGTTTTGAAAATAAATGTTTATCAGTATTACTAAGTTTATATGTTGTAGCTATATCATATTTTTTTAAAGTGTATTTAATTTTTTCCGATAGTTGTGGAACATATGGAATTGTGATATATGTTGTGTCATTGTTCAAATTTTTATTGGTGTCTGCAGTGTTGTATATTTGGTGTACTCTTTTTTTAATAGTTTGGTCTATAAGTTGTGGTGGATAATTATTATCAGTTAAGATTGGGCAGTCATGTGCCATTCCGCCTTTCCAGCAAGAGTGAGGAACCTTGCTACGCGGCGCTATCTCGTCGCCGCGCAATGCACACACCACTAGGACCGGTCCTGGGCGGCAACCTGGCTAGGCTGCCGTTAACAGCACACACACGTTCGACGTGTGTGCTATGCCCCCGCTTCGGCGGAAAACGTTAAGATGGCACAAGTGTGACCATCGTCGACCGAGGTAGCCACTAAGAGTGTTCCCTTAGTTAGCGATGAGCAACCCCGTACAGGGTGCGCTTCGCCTGTCTGCGCCTTGCCTCGTTGGGGCGGCGGTCAGGCCGTCGAAGTACTGTACGGAATTGTAAAGAAGTTGTCGGGAAAGGGTTGGCGGCCCTACGCAACGGCTGGTTATCCGACCTCTCTAAATTCATGCGACCTATCACTAAACACACGCACGAACGCACCGACATACAAAACCCTACACTTACGCTCTCACACAAAACCACACACTCATAGAGAGACGCAAGCTGCCAGCAGCAACCAACACACAAGTTCATACCCAGAAGGAGACACAAATTGCTAGCAGCGAACAACACATATGTTCACACCTTGTTATCTATTTTTTGGAATACTAAGGCATGATTTATTATTATTACTAGAATGTATCTTTGAATAATTTAAACCATAGCAACTTAATTACTTGACATTTATATCCTGTCATTAATATTTTGTATTCTCTTGATAAAGACGTACACAGCCGAAACATGTAGAGTTTTTTAAATACATATATTTTGAAGTAATATACAGACCTTTAATCGCCTACTGATTAGGTTTACCATATCATACCAAGGTCATGAAGTTATTATATATATATATATATATATATATATACAAGGTAAACTTAATAAGTCGGCGATTAAAGGTCTGGTTTACTTCAAAGTATATATATTTAAAACAGCCCTACATGTTTCGGCAGTACGCCTTTGTCAAGGGAATACAAAATATAAATGACAGAATATAAATATAATTTACAGAATATAATTTATATTCTGTCATTTATATTTTGTATTCCCTTGACAAAGGCGTACTGCCGAAACATGTAGGGTTGTTTTAAATATATATACTTTGAAGTAAACCAGACCTTTAATCGCCGACTTATTAAGTTTACCTTATCATACCAAGGTCACGAAGATATTATTTTTATATATACAATTATATATATATACAAGTATATATATATACAAGTATATATATATATATATATATACAAGCTTATATACGGGCTTGTGCCCGTAAGCAAACAGAAGAAGTACTTATCCGAATTTCATACTTGTTTTGTCGGATTTGGTGAATACGATCCAATAACTCTTCTCTTGTGTTCGAAACTTGCATGTAGACTAAATTTTTCATGTACCCCCATAAATAAAAGTCAGGTGATTAGATTATTGACGTTAACCGAATTTCGGACAGCAATTCCGAAATGTGGTGGTGCCCCATCCATGTGAAACGACATGTCTCGTCGAACATTCAGTGGGACATCCTCTAAAAGACCTGGCAGTTTGTCAATTAGAAATTGAAGGTAATTGTCCGCATTTAACAAGTCATCGATTAGGGCCGCCCAAATGTTAATAGAAAATTCATGTTGAAATTTAGATGGGCGTATAGCTTTGGGATTTTCTGATGACAACCTGTGCAGGTTTCTCAGCTTTGTAACACCACTTCTCGTGAACTCTCCAGAGGACTGTTCTGCAGAAATTAAAATGAAGCCGTTACTGTCTCAATATCCAGGTAGAATAAACTAGACGAGCATAGTGGTCTGCCTCAAGCAAACCGTGTCCCCTGCGATAGTGATATGGATATAAGCCCTTACGTTTTAAAATTCGTCAAACTGTCGTTCGTGGCACTCCTAGTTGTCTAGCGATACGACGTACACTGAGAGTTGGATCCCTTGTAACAATAGCTACTGCTTCTTCCTCTGAGTCTGCTGGCAAATTTACTCCTCGGTCGAAAAGATAATCACGCAGTCCGCATTCCCGAAATTGTCTGTGCACTTCCAGAAACGTTCTGTAATGAGGAATGCGCCTATCGGGAAACCGATGTCGGCATTCAATAACTGCATGACGTGCAATGCCGTTACAGTAGCCATACACAAAATGCATGTCCGCATACTCTTGAAAAGAAAATCGGTAAGGCATTTAGAATAAAGAAAACGTGTCCACTCACTAATAAGCTGTTGTATGAACTGAAACGTAATGTAATCCTTTATTAAAAAATGCAACGTTTACAGTCATCTGAACATTTGTTTATTGTATGATTCATGGTTCAGCACTTACAAAATAAGTAAGAACCTTCTCTATCATAAATCAATTTGCAGTATTCTTTTTTGTAGATCTCGTATAACTTCTTTTTAAATAAAATCAGTTTGTATTGACTTTAGGATTACATTTTTTTTGCATGATCTGACAATCACATTCATAGATCTGTAACTTAGAAACTAATAAAAATGGATATACAAGTTTTGCGTTTTTGTTACTTGAAATGAAGTCTACTTTACACTCACAAAATTTGAACATAACGATACGGGACACTTGTATATATATATGTACTACATATATTTACATCGAAGAAAGGTACAATAGTGGACGTTTTTATATAAACTAATCAGATTGGTTGTTCGGGCGTGTTTTACGGTGTTAATTTTTATGTCCTACTCATTATCTTTCGACAATTTTCCACATTCATACATCGTACACCAAAAACGAATATTTTTTGAATAGCCTCATTAAGTCACATAGAGATGCTGATATTGTGTGTACTTCGATGTATTTATTGGGAGACTACGTTGAGGATGCATATGACTTCAGTTTTTCTTTTATCTTTTTGTTTTTCAATTTTTATAGTTATGTACGTATTATACACGTAAATGTATTTTAACTTTTTTTGTATGTATTTTGTATATGTATTTTCTTTGTCCCGTGACTGAGTTTGTCCTGTTAGACAATAAACGATATTATTATTACTATTATTAAAACTGGGTGTATTTATTATTCCTTGTAGGCTAGTGTTATTAACGTTGTCATGCAATAACATTATTTAATAAATATACGCCGTTTGATGAGACATGTTCTTATGTATATTTACCTCTGATGATGATCTCATTGCCAATTTATTGGACATGACTGTAGATACGTTTCTTCCAAATCACTCGCAATAATTATTGATCCGTCGTTAAAAGCTGGTGTGTGTTCACGAGCGTTGGAAGCGGATTAGAATTTACCCAATACTTAAGAATAATGACGCAACCATTTTATCCAATTAAAGACCAATATCTTACAATCGAGACTTGCGAAAGTACTGTGTGGCAAAAAGTCACTTTGCTATTTATTTGCTATTTTTTGCTATTAAGTATATTTTTGTTTCAGATTTTTAAAATACTGAATTTATGGGTAATTTAACGATAGAACAACGCGTAAAACGTATCGAACAAAAATGACTTTATGTAGGTACAAAGTAGCAGAGAAGCAGTTCCTCTCTGCTACTAACTAAGAAAGAAGCTAAACGTGGTAATATAAACTAATAGAAAGTAAATGAAAACATTTACGTTTGCGTATTACCAAATCGTTGAAAAGAAACAAATTACAATAATGCATACATTTGATGAACTTTTAATAATTTTTGATGAAGATTTTGCAATTATAAATTTATACATTTTCATTTTCGCAATATTGTTAGTCAATAAGATAACTTGAGCAACTTATTTGAAATATTCGCTGTTTTGTAATTTATGAGATTTAAGCCAGTTTGAATTGGTTTTGTGACATAATAAACAAATACCATGTGTGATAAATGAAACACGATGAAATTATTTAAAAACTTGAATGATAACAAATGAACGACATACGTCAATCTACAATACTTTTATTTTTTGTTCTAGCTAATACTATAATTTCGTAAAATTAATACTTCAACGTGATAAAATTTAATATATAATATAGAAAATCCAAAATTAATTCATAATTATGTTAAACACAGCATGGATTTATAAAAGGACGTTTAATTGTTACGAATCTTGCAATAATAACACAGGAAATTGCATCGGATTTGAATAGTGATGGAGAGATGGATGTAATCTACATGGATTTTTCACATCCATTTGATACAATTGATCACCTTACGCTTTTACATAGTTCAGACCGAATTTTATATATTACAACTGATTTACATCCAATGCATACTTAGCCACAACTGGCGTGCCCCAAGCATCAAACCTTGGCCCTCTTCTATTAAATATGTTCATCAATGACTTAATTACTTCTATTCCTTGTTCAGTGCTAGCTTATGCAGATGCTACAAAAAAGTTTATTAAGCTATTGGAAGTGCTACTGATAGTGCTGCTCTGCAGCATAGCCTGGATATAATGGTGAATTGGTGCGATGCGAACAAACGTATTATAAATATCGATGGGTGTAGCGTTGTATCGTATTTCAAGAGATTTTGCGTTGTGCATGCAGATTACTTTATGAGATGTGAGGTTATCATAAGAAAACAAGTGGTTAAGGACTTGGGTATTACATCTGACCATTGTAGTGCAGCACATAAGTCACTTGAATTTATCATGCATGCGTCGCATGAATTTACCGGCACGTTATCACTAAAAACATATACTTTCGTACGCAGTAAGCTTGAATATTGTAATATTATCTGGAACCTTTACTACAGCGTATATTAAAATTTAATTGAGCGTAAGCAAAGGAAATTTTTAAAGTATCTATCCTTCAGGCTGGATGGTTATTACTAGACTCGGCAAAGAGGGGCAATTTCCAGTGCAGCGCCGAGGGGAGCAACGTAGAGGGGAGAAGCGCGCGGCAAGGAAACACAAGCGTCCGTATCAAAGCACACTTGTTCAGTATTATTCAACTGGTCGTTGTGAGTGCATGTCGGTACATACATACTTAGAAAATGTCGCAATTGGGTGCGTTTCGGAAACGGTGTATTTTGAAAAAACTAGAAAACGTAATAGCGAGTATGCCGGATTTAGAATACGAAGGCGATAAAATTAAATGTGTAATGTGTGATGACTATTTGACATGTACCAGCAGGTGGAAGTGAGAACGTCACCTAAAAAGTATAAAACACTGTTCTGCAATCCGTGGCAAACGATACAGCGAACAATTAACATTTGATATAGGTGTTTGCTTTATTCCATATAATCTACCGTTCTCTTTACTAGACCAAAAAGCATTTGCCTCCTTCTGAAGCAAGTAGTCGAATTATACATTATCAAGTTGAGCATCGATAAGAAACGTTATGCCATCTGCTCGTGACAATGTTGAAAGAAGAATTAAAGCAGAATTGAAAGATAAAAAATTGTGCTTATGTGTGGACGAAACAACCGATCGGCAAAGAAATTATGTGGTGAATGTGAAGGTACGTACAATAGAAGAATTTGAACCGTCATCTTCTATCTTACTTGCTTCCAAAAGTGTTGCAAAATGTACTAGCTATGAAAGTTTAAAAGTGGCGTTGAGCGCATTGAACAAATTTCAAGTTTCAGTAAACCAACTTTTAATGTTTGCGAGTGACGGTCCCGCTAACATGTTTTCCTTAGGCCGATCTCTTAAAGAAGAGAGTGGCAATCTGTTACATATAACATGTAAAATCCATGAATTAAACCTTAGCGCAATTTATACCTAAATATTATCCACGAGTAAAGGCTTTAATAGCTCATACAAAGGCAGTGTTTCTAGAGTCCCCAAAACGTACAAAACCATTTCATGAACTGTGTCTCAAAGCGTCTGAACCACCACAGCCGATTACTACGAGTTGGGGAACATGGTTAGTGGCTGCGTTTTACTACTGCGAACATTTTGATGATGTAAAGTAGGTAGTTCTGCAATTCGATCCGAGACACACCGAAGCTATCAAGAAAAGCCAGAAAATGTTTCAAGATAGTCAGGTAAAAAGTGATTTAGAAACTATTCGCAAGAACTTCTATGGACTAGCGGAGGGAATTGAAAAATTGCAATATAATTCGATATCGTTTGTGGATTCTATTCAAATTGTGGATGATGTTCACTCACACCTATGTGCGGCGGAAGGCGAAAGAAATGAGTGTGTAATACGAAAATTTGAAAGTGTTATTGACAAGGATTCAGACTTTCTCATACTAAGACAAATTTGTGAAGGTGCGTCGACAGATCCATTAAGTTGTCACAAGCATTACTTTAAATTTGCAAATATAACATCACTCGATGTGGAACGGTCATTTTCATCACTGAAAAATATTTATTCTGCACGCCTTACTCATTTACTCATTAAATATGGAAACATATTTAATGATTCAAATATTTAATAGATGCCACCCAGTTTGTGATTTCATGGAAGCTTTTTAAAACAATACCTGTTTCAGCACGTTATATAATATATTTTCTATCATTATTTTATGTATAAGCATTCATGCGTCCGCATCGCCTATGCTCACTCATGAAAGTCACGCATATAAATGATGCGAGTACGTAAACGTTACTGAACGCTCGTCTTGATACGGCAGCTAGGCCCCTCCACGTTGTTCTACGCACTGCACTGAAACTTGCCCTTCTTTGCCGATTCCAGTTATTACCAATTACGAAATATTGAATATAACGTTCTTCTAGAGCGCCAGTCGATGGATTCTCTAAGCACTCGCACTTTTTTACACGACATTATTAACAACAAAATTGATTCGCCTCATCTCATTTCAAATTTATCTTTCGCTATTTCCAGAATGTTTTCCACAAATCCAAACACCTTCCACATTCCATCCATACGTGCAAATGTTATGAGAAGAGCACCTATAGTACATGCAATTATTAGTGCTAACAATGCCTGTAGAGAAATTTTTGCCAGGGTCGCTCAGAGGTTTACTCAGAGTTTTGGCTGTTTTCTTTTTCTTTTCTTATTTATCTTGTATATATGTATGAATATGCTTCATGCTATATGTAGAATTATTTTATTTTATTTGATTTTGTCCTATTAATTAATTAATGGGATTTTATGATCTGTTGGACTAATGAACAATATTATCATTATTATTATTATTAAATACATAATTTATTAAATTTTGATAATATGTTTTCATATAAAGCTCAGTAACTTTCGTTTTTAATATTTTTAGTATTAACTTATTCAAACGTGCGTAAGAGAAAAATTGTTTATTACTCTTGGATAAATTACATTATATTAGATTCGTAGAGGTTAGATTGGCAAAAGAATTTTGCAATGGTTAAAAACTGGTTTACTGAATTTAAGCGTGGTCGTATGAGCACAAACAATGAACCCTTAAGTGGACGTCCAAAAACTGTTATTGTTCCGGATATGATTGAAAAAGTCCACCGTATCATCTTGGGTGATCGTCAAGTAAAAGTGCGCGAGATAACAGACATTGTAGGTATTTCAAATGACAGGGTGTAGAGAATTCTAACTGAAGAATTATAAGAAGTGAATCGTTTAAGTGTTTCTCTCGACCTTTTGGCACGTTTTCGTCGCAATCAGAAGGTCTTTGTACGCTGTTTCATTACCATTGATGAAACCTAAGTCCACAATTAACCGAAACCCGAAACCAAAGAACAATCGAAGTAATGGACAAAAAAGGTACTCCGCCACCAAAGAAGGCAACTGTTTTTTGGGATTCTCACGGAATTATCTTGGTTGACTACTTAGAAAAGGGGAAAACAATAAATGGTAAGTATATATTATGCCAATTCGTTGCAACAATTAAATGATTAAATCAAAGAGAAACGGCCTCATTTGGCAAAGAAGAAAGTGCTTTTCCATCAGGACAACGCGCCTGCATACAAGTCTGCGATTGCAATGGCAAAAATTCATTAATTGGGATTTTACTTAGTGCCTCATTCGCATACTTCCTCAGATTTGTCTCCCAGCGATTATTATCTCTTTCCAAACCTGAAAAAATGTGTCGGAAATAAGAGAGTTTCGTCTATTTCCGAGGTAATCGCTGCTGTAAATAACTATTTCGAGGACTTGGATCCATCGAGCTACAATGAAGGCATTACTAATTTGAAATATCTTTGGAATAAGTGTGTTGCGCGACCAGGAGACTGTATTGAAAAATAAAATGTTTTTTTTTTAAATTAACTCCGAACCACCCCCGTAAGATTTATCAAGAAACAAAAAAGTTATTAACATGTCAGAATTCCTTGTGACATATGGGTTGCCTTGTATAATAAACCGAAGACTCGTACTACAAGATATTGGAAAACAAATCGAAAATATCTTAAAAATATTTTTACTTAAAAACGTGTCAATTATTGAATATAAATATTTATAAAAATTGCTTGTTCGTTACTTGAACAGAGTAATCATATCATTTTATGACAGTGAAGTGCATTTCTTCGCGAGTAGTGTTTACTCGTGCATGTTGTTTACCCAGACACATCAAGTGGAACGTCCTCGTTTTCAAAGAAATAATGCCAAGATTAATTTCTTCGAAATCGCAATTAGGAACTGAATAAAACTGTCGCTGTCTATGCAATATACATACGAAATAAAAAGTAAATTTTAATATTTTTTATTGTTACTCAACGTGTCTTTTCATTATAATTCAATTTTTTCGACGTCACTCAGATCTTTTCTCATATAATACATACGGCCTTCGCGAAAGTTATGCGTGCGGTCAGAGAATTAATGAAAAATTTACCAATTGCGAAATGCCTATGATGTTATTTCTTTGCTTCGACAGATTATTTCATAAAAACTGAGAGAGTATTGAATTAAATGAATTAAACTATATTCGCGCCGAAGTAATATATGTTTCTAATAAATAAAACACACTTAAGATGTTTTAGATTTACACTTTATTAATAAAATAATGACAGCTGTTTCGCTAACACAGTAGCTTCTTCAACCTACTCTAATCATTTAATAGAGAATGAGCACGAATTTAATTTACAATTCGACACCATACATGTAGAAAATAAAGGTAGAAAACTAAATTGTTTAGAATCTTTAGAAATTAATAAACTTAAAAACTCAGAAATGTTACTAAACGATAAATTAGACTTGAATTCATCCCCACTGTTAAATCTCTTCACTCATTGAAGTATTGTTTCTTAGTTGCTTATACTATATTTTTATACATAAACCTCACACAAGTAGGACATGGTATAGTTTTCAAAAAGCAAAACATAAATGTAATAGTTCCTAGAATTTTAACTTGGGTCAACTACCTGATTAACGCTATATCTTGTATGTATCTTTAGTCTTAAGTTGAATTTGAAGAAGCTACTGTGTTAGCGAAACAGCTGTCATTATTTTATTAATAAAGTGTAAATCTAAAACATCTTAAGTGTGTTTTATTTATTAGTGATATGGATTTACATCAAGCAAAGGTCGAAACAATTAAAGAATTAATATATGTTTGAAAGCTCTAAAATTTCAAAACATTTTAATTATTCTCGCATAACTAACACGCAAATATAATTTCTATATATTCTTTGAAGGGAGTCTCCAGAAATAAATGGTGATAACTAAAGCTCGGATTATATTCAAAATGCATATTTGCTGTTAAATGGTATATTAACAAAATTATAACTTTTTTGGCTTATTTAATGTTTTTATAAATAAGGCAATTAATTAAGGCCCTTATTTACTTATCGTTGATATCTCCTAAAGTCAAGTGGTGTGTTATGTAGTTGTAAAGGTATTTGTGAGTGTTTTGAGGAATCACCTGGAAAAGGCGGATATTTGGGCCTTACTCTGTTAGTTATTGTAACACAGATTATCGGATTCACGCAACCTAAATGTCTATATTTTCTGTGGCCTTAAACATCTATAGGTAAGTGACGCATTCGTCCTATGCGACCTCCATTTTCTTTATATACTCCTTCGTTCTATCTAAACATGAATTATACCCTTAGGGCTGTTGTTAGTTGTCGTTGAACTCAACGTTAAAAAATAATGGTAAATATTAGAATTAAAAAAATATATAATTCAAATACATGACAAAAAGCAAATGACAATTCCACAAGTCTATGAAGCCAACCCCAGTTCAAAGAAGGAAGGGATCAAGGCAGTATTTGTGAAGGTTGTGTACCATATGTAGCAAAAGGGCTTTAAACAACATATTGGATCTCACGATGGGAACGGAGGAAGCGTCCGACGATCGAGTTAAATGTCCTGGAAACAAAAAATTCAATTGTGACAGAAGAGATGGACAACCAATCCTTCCTTTTAGTAAATTAAAGAAAAATTTGGCACTCAGATGTTCTGTTCTATCACTAAGGGTATTGAAAGAATGTCGTTCCAAAAGAGACCATATTCCGTACCTCTTTCAGGATGTGATCCATCATCAAATGACAGATACTTCAAAAATTGTCCTTGAACACTCTGCACAGCCTGTCTCAAATGCAAGTAATGACGATACCATATAAGAGAGCCGTATTCTAATATATTTCTTACATAGGCATAATATAGAGATTTTAATGTTAATGGATGTTGAAACTGTCTATAAGATCTTATAATGAATCCAAAGATTTAATAGCTGCGGTACACATATCGTGAATATGATTATTAAATCGTAATGCAGAATCAAATAAAACACCCAGATCCCTAACCTTATCGATTCTGGGAATGGGAATATGGTTCAGACCATATGGGAATAGAATCAAACTCGCAATAAAGACATACGAGACAACTGCACATTTGTCAGTATTCATTGGTATTTTATTATGTCCACACCACCGACTAACCAAATGAAGATTACGCATCAGTTCCCTACAACTGTTCAACGACGAAACTCTAGAAAAGATTTTAAGATGATCCGCGTAAGCTAGCACGTTACAATCTAAGAACATAATAAGATCATTGATAAAAATATTAAATAATAAAGATCCTAGAGTTGATCCTTGGAGAACGCCTGACGATGCTTTGATTGAAAACCATTATAGTAAACGTGATGTAAATAAGAAGATATTAATTGAAGTAAACCATACGAGAAATCAAAAGTATCCAACTTGGTAAACAATATAAAATGGCTAACAGAATCAAATGCCTTGGCAAAGTCAGTATAAATTACATGTACACGAGCATCTAAAGCTTCACTAACATATTGGATTATTTCAGCCAAATTCATAATAGTGGATCTAACTACAATGAAACTGTGTTGTTGTAAAGCTAACACCGGTTTACACTTGAAACTAATTTGTTGATACAACAAACTTTCAAAAATCTTCGCAAAATTGCTAATAATGTCAACAGACCGATAATTTAAAAGGTCAGCTCTGACACTCTGCTTGAAAACTGGAATTCTAATCTCTAACACATCAGGAAACGAGAATGACTTAATTATTAAATTAAAAATAACTGTTAAGGGCTTACACAGCACTCCTGCAAAATCTTTCACAAAGAAACTTGGTAAACCATACGCCGTAAGATCAAAAATAACAATTCAATATGTGTAAAGTCTCAGTTAATTTAAAGATATATTTTCCTAATTTAATTCATACTACTTACTTGCCTCATGGCATTAATAGAGTTGCCAAAGAAAACAGAAAACAATCCTCTTGCGAATAAATGAATTTCTAATGTAAAGAAAAATTTTTTTTAAAGGTCCATTGCGGATTAAGTTGTACAAAGAATCACTTTCCGTTTTCCAATTACCTCCACGCCCTGTAATCACTAGGTGGTGTCGAAGTATTAAAAATTTTATTTTAGAGTTATATAATGATTCAGATGCTATAAAAAAATTTTAGTATTGCTTGAGTCTTTAAAAAATAACGTAACACCAAATCAATTGGCATTTATTGCAACAAATTCTTATGTAGTGGCAGAAACAATTTTAAAATTAGAAACAAGAGAACTGTTTTTGAATGAATCTGTGGATTCAATAAACAAACACCATAACGCATTATCAACTATCACAGGAAAATAATTTTTAAAAAACTAAACTGGGTATATGAAAAAAATCCAGGATTTAAAATTATTTCTAAAGTTTCTAATATTTTGAAAGGAGAAATTATAGATTATATTGAATTAGAGCTTTACATGGTACATCGCTTACAATGGTAAGCGATTTAAAAAATGCTTCTATTACTTCCGTCGATGTTGAACGATCTTTTTCCATATTCAAACACTTGCTAGACGACAGAAGACATTAATTTAAAATAGAAAATAGAACTATCAAATTCTTTAATAGTGTCTAATTGTAATAACTGGATAGATCACACATTATAAGTCTTAAGTAAAACTTGGAAAGTATGTAAAATGTCTGTTAAGTGTATTGCGGCATATTGTGACTATTTTTTTAAAATGCATATATGAAGGTTTCTATCCAAATATCTAAAAATTTTATTTTATACATTTAAAATATATTGGCATACGAATTCAGAACCGAGGACACGAACTCGACACCGATACTAAATAGATTAACGCAGGGCATAACCGAACTCGGCACCATCTACCTTCACATAATCTCTTCCTAAATTGGGCAGTTTTATTGTAAATAAAAACCACAAGTCAATTTGAAAAATTACCATTAAAAAAACACTTTGTACATATACAAAAATATGGAATTTCTTGTCGGAGATTAAAACAAATTTCTACATATTTAAATATTTACAATTATTAAAATGTTATTATTAAAAGAATTCTCTATACATATACAATACATACATGTACGATATGCATTTTACAAAATGACAACGTGAGATTTCCTGTGCATTAAGGCGCTCTATTTTAGTTTTGACTAAGTCTATTCTTTTCCGCAGTGCAGGATCGCGTATTCTTACAGCCTCGTTTAAACTTTAAAGTTTTATGTAAGAGTCTGTTTGAAATTGTTTAACAATTTCTATAAAGGAAAATATGTTTGGATGATTGGTATAGAAGTTACAATTGGACATTGAATGCTTCTTCTCCAATATAATTATCCACAAGATAGTCAGAAAATGCAGTTATCCTTTCGTCATTTGGTTGAATTTCTACGAAATCAAATGCGAAACAATGTCCGACATCACTTGAATTTAAAAATAGCAACCTGAAAACGTATTTAAGCCATTTACCTATTTCACTATCTTTGTCTTTGAATTCAGCAGTTAAACCCAGATTCTGAATTTTTCTAAACCATGATTGGGCAAGATGGAAGCGACATCCAATTAACTTAACATCTATCCACACGGAAACCACAGCGTTATGAACAACTTTTTCGAAATCTGCTACTACTATTTTTGGATTTAGACTAAAACCCTCACTTTGACACTTAGTTTTGAAAGACAGAAGTAGATTTTTGTAAGTATCCTGCTTTTTATCTAGGAGCAAACAAAACACTAAAGGAATGTAATGTCCATTGCTGAGAATGTAGATTGTAAATAGCTAAATTTACCGTCCAGGTAAATTTTGTCACTGTCACATAAATAGCGAATATTGATAGTACAGGAACATACTACAATCTTCCTGCTTTCATCCTTGACGAATAATAGTAAATAAGTAAATTCATAGCCTCTTCGGTAAATGGAACAGTGATAGTTGTTTCTTTCTGCGGTTATAATATACGTTCTTTCGAATGTAAGAAATAAGAAAATACACAGAGAGTATCTAGAATTATCAGAATTTTTTTTTAGCAAAGAATGAATTAGTATAGAAGGCCTCTCAGCTGGTTCTTCCGTAGCCTTTCTGCTTATACTGTGACAATACTGTAAATCATTTCGCGTAATTAAATTGTCAGCACCAATGGTAAAAACTTTTGCTTTGCACGATTGTTGTATACATCGCCAAAATGATTCACCATTTTTTAACACCTTAGTCTTTTTAGAAGATCCCGACTCAACTATTAAAAGCTCCTTTCCGCGTAAACTTTCAATTATACGACCTTCCATTGTAAGTAGTTTGCAACTTATCACCACAAAAATTAGAATGTAACTAATAGATACTTTGAAAAACTTCAAAACAGGCAAACAACCACATGAATCTAATTAATTACCCCATTAATTTGTAACAAATCATATTATACGTATACGTATTACGCACGTCCTTCGGAACATTCGTCTTTAACTTGGATAGGGAATTTAAGGCATTATTAGTCCCAATCTATAGATCCAACAGAGAATTAAAGGACCAGGTAGTTTGGTGCCCAAATCGTGGCCGTCCAATATTTTATTGTGGATTATAGCATTATCTGCAAAGATGACCTTTTTACCTGCAATTTGTCCTCCGCTGTGTTAACGATTTTGTAATGAGAATGTTTAATAGTCTTTTAATAGTTCTATAAAAGCACGGTACCCCTATTTGTAAATATTAGATTGTGATGTAAATCTCCGCCGTATATTTAAATTTCTGTTCAAAATTTGAATGAAATTTTCCACGTAAATTTCCGAACATTAGTATTTCTTCATATAGTCAATGCAACAGTCTTTACTTCCTAAACTAATGCTACCACATAAATTTTATCATACAAAAACTTTGTCAGTTATTCGATGAATGTTTTGAAAGCGGGGATTTACAGACTACACAAGTTGTGCGGTCGCACTGAAAGATTGTGTTTGTTAGCCGTTCTCTTTAATTCAACTTAATATAAGTAAATAGAAGTTAAAAATAAAGTTATTGAATCACTGAAGTTGTCAGCAATACGTACTTTTCCTAACTGGCCTCAGTGTAGTGTGAAAGTGAAAATGCCGAAAGCAGCGTCTGCAAAACCGACTTTATTGCAAAAGAGGATTCAAGAAGGATTTGCAGATCATCGATAACAACTACATTTTTTGCGGGCTGTGCGACAAACGAGTAAGTACCTATGTATATATAAACACGCATGTATTTTTTAAGAAATCTTTCTTACACATACAAAACACCGACTGCTTACACTTGTATTTTTTATGCTTATTTTGTTATTTAATTTTTATAATTAAATTTTTTTCAAGTTATTAAATTATTGTATTGTTATCTTTATCTGTTTTTTTTAGCTAACGTATTACATGTTTTTATAGATAAAATGTGACAATAAATTCGAGTAGATCAACATTTAGGAACCGAAAGCCGTCAGTTCAAAAAAACGTGGACTAAAATCACATGATACGAAAACAATTAACCATCAACATCGAGACAATAGTGAGCAAGAAATTTATTTAAGTGATCTGTGTAATCAGATAATGAGTATAATATTCCGCTTTATAATCTGGACAAGAAATTGTTACAAAATTTCGTAAGCAAACATTACTCTAAAGAAAATGTGAATGTGCATTCATCATCTACTTTTAAAAAGAAGTATGTCGACCGTAACCTTAAAGACGTGATAGAAGCCGTCCAAAAAGAAATTAAAAATAACTATGTATGGCTTTCTATCGACGAAACTACAGGGGATGCTCAGGGAAGGTATATTGCCAACTTTATCATTGGAACTTTAAACGAGGGTAACCAAGGAAAAGGATATTTGATTGGTGTAAAGAAAAAAGGAATAATTTAAACATCGCTAGGCTCGTTAATGATACCTTAACTAGTTTCATTTTACCACAAAAAAATTAGCAGTAGAAAACGTATTACTAATGGTAACTGATGCTGCTTCGTATATGGTGAAAGCAGCAGAAAATTTGAATTTTTTTTCCCCTAATTTAATACATTGCGCGTGTTTAGCCCTTGGATTAAATAGAGTAGCCGAAACTGTTAAATCAGAACTTCCTTTTGTTAATAATTCAGTAACGTGAAGAAAGTTTTTGTTAAAGCTCCACTTCGAGTTTACTTCATAATTGCATTGAGGAAATCGTTCGGTCGAAACACATATGCCTATATGTTGAAGTCACCATTGATTTGTGTTCATGTATACAGATACAGATATGTTTTAAAATATTTGTGTTAGTTTGTATTAATGCTATTCTGTTAATAGTTTTTTTACTGTTTGGTAAATTAAACATTATTATTGTTTTACTGGTTAAACTAAATTACATAAAGACAGCAATTAGACCATCCGAGACATGCTACATATAATATCGTAATACCTTAAGCAAAAATATATATATTCAAATGTGGCAACTCCATTGACGATTAAATCGCGTATTGAGAAAAGTATTTAGGTATTTCACTTTAATGATAAGGTTCATGCTTGTAGATATGTCTTGTCACCTTGCATCTCTTATCTAGGAAATCCCAAAATGACAATAATTCTATTTACAAATAAATACAGTTAATTAATATTAAAATACTGGAAACATATATTCCCGGAATTCTCACGAAAATATTTTTGTTTTTGATATATTTTGTCAGAATTTACTCGAAATGAATGTGTGGCATCATAAATAATTTGTAATGAATCAAACACTTCATAACAAACAACAACAAAATGTTATTATTACGAGGGACAGTCGAGAAATTTCGGGAATTTAGCAACGCTGTTTAATATGATAAATGATACATGTGCATTGGTATACAGGGTTATGATAAAGTAACGCACAAAATTCATAAAACGTACAATGTCCATTTTAAAAAAAAATGCAAAAACACGTCAAACAGTTTATTTTATTCCGCGTCTTTTAACATAAGTCAAAAAAATAAAACGTCAAATTTGTCAAAGTTATGACGTCATCAATATTTTTTTTAAATATGAAGCTTGTTTTTTTTACTTTATTTGATAAAGCTTGTTTTTCTGCATTATAAAGAAATAATTTAAGTAGGGGTCACATAAGAAAAAACTGAGAGAATTAATAAAAAACAAAATAAACTTTATTATAGTAATAACATTTAAATTAACTAAACAGTCCATTAAACCAATACGATTTCTTACAAGAATTGTTCAAACTGTGTCCCGTTCACTATCTGACATAGGCCAAGACGATGGTAGACCTGATTTACAGAGTCTTCTGCGGAGTTATACGAGTCATTTCATGTCTAATTCGTTCCATTAAGTCTTCTAAATTGTCTGGTCGGTTAACGTAGACCCGACTTTTTAAATGTCCCGACAGAAAGAAATCAAGGGGGGTGAGATCAGGTGACCTAGGTGGCCACTCCATTGGTCCACGTCTTCCAATCCACCTTCCTTCAAACTGGTTATCCAGAAACCTTCGAACATTAAGACCATAATGTGGTGGTGCACCATCTTGTTGGAACCAAATACTGGTATCCAAGTTTTCCCTATTATTTGGATCCGGAAATGCCGCAATTAGATCCGGAAGCACTGCCATACGAAGATGTTCCAAATATCGCTCAGCTGTTAAATTCCCACGAAAGAAATAAGGACCAATAAATTTTCCCCTGACGATTCCTCCCCATACATTAATTTTTTGGGGGCGCTGGGTGTGTTTTGTCTGAATCCAGTTCGGATTTTCCCGAGCCCAGTAGCGACAATTGTGTCTATTTACTGTACCACTTAAATAAAACGTTGCCTCGTCTGAAAATACTACACTATTAAGCAAATTTGGATTTTCGTCACAATGCCTCATGAAGATTTCACAAAATTCCAAACGTCTGTCCGGATCATCTTCTGAGAGTTCGTGAACAAGTTGAACTTTGTATGGGTGCAGTTTTTCTTTTTTTAAAAACTTTACTACAAACAACTGACTAACATCATGTTGTAAGGCAATTTCTGCTTTAGTTGCGTGAGGGTTGTCTTCTAATGACAGCAAAATATCTAACTTTGCATCGTGCTTATTCCCGGTCTTCCAGATTTTGGAGCATCACTTACGCTTCTTGTTTCATTAAATTTTGCAACAATTCTGCTTACTGTGCTTCTAGCAACTGGAGGTCTTTCAAAATGTGTTTCGTAAAATAAAGCACATGCTTCTTCATGACTTCGAAGTCTATCGCCGTAACCTACCATCATTAGAATTTCTATCCTTTCTCTTTCCGTTAAAGGAGCCATCATAATAAAATTGGTATGACACTAATTGTAAGACTGACACTGACAAACAGTTGTTTTATTACTAGGTAACTTTAAGTTTTAATTCTTTTAATTTTAGTTTCTTTTCATAAATTCAAAAATTAGTTTATTTTGTTTTTTATTAATTCTCTCAGTTTTTTCTTATGTGACCCCTACTTCAATTTTCAATATATTTAAAAAAAATATTGATGACGTCATAACTTTGACAAATTTGACGTTTTATTTTTTTTGACTTATGCTAAAAGACGCGGAATAAAATAAACTGTTTGAAGTGTTTTTGCATTTTTTTCAAAAATGAACATTGTACGTTTTATGAATTTTGTGCGTTACTTTATCATAACCCTGTATACTGCATTGTATCAAAAATATGATCATCCAGCCAGTAGTTCACATTAGTTCATATTATGTTTAATGAAATATAAAAAAGCTTCTATATTTCATTCAATCTAATAAAGGGAGCAGATAGCGTTATAATCTCCATGTCTAATTTACACTGTGTAAATTTGAAATATGTAGAACATATTATGTTAAGGTATACCGGGTGTTAGAAGAAGAGTGTAAAATATTTACGGAAGTAGTAGTATGAACCAAAATAAATAAAAGTCTTAATAAACATGGGTTCGCAAAGTAACGGTTTCTTAGATAGGGAAGCTTGTTCTTTTTCGAAACATTTATTATTTATTATATTAGAGTCCGGACGCATCTGGCCAAAACTACGATGGACCATATAAATAGTCTATAACATCACTAAGAACAACACGCAGTTATTGAATAGCACTATTCATTCGGTTAACAGCACATCTGTTTTTTTTTATTGAAGAATTATGAGGCAATTACTTCAATATTACAGTGAAATTCCTTTCTTCATAAACGTAGATAGAAGCATGAGAAGTTTTTATCATTTATTTTATTTATTAGTTTATATTTCGTAAGAGAAAAGAAGTACGGTGAGTTAGTTTCTTTTTTTCAGTGTTTTAACTGTTAATTACATATCTCGTATTTCTTGTAATAGATCCTGTTTAATATCGTTTCATCGAATCTACTTCTCCCAATTATTACGAAGTAAGTGTTCGGTGAATTTCGTTAAGTTTCAATAACATACGCATGCATTTTTAATTTTCATTTTTTAGATCTAGAACATTGTTTAAGTTACTTTTTCAGATATTATATGCAACAACGTCGAGAATGGCATCATGAAACAATGGCGAGTTGGATTAAGAGTCATACTGATTGTATGTCAATCGCTAGTGATTCCAAAATTTATTGCAAAGTCTGTAAAATATCGTCAAAAAATTCCAACAAATTGCACGTAAACCGTCCCTTAGCATCGCAAACACATACGTATATAGAAATTAGACCTGTTGAAATCTGACAATTTTAACGAAGAACTCTGTGAAACTTGAATGGCGGCACATATTCCATTAAATAAACTTAACAATCCCACCTACAAAACATTTCTCCAAAAATAGACTGGTCGAAATTTTCCTGATGAATCCACCTTATGCAAATATTATGTTTCTAAGTACTACACGAAAGCATTAGCACGCATTAGACGCCATCTTTCAAATCAGTACCTATGGATAAGTGCCGACGAAACTATCGATATATTAGGACGCTGTGTGGTAAATGTTGCAGCTGGTATACTACATCTAACTATTCCATATAACGCATATATAGTAGCAACAAAAGTTATAAATACAGTTTATACTCTTTAATGGGAAAAACTTCCCACTTTGTCGCTGCCTCCCTCTCCCGTAATAACTAGATGTAGAACATGGAAATTTCGTTACATGTTTAAATGACGCTGCTCGAAGTATATCTGCAAGGAACTAGAGCTGTGTCGTTCCAGCCGGACCCGGTCCAAAGGATTCGGTCCGCTGTTGGATATAATCGGACCCGGTCCGCAACTTTGTCTGAACTCGGTCCGAAGGAACTAATTCAATACTTTTATTGAATTCGTTCCTTACGCGTACGGTACCGATTCTCGCTAGCGTCAAGCATATCATATTCCGATATTCGAAGTGTAAACCATCTAAACATTAGTGATTCAGATTCAGACAGTCAGACACATAACTTATTGGGATGTTTACGTTTTAAAGAGTCTGAATATTGTAGAGATACGCATATACATATACTGAAAAAGCAATAAATTTTATTTGACGAAGGTCGTAGGTAGGTATTTGATATTTATTATATGAGACACATATATATAGATATGTATATGTGTGTTTATATTTTTTATCTGAATTATGGCTAATGTGACTATGTATTATACATATATGTATACATACAATGTATGTATACAGTGACTAACCTACATATATGGCTTGACGGTACGGTACACGATCCATTGGTTCTACGATACACGGGTCCACGCTCTCATATCAATACCGATGTCGGTCCGGATGGACCGAATCCAGCGGACCCGTTCCGATCCTAGTACAGACCCGGAATGAACGAATCCACAAAAGGAACGACATCGCCCAGCACTACAAGGAACTAACACAAATTTCGAATTTAAAAAATTAGTTGTACTTTCTTCAGGAACGCTTTGGAAATTTGCCAAAACTAATCACTTATTTTGGAAATCAAAATCTCAAATTATATTATGGATTATCACATTAAATGTGGCTATTAATAATTTGAAAAATATTGAAAAATATTCGAAGTAACTTCGGATGTGGCTTTCGGCAAAAGGTAGACGCAATTTTTAATAGAAATCCAGATTTAATAACATTGCGGCAATTGTGTATGGGGACAATGCCTCAAAATCTGTCTATGCAGCTATAACCAGCTGCGATGTAGAAAGGACGTTTTCTATCTATAAGGATGTATTTCATGCAAAGAGAACAAATTTTACAGAGGAGAACCTTGAGGAAGTATTGCTAGTTAATATTAATACTTCTTTACTCAAATTGAATTACAAAATGAACAAATAAAAATGAGTTTCGCATTTAATAGATCACCACCCGTTTGTTTTCCAATTACGTACATAAAAAAAATTAAAAACTCTTTAAAAATACAAATTTTCAGTAGTACGCCCGTGGGCAATGAGTCACGTGCCTCTCGTGTCCGGTCCCTAGTTATTATATATATTTAATTAATTTTTATTTAAACTTTCCAAAATGCAAAATATAATTAAATAATAACTATATTATTATTATACATAAAGTAAAACATTATGGGGTTTGTTTGAACCTATCAGGACTGGGTAGTTCTGAACTGTTCCAGATTTTGAAATTCGCATCGTACTGCGCTTGATATATTTGAATGTTATTAAATGTTGCCTGAAATGCTAACATTTCTTGGTTGAATATTTTTGTTCCACAATTAGTTTGTTCTTAACTCACATGGTTTATCAAAACATTTTCATTATACCAAATTTACTGCAACGTAATGCAATCGCTTAGTAGATCGAAATTTAATGATAATAATGATTCTACATATTTCTTATGAGTGTATATGAAATATAATATGATTATTCATATACATAGGTATATCTAATTTGTAAATAAGAAAATTTAAAGTTGTTGATGCTTATTACTCATGAAAACAAACTATTTATTATTACTTAAATATTTGCTAAATACTGGTAATTCCATGGTTACTTGTGAAATTAGAAAAAAGAGAAAGATAGATAGCTTGTGATTGTGATACGGTGATACGAACATACGATTGCGGTAAAAAGCAAATATTAGTTAACAATTTTTTTTGTACTTATAGATGACGAATTCTATTGTTTTTGTTGTCGAATAAATTACAATTTATACATATATAATTAATTTTGTTTGTAGTAATACAATACTCAAGTATTTTTCAATAGCCCCCGAAAAATAAAACCTCCAAAAATTCCCCCTTGGCTTAAAAAATTCCTTAAATCTAGGATGAAAACCCCCCAAGTTGGCAACGCTGCTTGTGTTCTTCTCGAAGGATTTCTAGAAGGAAAGCTCCACTACCTGCCCTTCAGACATCGTATTAGTGAAATACTCTTGACGCAGTCTTCGAATATAAACTTCCACGGATATCTAGTCCTAATGTGCCATTATTTAGAAGATTTCGAGATACTTGTCCAAATATCGACGAAAAAAGTTCCTACCCTGAATTGAAGAAAGAAACGCAAATTTTTAATGAAGGTAAATTCTCAATAATCAAATTTTTGAAAATATTTCAGACGAAATGACTATAAAGAATTCACAGAAATTGGCATGATTTTCTTAAGGGGGCTCCCAAAGTAAAATGTATATTTTTATTATCCAGGGGCATTGCATCACTCCCGGTAGATGTCTAAGGCTATTTATTCGTTGAAGATTTATTTATTTAGAAATCAATTTAACATGAATGCCAAAACGAAGAAAGTACTTTGTGGCATCTGTATTTTCATTGTCAAAGTTTACGTGAAATATTGTTTTCTATATCCACTCTTAGAAAAAGCACTGCCCTCAGATTTGCAAATATTTGGTCGACGAGCCAACATCAACCATAACATTGGTACATCGCCTCAACATTACCAAACTCGAGGAGTGGTTCCTTGTTTACTTTCCAGATGTTGATTTCCAAACTGTCAGGTGGGTTGTAGATCCTTTTAAATGTGAAATTGCTAACATACCTGAAGCGCCTCAAAGTTTGGCAGAAGCTCTTCTTGAACTTAGATCTAATAATGAAGCACGTATTCAATTTGAGAACAAAGCAGATCTGTCATCTTTTTGGATGCCAGAAGCTGCAAATGCTTTCAAAATTACGGTAAAAAGGTTGTAAGAACCTACCTTTGTGAAAAAGGATTTTCCACTCTAATGAACATAAAAACAAAGAACATAAATTTATTGAGTGCCGAAGACTGTATCCAAATTGCTCTTACGTCAAAAACCCCTAATTTTAAAGTTATTGTATCGAACATGAAACAATATCATTTCTCCAAAACCTGAAGGGGAACAGTTTTCAATGAAATTATTTTGTTCCAAAATGAGAATTTTAATTAGCTTGTCTATTATTTTTTATTTTCATATAGCTTTTTTTAATTTTTCGTTTCAAATATTCAATAAATAATGTTTAATTTAAATTTATATTGAGTTTCTCCTTCAAAATGAGGGAGTAATATTGACTTACATAAATATATTTGGGGGGTAATGGCTAAAACATTACCCAACCGCTGCTGTAAAGGTACATTCTTTCTATTTAGTCAAATTAAAATAAGTTGGAGCGAACTATATTTAATACTACGTGAAAGTAGCTGTATTATTTCACTGTGATATTTCGATTCGAATATTCTTTAATTGCAAAATGAAACTACATACGAAAATACATGATATTTTGCGCTAGAATACCCATTGTCTACAATTATAATTGGCATGAATTCCTTTAAGTTTTGGTACTAACATTAATCATTTCGTAAACGCTCTTCAAAATATTTTCTAAAAAAATAATGCACTTCTGCATTCGTTCGAACCAATTGCTAAAACAGTTATTTAATCAGTTGGGACAGTTAAAACTCCTGTCTTCATATTAAGGAACGTTTGAACTTAGATCGCGACTATACGGAGAATTATCTAATAATTCGATATTTTGCTGCGCCAAAAACTTGTCGTTCGAGCTGTGTGTGAACTCGTCATGATGCGAGCATTGTCATGATTCGCCGTTGTGGGTAGGTTTCTCGACAAACGGCGATTATTTCTCTCAAACAAACGGTTGTTTGCCAATCTGCATTAACTGTACTTCGATCTTGCAAGGAAATTGTAACTACGTGACCTGATTTTGAGACAAACGTTGCAACCCACTTCGCCAACGGACAACTTTTGTCGGATTCTCTTCATCTTCAATCATCCAAACTGTGGACTGACGTTATTTTCAGGTTCATCGGAATAAATCCATGAATCATTACCACTGACGGTGCTATAGACGTTTTTTGAGTTTTCGTTATTGAACCGACTCAAAGTTTTTCCTCGTCAATTAACACGAGCCGACTTTTGCTCTTGCAAAATCCAACGGGAAACTAACTCTCTCACACCCAGTTTATCATGTAGGATCGTTTGGATATTGGAGTGGTGTGTCCACGTAGGAATTCACTAGGAAGCGATTAATTGAAAGGAAGAGTAAAGCTTATTAAAAAGAGCTTATTTTTATTATTTTTTTTGTTTCATGTTCTTCTTCTGTTAAATAAGTATCTTTAGTAAATTAAAGTTAATGCAACAAGTTGTAATATCTCGAGAAAATAATATTTTGGTGCCCATTTGAAAAAAATGGTTACAGATAATTTCCTTAAGGCGGTTTGCTCGCTATCTTCAACTTGTTTTATATTGATAAAAGAAACGATAAAAGACAAGAAGTTGAAATTTTATGTATAGCTCTAAAATGGAAAAATTAACTTAGTTAAAGCGCCATTTTTCCAAATTTCTTTATATATTTTTTGTAAAAGTGATTTAAATTTAAAAACAAAGCTTTGACTAAATGAAAAGAATTTATCATTGTTGAACTTAAAAACAAAGTAATTCAAAGTAAAAAATAAATTATTAGCTTGTTAAAAACAATTTACAACCAACGTTTTAGTGAAACTTAATGTACAAAAACCAAAATAGTCGTTAAGTATTGCACGCCATTTGTATAAAAGCGTAGTTTTAATCGCGTATATAATTGGTGTTTTATATCAAAAAATATATGTGTAAAACTTATAAATAATAAGTATATAAGATATTTAATAAATGCTAAAGGTAAAATTATTTTACCTGGAATTGTTAGATATAAACCTTTCACTGCATCCATTTCTGCTTGCTGGAAATTCCATTATTATTGCAGACAGGTTCGGTTTACTAGTTTTAAGTCATCAGAACTGGTTGGAACCAGAAAATTTAAATTAAAAAATCTGTACTTTGCCGAACCGGTCATTATAGCAGTTGCAGTTGGTAAAATGCAGGTACTACTATATGAGATATATATTTTATGGAGGCGTAATGTTATTCTTATCAAATGAATCATCCTAATGAAATAATATCTAGCATGTTTACCTATGATTTTAATAAAATAATTAAAAGAATATAAATATTGTAATATAAAGGCCTCAATTAATTATTGAAAATTTCGACTTACAAAATTTATATATATTAAATTAAATTTATTTCCAACATAACGAGAATTATCAACTTGTTTCAGTTGTTCATTTTATATTTCTTGTAACACATATAAATGCTTTTCCTTCAAATGAAAATTTACGATACAATTTTCGTACAAATTTTGTCAACTTTATAACGATCTTATTCCTGTGGGTTAGTTATTTTTGAGAGATTTTACTGATGTTAACTGTGCTCTTACGAAGTTCTACAACATCCGCTATGAGATCTTGGACAAATCAGTCTCCAAATATTCTTCAAAATCAATGAAACCAAAGTAATCTAACAAATGATATACATTCTGCATCTGTACACATGGAAATATTCCTAGTATTTTACCAACGTTTACTTCGGTCAAAGACAAGTGTTTCTGTCTTACGACGTCATCAGTCTGTCTAATGAAGTGAGGTTTAAGAGCTCGCCCCTCGGAACAAATAGCAAATCCAATTCTACCAGATAGCAGATAAACTCGTGACATCTGACGAACAAAAGTAACTACGCCGATAATAGTGATTTACTCTCGCTATGATAAACAGCAATGATCCCTGATCATCATGAATTTGTGTTCAAAAAAATGCATGCCACTACTGAACAAGCGCATTACTTAGTAAAAATTATATACAAAGCATTTGAATAGGAAATAATATTGTTCGGTAGCTCTCTTAGATATTTATTGTTATTGTTCAAACTAAAATATAAAATACCGCGTTTTGGAGAATCTCGTTTTTAGGGCATAACTGGAGAACCTAGCGTCGTAGCGAATTGCAATTTTGATCAATCGATACGTGGCATCAACACGCGTCAGACGATGTTGGAGAAATCGACAGGAGGCGTTTACAAGTGGATTTCAAGTGAAAGGTTAAAAACAAATCGAATATCGGCCATAACTCCGTCATTTCTTACACTACCGGCGTGGAAATTGTGGCATAGTAAAGCTCTCAACAACGACATTAAATCGAGTGACAATGATGTGACTTTTGTAAAATTTTGGATTGCGTTAGCCGCCAAACCCTTAGTTTGGCCGCAAACGCAATCTCAAATTTCGCATGTAACAAAAGTTTTGAGACGAAAATTAAAATACTATTTATTCAAATTTTTAACTTTAATTAAACTATGTGAAAAATTAACGGTTAACATAAATTCTAAATAATAAGAATATATTATAACGTAGCTAGCGGCCTATTGTCTTCAATTCTTCGCAGTTTTGTTCTTAACTGTCTCATTAGTGATTGGAAGGTGGCAACTAGGGCTGTGCGAAGTATCGATACATCGTCCAATACCCGATACCATAACTAGTATCGATTCTCTGATACCTCATATAGCGAAGGTATCGATTCTAAGGTATCGATTCCAAAGCATCGATACCTATCGATACTTTACTGATTCCATACTCGCTAAGTATCGATGTATCGGGTAGCGATGTATCGGGTAGCGAGGTATCAATTCCAAAGCATCGATACCTATCGATACTTTGCCGATTCCAGTACTCACTAAGTATCGATATACTTTGTCGATTCCAGTACTCGCTAAGTATCGATGTATCGGGTAGCCATGTATCGGGTACCCATGTATCGGGTAGCTTACCTTTGTGCATTTTTTAAATGTACATAAAAGATGCAATAACTTTTTAAGTAAAGAATTTTTAAGTATATATGCATTATATATATTATATAATATATATTTAAAAGGATGTTATTATTGTGTGTAGCAAATATCCTTATTATGACATAACTATAATTATTCAAAAAAAAAAAATCTCACAATATTGCAAATTTCATACCGTAGTTATGGTAGAATCGGTCAATTAATTTTATATCACTTGAAACCGATATCAAACAATCGACACCTAGAAAACGGGTTATGAATATTGATTTCTAGGTATCGAATTAAGGTATCGATTCCAAAGTATCGATTCCAAGGTATCGATTCCAAGCTATCGATTCCAAGGTATCGATTCCAAGGTATCGATTCCAAGCTATCGATTCCAAAGCATCGATACCTATCAATACTTTACCGATTCGAGTACTCAGAATCGATACCGTGCACAGACCCGATACATCGCTAACTATCGATACCTCGATTGGTATCGGTACCCGATACCGAAAACGTCGGTATCGCCCAGCCCTAGTGGCAACATCTTTTGATAAATTCTCCTTCTTAATTGTTCTTCGATATCGGCCTCCAAAACATTATCGTAAACTTTTCTGCTTAATTAGGCCTAAAATTCTTCGATGCGTCGTGCTTGGGGAACATTAGGTGGATTATCTTCTCTGGGTACAAATGAGGCCTTATCGGCCTACAAGCATTCTCTAGTTCCCTGGCAGAATGACAAGAAACTAGGTCAGGGCATAACATGATTTCATCATTATAGTAATAGTAATAAAATCGTTTACACAGAAGGACGATTATGTTGACCATAATCTTTGCGAAGATCACGTTGAGTTTGAACGAAAGAACGATTATTTTTTTAAATTTTTCGATAACAACCAAACGTTGTTGAAACGTGTATTTTGCCATGATGAATTGTCAAACAATACTAAACACAAGTGACGGCTAGTCACATTTCTACCATTTTAAATATGGCTGCCATGACGTTTTAAAACCATATCGTCCCTGTTGGGAAACTCGTTATAATAGTGAATTGATTTTGCTTATTTTTTATTTGTTAGTACCTTGCTATAGGTTTCTAACTCCTGTTTTATCGTATATGATTACAGCTTTCATTTAATACACACCTGGGGAGATTATGATACGTACATGGATTCAATAAAAGAAAAACACAAATCAACTTATAGACTCCTGACTTGATATTTAGGGTTTTTTTCCTTATCATTGTTAATGCATTTAGATAATTTTTTGTTAGTTCTGAATGATACTTTTATATTATTTTTCTTTAAAAACTTATAAACATTTATGTTGGGTGTCTTATAAATATAATTATTTTGTATACAGCGTGTGCCCAGATTTGATAAACATATTTTATTTTTTATTTTTGTTTTTCATCGGTAACTGCTTTTGTAGAAAACTTTTGCCTTATTCAAAAATACTAATTTCATTGTTATATTGGTCTTTACTTTTGTGTAATTGTTTAAAATATGTTTTTTCTATTGCGATTTACGTGCAACACATAATTTTCAATGTGTTGTAATAGTTACAGTAGGCATGTATCATGGTATTGTAAATATGTATTCCCTTTGTCAGACAAATATCAGATTTGACTGAATTTTAATTAAAAATATATCTAACTAATGCAGAAAAGTTAGAGATTGTATTAATTGTTGGAAACTTCGTACGACTCGGCAGACCGTCGATTAATTTAATAATGCACATGATAATGCAATTAGATGGTGCTCCGTGTTATTTTTCTACACAAATGAGAAATTGGCTAAATACTATCTTTCCAAATAAATGGATTGGTTGGGCAAGATCATTACTTACGTGGCGTGCAAGATCTCCGGATTTAACTCCTTTAGATTTTTCTATGGAGATTCTTAAAGGAAAAAGTCTACAAAACTAGACCATGACGTGTAGAAGATTTAAAGGAGCTAATTAGACAAGCTTTTCAAACCGTCACACAAGACATGCTAAGAAATGTTTACAAAAACACAAGGATGCGAGCCATCAAGTGCATGGAGTGCTTAGGGGCACACGTTGAAATTTATTAATTTCAAAATGATTTTGAAGTTAATTCAATACTGTTGAATTTAAAATAAATAATTACAATAAAATTAATATCTTTTAGTACAGCAGCAACGGTATTATTGAATTAATTCTTGACGAACAGTTCGTAACTATTACCTACAATTAACTTTCACCTTTTGTTTATTTGTTAGGTTCACTTTATAACATTTCAAGATAAATAAATAGTACATCTGACATCAACCAAATTTCCTCTGTTAAACGTTTATACACAACCTAAAATTTGAAATAATATTTTAAACTAATCCAAAACTCTTCTACGAAATAAATTTTTTAGAATAATCTGTAATGAAAAACTGCCATTTGTAAAGAAAATCTGGGCACACGCTGTATAGTTTGGGTATCTTTTATCACAGTATAAACCTTATGCAGTAATATCAGTCCTCAAAATTATTAAAATGAAACCGTAACTCACGCAGTAGCTGAACATGTATTTCTTTCCTTTATTATTATGCAGGTTTCAACTAAGATAGATACACGGCTTATGCAAAAAGTGAAACAGTATGATTTCGTTTACCTTTACTGAAGCACATGTTTAAGAGAGAAATAGAGCATGTGCAGATACGTGCGCATATTACGGTTTTATTTCAAAAGATCAAAGGTGCCCACACGAAGTGATCCTACAGTTTGTAAGGTGCTTTTATTATGGAGTAGACTCGCAAAATAGCTCTTTTAAAGGTGTTTTCTCTTTTCGTACATTCTCTTTTCGTACACTTGCCAAATTTTACCTGCTGACCTTTTTTATTCCAGTTTTATACATTGAATAAAAATTTTACCTAATGAGTACTTGTTTCTCATATTGTGACCGCGAGAATTTTGGCAAAATTATAACGGGTCTTTCATTAAGCGCTTCCTATCTTTAAATTTAAATAAAACAAAGTGTGTGTGAGATATCATCGAAATTTTTTATTCGTTTGAAAGACCTATTGATGCCATTATGTGTGGAATATAACATCGTTCAAATGTCCGCCACGGCTTCTCTGGGTGGAGCGCATCCGAAATGTCCAATTTTCCATGACTCTGGCGCATAAATCAGGCTGAATTTGACCGATAGCATGGGTTATGTTGGCTCTGAGGACCGCTGTGGTTTGTGGCTTATTCGCATACACCTGCGACTTAAGAAAACCCCACAAGAAAAAGTCTAACGGGGTCAAATCGCACGATCTCGGTGGCCAGTTCACATCACCTCAACGTGAGATGACCATAGTCACAAATCGCTGGTGCAGAATATCCAATGTGGCATGAGCTGTGTGGCACGTAGCGCCGTCCTGTTGAAACCACATGTCGTTGGTGTCCAGATAATCCAATTCAGGCCAAAAGAAGTTGGTAATCATCGACCTGTAGCGCTCGCCGTTGACAGTGATGGCCTGGCCAACGTCGTTCTCAAAGAAATATGGACCGATGACGCCGCCAGCCCAAAATCCACACCAAACAGTGACTTTTTCGGGATGCATTGGACGTTCTTGGATCTCATGTGGATTGGTATCGTCCCAAATTCGACAATTTTGTTTGTTCACGTACCCATTCATCCAGAAATGGGCCTCATCGCTGAAGATGATTTTTCGATGAAAATTAGGGTCAGTTGCCAACTGCTCCAGAGCCCATTCAGCGAGCACACGTCGTTGTCTATGGTCGTTTACCTTCAATTCCTGGGTCAGTTGAATTTTGTACGGGTGCAGACCCAAGTCACGACGCAAAATTCGCCAAGTTGTGGTCTGCGAAAGGCCGAGTTCTTGTGAGCGACGCGAAATCGACTGCCTTGGATTCTCCTGCACACTCTCACGGGCAGCGGCAATGTTTTCGGCAGATCTTGCATTTCGTCGACGGGTGTTGGTTGATCGTTTACTGAACCAGTGGACTCAAATTTATCCAACACATTGCGAATAGTCCTCTCGGTAGGACGATTATGGCGACCGTAAAATGGGCGAAGCACGCGGTACGTTGCCCGAACAGAACACCCATTTTGATAAAACAATTTTATTATTTGCACGTGTTGTTGAATGCTATATCCGTCCATGGTGATTTGGCAAAACAGACTGAATAAATGACAACTAATTTGACAGATGTAGCTTCAACAAGATGACCGTTATCAACTGTCAAAGTTCGGAAGTCCCTGTTGGAAGACACATTAGATATTTATGCCTACGTGAATTTAAATAACGAAAGACGATTTAAAAACTACTTAGAATGCATAGGTAAATTTACTAGATTATCATTTACTATTTATCGGCGTAATGATTTCATGACTTTGTCTATCTAAACCATCGTTTTTAAACCTGGGGGTCGCGAAATAGCCTAAATAATAATAAAAAATCATTTTATGAGAAAAAATCCATTTATTATAAACATTTTACTTACAACAAATACACATGTAAAGAAAAGAAATTTATGTGATGGTTGCATTTGTTTTTCATTTAAAAGTTTCTTCATATGTGAATCTACGTTAGAAACGTTAGGATAAACAAACGCTATTCTCATTGTTTTTACAATATAATGAGGGTATATTGTTTTTGACTTACTTAGCTGATGTATTTTCGCATTTAAACGACTTTAATGTGAATTTAAAAGGACGTGATAAAAACATTTTATTCATGACAGATATAGTTCATGCTTTAATTAAGATGCTTGATATTTGGATTATTTACCTTTAAAGTAAAACTTTGAATGTGTTCCCAGTCATTTCGGATTATATCGAGAAAAATTTGAATATTATTCACCACACTTTGGATTGCATGAAGATGCATTTGTGTTAGCTAAAAACTCAGTTGACGGAGTATTTCCTGGAACATAATTTTCTCGAAGAGTTGAGTACTGAATCCATTTAGTGAAATCGTTGTTGCCGCTACTCAGTTACCAGTTGAGAGTCACGACCAGCTCATCGAAATGTCCGATAAAACAATACAACTGTAATTTACATCTGCAGATTTAAACACGTTTTGGTTTGCTCACCAAAATGAATATGGAAATTTAGTCATAGAAGCATTGAAAATATTAATCCCTTTCGCCACGTCTTATCTCTGTGAAAAAGATTATTCGTCTATGGTTGCGCTAAAAACTAAATACAGGAATCACTCAAAAACAATTTGTTTTTGAGTGATAAGAGACGATTCCTTTATTTATTCCTTATCACTCAAACACAATTTATTTTTGAGTGATAAGAGACGATTCCTGTATTTAGTTTTTAGCTCAACCATAGACTAATAACCTTTTTCACAGAGATAAGACGTGGCGGAAGGGATTAATATTTTCAATGCTTCTATAACTAAATTTCCATATTCATTTTAACGAGCAAACCAAAACGTTTTTAAATCTGCAGACGTAAATTACAGTTGTAGCGCTTTGTCTGACATTTTGATGGGCTGGTCGTGACTCTCAACTGGTAACTGAGCAGCGGCATCAACGTTTTCACTAAACGGATTCAGTACCCATCTCTTCGAAAAAATTATGTTTCAGGAAATACTCCGTCAACTGAGTTTTTAGCTAACGCAAATGCATCTTCATGCAATCCAAACTGTGGTGAATAATAGTGTCTTGTTCATTCAAATTTTTCTCGATATAATCCGAAATTAGTAGGTACATATACAAATTTTTACTTTAATTGTGAATAATCCAGATATCAAGCATCCTAATTAAAGCATGAACTTTATCTGTCATGAATAAAATGTTTTTATCACGTCCTTCTAAATTCACATTAAAGTCGTTTAAATGCGAAAATACATCAGCTAAGTAAGTCAAAAACAATATACCCTCATTATACTGTAAAAACAATGAGAATAGCGTTTGTTTATCCTGGAAAATATTATTAATTCGCCTCACAATTCGAATACCCGAGTTAACACATTCCATCGCGAAAACCATCTAACTTATGGAAAAGAAAGATCTTTTATTTTCGGCTATTTCATTGCATAGATTAGCAAACAACCTGTTCTATAACGGTCGGCTTTTAATCAAATAAACCATTTCTATAGCTTCACAAAAAATTTCATTGAGATTTTCCGGAATGTTTTTTTGAGACAAGAGCCTGTCTGTGAAGGAAGCAGTGCGTCCATTCCGTCCTTGGTATAAGACGATCTTTTAATATTTTCATTAATTGACTGTTCTCTCCTGTTATCGCCTTTGCACCATCACTACATATTGCAATACATTTTGTCTATGTTAGTATAGTTTCTAGTAGCTTCATAAAAAAACATCAAAACGACATTGTCTGTTTTGCAAAACAACATATTTTCTTTGATTGATGTGTCCCTATCACATTCATATCTCACAAAACATAAGATCTGAGACATGTTTGCTACATCTGTTGATTCGTCAAATTCAATACTAAAAAATTCACTTGAACTCACTTTCTAAATTATCTTATCGCGAACATCGGCAGCCATATCATCGATTCGCGTTGATATTGTGTCGTTAGAAAGTGGAATCTTTTTCATATTTTTTTGCTTCTTATATATACCTGGATATTCTTCAACCCTTTTTAAAACATCCTCCTCTACTGCAGGAATCCAAACAGATCGAGGTCTACCAGCATCGCGATAATTTGGTTTAAATGAACCTACCTCTGACAGACATTGATGCACTTTTGTAAAAAATTGATCACCAGGCAAAATACAGTTAAGGTCAGCTTCCGCATAAAGGCGACGCGCCTCATAAGCATTACCATTAGCAGCACCATATATGAAGTGAATGTCTGCCATTTCTGCATTCGTGTATCTATTCATATTTAACCTACAGCAAAAGCGAGATCGATATGACATATTGCTGTGTACTTTGATTTTCAAAAAGGGTGCCAATATATTAAATATGAATCGTTATTATTAAACATAAATCATCATACACACATATTTTGTATTTTTAGACTCTCAAAATTGCTCTCAGGGATTTTGTTTTGCAAAAAGGGCTTCTTGTAACTAGGTCTAGCATCTAATGTAATAAGGAAAGAAATAATACGATAGCATGTTAAGTTTAATCCATTTATTGTTCATACTTTGTCAAGACATACATTAATATGCAATTGTATTAAATATCGACAATTATTAGTAAAACATAGTCCGCCAATCTTATATCTAGTCAGCTAATATTCACATTTATATAGATATATAAATAAAACTTTGAAGATTCCAATATTAATATTTCAAAACACAGCTGTGTGTAACTTTAGACCAGTAAGTTTTTATACTAAAGCATGAAACAGTGTTTTTATTTAAAAATGAATAAATTGTAAAGTTTGTGGATTTAATAGTATCAAATATTGATAATATTATAAAAGAAAAATGTGTTATTTCATATTTACGTGGCGAGACTTTGCCCTGCTACATAAAATCGCCAATAACACACGATCTATTTTAATTAGTATCTCATATATTTAACTAGAGTTTAAAATTTCGATTTCTAAACCCAGATATTTTTAAATGTTCGTGAGATTTGTTTTTCCAACTTACAAGTAGCTGTATTTTATTATCTGTTTTAATACAGAAATTCAAATTATACACGGATCCACATAAAACAAATATACTTATAAATTTAATTTTAGTACTTCAAAGTCTTGAATGTCTTTATTACATTACTGACCTGTGTTACGTGTACAAAATCATTCTGCGAACTTGCTTGAATTTTTAATCCATTTACTTCAATATTAACCCCTTCAAGTCAATTGGGTCCTCTTATATTTCAACATGTACGTTTTATTCTATTTTATTTAAATATATTGTTAATTATCGTGCAACTTAAGCCTTTCCAAACGTTAATTCCTCCAAATTTTAATTCAGGTTCTATTATTTTGGCCGACCCTATATTTTTCATATGATTTTAATTCACGTTTAGGTATGCGCCATCTATTTTTGTTAATGCTTAGTCTCGAGTGCAGTACATTCTGTTGTACTCAGTTTTGGTTCCTTTTATTGTTTGCTTTATTGTCATAAACCTTCTCGAAATTCGTGCACCTATTTTAGGGCCTTTTTCGTCTTTTCACTCTTGTAATTCAATTAGTTCTAATGCTTTTTATTATTTCTTTCGTTGGCTGCGCCCTCTTTCCGTCAATTTGTGTACTTCCATTTGCAGAGATCTGTACGTTGGAGGTGTTCTTTTTGGAATATTTTCCGGCTTCTGCTAATCAATTAATTGACGAATTGTGTTCTGGTAGACTCTTATATCGATCTTCAATTGTGTACGAGATTTTGAGAAATTATTTTCCTTCTTTTAATTGTCCGAACATTCTGGTGACGTATGTCCGCCATTTGCTGAAACACGTTGAACTTTTCCCGTTCACTTTTCCTTAAGTCATCATAGCGCTTGCTTGTATTTTTCTGTGTGAAGAAGCAATTTCTGCGGTAAGAATTTATTTTATCTGTTGAAACTTTACTTATTTCGAATTTTATTCTTCTTTAGGATTGGTTTGTTAATTGAGCTAAATCCCGAGTGGTTAGCATCAACTACCGTATAGGTTAAAATTTTGACGAGGATCTCCCACGTGGAATCCCATCGGCCATTTTGGACCGGAAATTTTGGTTGGAGAATCTGTCTCTACCGTTTGAACTTCAGTAAGGAATTTCTTGGAGGAGAGTCTTCAGGAGGGCTGGGCACCCCTTTTGACAAGCTAAGTGTAGTAATGGATTCGTAACTAAAGAGGGTTCTTGTTGCTCAAAATTTGCACAATTAATGTAATTTACGTTGGAGTTTTGCTTGTTAACAATTTAAAACTATTGTGAACTCCAGAGAGGGGCTTTATCCTTCCCTGGGTAACTTTGGTGTTTATCCAATCACTTTCTGTAAACAGATATCGGGCTTCACCCACCAATTTTGTACGGAAGGCATTTAAACGCCTGACTACTTACTTAAACTTTCATTTTATGAAATTAATTATTAGGTCCTCTGGCTTATCTAGCAACCGTAGCTTATATCTATTTCATTCACGAGGCTCAGTACCTTCAGTAGAGCTTCTGTAGTTTAATTAGGGGTTACGTCAAGACCTAATTTATGGTTAATTAATCTGTAAACGTTAATGTAAAGAACCATTGTTGAGAATTCCTAACTTGTGTTCTAATTTCTTATGTTTTGATTTATTGACGTATTTATATTTATTCGTTCATTTAATATTCACCTGTGTATACAGGGTGGAGATAACTTAGTGCTGTGCTGTGCTTAAGATATTTTAGCTATCACCTGAGACTTATTTGAGGCGTTTTTCTCTGTTCCTTTAACTGTAGATATTTAATTAACTTATAGATATACCCGGTGGCTAATTAATTTGCGGGGTATTATCATATTGTTTTTCGCCACTTTGTTTTTTTCACTTGTCTCTTTAAACACTTAATACAAAGAGGCTTATCCTCGTCTGTTTGGATGTAATTACTCTTTTCTTTATTTGTTATACTTAATCAATCTTTCTATTGTACTATATACTGAATTTCACGATTTCAAGATGGAATTGTTAATACCTGAAACTACTTTTGTAAGTTCCGAATCACTAGCTTTCAAATTTAAACTACTTTTAAATCTTTATCTTTTGCAATACTAGTTTTGAACCTGTTTTGAAATATTAATGAAGGGGTGGCAAACCTAAATTCAATTGACCATTTCATTTTCTGTTATATTGAGACCTGCTTTAATCGAGGATTTGTTGTGAATTGAATTTTATAGTAAAGATTATTGTTGAAGTTATTTTCGTGTTTGATTTCTTTTCCCTACTTGTGTTGGGGAGAGCACAGTTCTTCGGATTTTGCAGCAGCAAGGTAAGAGGGGTACAACTCTCTCTTGTGTCTGAGGCCACCTAGGTTCCACCCGCATCCGTATATACGGGGTGCACCTTGCCGTGTACTCTTATGCGGTGGCGCCTACTGAACATCGTGCGATCTCGGGACTCACACGCTCTATTATCCATTGAGCTAATCGGCGGGGTGTTACTTCGGTACGACTACCTTCAGGTGGGTCAGGCCAGGAGAGGTGGTATTGACAGAACAAATTGCGACATCCTTGTTGTATGCGTGCCTGTTGCTAATAGGATCGCGGAAAAGGTAGCACCTGTCTATTATATATTTCTTATTATATTAAACAAATTGAAATAATAATTTTCGTTAAATTAAAATTCTAAAGATGAATTAAATTCAATACAATTTAGAAATCAAAATTTTATTTTTTAAGACCATCGCTTTAAAACGATATTTAAATAAGTGTCCCTTCTTCTTGAGAAAATTCTCTAAATATATCCCCTGTAACGTCAATTCCTTTTCAAAAACATTTTAAGTAAAAATACACCTCTAAATAATATCCCATAAAAACTTTCGTTTTTACATTAATTTACGTTTTCTTAATATAATTTCTTTGTAATAGTATTTAATATTTTAAACGTGTTCTTGTTTTCTTAAATGTTCCGTTTCTTTGTACCGCAAGCTATCTGACTTCTTCTAATTCGTACTGTCCTTCTCCACCGTCCGATGTCGTGTTTTCCCTTCGACCAAAAACACATCTAACCTGCACCACCGAGCCAAATTTGAAAGCTGCATTGTTCACAATACATACACAAACATATCAATTTCTAATGAATGAGCAAATATTATGTTGGACTCCATCATATATATTCTAAACCCTCTGAATTGTTTCAATGTATTAATAATACACATTTTTAAACGAATGGAATGTTTATCCTTATAAATAAATATCATAAAATGTTAATTCTAATTTGTGCATTTGTGTATATCAAATAATAATATATTCGATACTTTTAAAAGCCTTAATAGATTGCTTAAAATTTCACGTGCATCTTAATAGTTACAATAGACAACGTTCATGTATCTAAAGAAATTTACAAAATTCAAGTATTGATTATGACGCTTATTTTGACTTAAAACATTCTTTTATAAATTGAAATATATATATATATATATATATATATATATATATATATATATATAATATTTTCGTGACCTTGGTATGATATGGTAAACTTAATAAGTCGGCGATTAAAGGTCTGGTTTATTACTTCAAAGTATATATATTTAAAACAACCCTACATGTTTCGGCAATGATGCCTTTTTTCGGCATCATTGCCGAAACATGTAGGGTTGTTTTAAATATATATACTTTTAAGTAATAAACCAGACCTTTAATCGCCGACTTATTAAGTTTACTATATATATATATATATATATATATATATATATATATATATATATGTATATATATATATATATATGTATATATATATATATAATATTTTCGTGACCTTGGTACGATAAGGTAAATTCAATAAGTCGGCGATTAAAGGTCTGGTTCATTACTTCAAAGTATATATATTTAAAACAACCCTACATGTTTCGGCAATGATGCCTTTGTCAAGGGAATAAAAAATATAAATGACAGAATATAAATGTCAAATAATTGAGTTGCTATGGTTTAAATTATTCAAAGATACATTCCAATAATAATAATAAGTCATGCCTTAGTATTCCAAAAAATAGATAGCAAGGTGTGAACATATTGCTATAGATTTTTCCTTGGACAAGAATGGAAAAAAGATTGAACAATTTGTGGACTCCATGATTAGGGACATTTTTTAAAAAAATTAGCTATTTCGGTTGTATGTTTATTTATTTCAGACGGGGATCGTTATGTATATATATATATATTATTTTATAAGTAAAATAAATTTTTGTAATGTATGAAATTGTGATTGGCCCTCGTATATTTAGGTTGCCCAAAGGATTGAACTTGCCGCTTTTCCGGATATTGTATTTGTTAAAATGTGTTGTCTGTATATATTTTGATTTTATAGATGGTGGGGATGGACAAGCGGATATTGAAATTTTTTTTTTTGATAGAGAGATATCTGGACGGTTAAAGTTATCGGTTTATTAAAGAATAAAATTCTCAATTTTATTCTTTGTTTTATAAAATCGGGTTGAATTTTGTTTATGCATTTATTGTAAGGTGCAAGTTAATTTTAATTCGATTTATGCGAGTGTTTTTAATGTTTATTGAATTTTTTTTTTGTGAAAAAGATATCTCTCGTGCATTTTATAAATTGTGCATAGATCTATGTAAGTTGATAAAATATTTTGTTTATATATTAGATATCACGAGTATTTTCATTATTATAATTTCATGTATTTCTTGTAATAATTTATATTTGAAAGTAGCATATGGGTATTAGAGAAAGTTGTCATGTTTTTTGTAAGGGAAGTTTTTTTCTTAAAATAATTTTCGAGAATAATTTTGAATTCAAGGTTGGAGTTTTCTTTAGTGGGGTTTGACCTTGTTGTGTTATTTTGGCGCATGACAAAATTTCAATTTTCGTGAGTTTTGAAAACTTATTTGTTTTTGACAATTGTTTGAAGGGGTCAAAGTAGAGGTTAAACTTGACAGATTTCACTAGTATTTATTAGTTTTATGTTTGATCGAGATTCACAAGAGGTTTTTCTCCGTGTGCGAGTCATTATTCACAAAGAGTGTTTCCTCATTGCTACTGTTTGATGATGCTTTAGCACCCTATACATTTTGTAGAGGGATTTACAGGAGGATATTGAAAGAAAGGTGGAAGAGATAGTAGATCAAATGGTACCAATAAATAGCAGTAAACAAACAGATAAAGACATAATAGATGAATCACTTCCGTTAATAAATGAACCCAACATACCACAAAACACTGTTAGCATAGATCAATTTTTAGAAGAAAAGGAAAAGAGAGAATGGCAGGGACAGAAACTAACGTATATGCAGAAACAAATTGAACAAGTGAGAAAAGAGAAAAGTGAAGAGAGTGTGCCTGTGTCCATCCCTGTACCAGTACAAAATGAACCATTGCCGAAATTTTAAGGTATGGCAAATACAAATCCCATGGGTTTTCTAAAAAAATTAAAGGAAAGTCTAGAGGATGTGCCAGGGGACCAAAAGAAGCTCCAGAAGATAGGGAACTGTTTCAAGGACGATGCGATGACCTGGTGGGACATGATCTCGAATGAGGTGAAGACGATGGAGGAGTTCGAGGTCAGATTTACCAGTCAATTCTGGGGAACAACAAGACCAACGAGGGTAAGAAATGATTTATTAGTTGGTAGATATAATAATAATAGTAATGAGTCACGAGCGTCGTATGTTATGAGGAGACACTCAATTTTGAAATATTTGCAACCAAAAATCACTGATAGAGATTTAATATGCCAATTAAGTACTCACTTTGATGCACAAATTAGTCAGGCAGTAGCCATTCAAAATATAAGTGACATGCAACAATTTATTGAACTTTTGAAAAGATTAGATGACATGGAATATGGTAAAAGATATCAGAATAATTATATAGATCGCAATGTTAATAGATCGTCATATGCCAGAATAGAAAATAATAATAATAATAAATATTCAAGTCCTCAGCGAGTAAATAACTATAGTAATAGAAGTAATCAAATGGCTTCACCAGGTAGAATAGATGATAATCATAGTAAAGATATAAGAAAGGAAAATTTAGCAGAAGTTAAAAACTATACTGGGACACGTCCTAAAGATAGTCGATGTAATTTTAATTTAGAAACAAACGATAAACAGGGTAAAGTAGAATTAGCATGTAGTAAGGATTTTTAAAAAGACCAACCAAAAAGAATGAATGTAATGCATTGTATGAACAGTCGAAATACGCAATAAATACGGTTTTACCTCATATAAAAATAAATATAAATGATAAAGAGTTAAGTTGTTTAATTGATTCAGGAAGTGAAACGTCATTTTTAGATGAGAATGTGATTGAATGTTTGATTAAAAGTAATGTGGGGAAATATATGTCCACAAGTAAAATTACAATAGTGACAGCTACAAAGAAAATTTTAACAGTAGTGAATAAAATTTTTATTGTTGAATTTACGATAGATAATAATAAGTTCATGGGAGAATTTATAGTATTAAAAGGATTAGGAAGGGATGGAATACTAGGAGTAGATTTATTAGATAAGATTAATGCGATAATAGATATACAAAAAAGGGATATAATAATTAATAATACGAAAGTCGAATGGATTAAGGAGTGTGAAGAGGATGGTGAAAAAATTATTAATAATATAGAAGAAGAGGATTTCGAAGAAAAGGAGGTTATGATGATGGAAGATATGGGTAAGGAAGAAAATGGAGAAGTGGAGTTCCCTGAAGATATAGATATGATGAAATTGGACTGCAGAGAGGATAAGGAAGTAGAAGTAAAAAATTTAATTAAAAAGAAAATAGATTTAGTAAATAAATTTCCTAGTATCGCCAGAAATTACCAACATTCCTTAGAGGTAGATGAGACGAGACCGTTTAAGGTGAAAAATTATCCCATTCCTAAAAATATTCAATCACAAGTAAATGATGAAATCAAGAGGATGCTGAGAGATGGTGTTATTGAAACTGGTAAAACGCGTTATGTTAATCCATTAGTAGTTGTAAAAAAGAAAACAGGAGACATTCGATTATGTCTAGATGCACGTCGACTGAATGAAAGAACAAAGCCTCAGTTTGAGACGCCTATTACGATAGAACCATTATTGGCGAAATGTTACAATGCAAGAATATATAGTAAATTGGACTTAAAAAGTGCTTTTTGGTTGGTTCCATTAGAAAAGGAGTCCAGAAAATATTGTGGATTTATGGTAGATGGACGAGTATATCAATTTAGGACTGTACCATATGGGTTGAGCAGTTCGGCAGCAGCTTTAATTAGAGCAATGGAACAAATTTTAGAACCTTATGAAGAGTTTGTGGTTCACTACGTGGACGATATTTTAATATACAGCAGGGATGAGCAGGAACACTCACAACATTTAGAGAAGATCATGGAAGTGTTAGCCAGAGAAGGGTTAAAGGTAAATTTGAGTAAATGTGAATTTTATAAGAAAGAAATTAAATTTTTGGGATATAATATAAGTACTAAATATATAAGTGTAGATGAGAGTAGATTGGAACTCATAAAGAAGTATCCTCTACTTTAGAATATAAGAATGTTGAGAGGATTTTTAGGCATGGTTAACTATTATAAACGTTTTGTACCATACCTGGCACGTATTAGTGTTCCTTTGTATGAAATGCTTAAAAAGAATGAGAAGTTTAAATGGACAGAATTAAGAATGAATGCATTTGAGGAGTTAAAGAAAGAGTTTTATAATCAACTAATATTAATACCACCAGATTTTAATAAACAGTTTATTTTGAGAGTGGATGCTAGTGATGTCGCTATAAGCGGAGTTTTAATTCAAATAAATGACGAAGGGATGGAACAACCGATATGTTTTATCTCTCGTATTTTGAAAAGCTATGAGGTTAAATATACCATTAGTGAAAAGGAAATGTTGGCTGTGGTACACGCGATTCAAAAGCTCAGATATTATTTATTGGGAAAAAACTTTGTTGTAGAGACAGATCATGCTGCCTTGACATCACTTTTGAATACACGTTTTAAAAATAATAGAGTATATCGATGGTCACTATTGTTGTCAGAGTATACTTTTGAAATAAAGCATATTAAAGGCGTTCTAAATGTTTCTGCCGATGCGTTGTCACGAATGTACAACAGTAAAAGTAAATTTCATTGTGTAGAGTTGAATGAATATAATAGACACTATGCTACGGGGAATTATGAATTTGAGATGATCCTTCAGGTCCAGCGAGATGAAATATTTAATATAATAAGGGAACAATTAAATACTAAAGATAATTATAAAAATTTTATTATGAAAGAGGGGTTGATTATGAAAGTGATTAGGTAAATAAGTTATATTGCTGTAAATGATGTGTATGCAAGGCAAACGATGTTGCAAATTCATGAAAGCTTGGGACATATAGGGGGATATAAAGTATGGTTAGTGTTTAGAGAGGCGTTTTATGCTAAGAAAGATCGCATAATCGCTAAAGATGTGGTCAGAAATTGCATTACTTGTCGTTTGGGCAAACATAAGAATAGAACCTGTCAGTATGAGGTAAAGAGTATAATTACTCATGAGAAATTAGAATTGGTAGCTATAGATTATTTAGGGAATCTTATTCCAGGAGAATTTGAATATAAAAATATTTTAGTAATGGTTGATGTATTTTCAAAGTTTGTTAAATTATTTCCCACTTCGCAATATAATACAGATACCTCTATACAGTGTATTGATTCATGGATTATGCGTCAAGGGAAAATGAATAGAATATTAGCTGATAATGCTTCGTATTTTAATAATGATAGATTTAAGACTGCTTTACATGATCGTAATATTGAAATTTCTTTCTCTTCCATACGTCATCCATGCGGGAATCCATGTGAGAGATACATTCAGGAAATAATAAAGTTTCTAAGGATCAAAACCTATGAAAATCATGCAGGATGGGTTGCTCATGTCCAGGATGTCGAAGATAACATCAACAACACACCCAATACTGTCACACTGGAATGTCCTGCGACTGTGATGTATGGGACGAAACCTGCCAGACCCTGGAATACACAAAATGAAAGGGTTGACAACCTGGTACAATTAAAAAACCAAGTTGCACAAAGAATTACAATAAACGCACAGAAGTACTTAAATAAACAAAATGAGCAGATTACGACGAGAACGAGATTTGATATTGGAGATGTGGTGATTGTAAAAAGTTATCGTTTGGGCAGAAGAGATCAAGGCAAATGTCAGAAGCTTGATCTGCCTTATACAGGACCTTATCGGATTTCGAGATGCTTCAATAATGTGACGTATGAGCTGTACTCGATGGATGGACGTAAGAAAAAAGGACGATATCACATCAGTGCATTGCATCCGTTTATCACACTACAGCATCAGAACGATGAAGATCCTGGTCAACACTAATACAACAAGTTAGTGCGGGGAACTAAGACAGGGTGCGGTACTGTCTCGAGTGCTGTGCTGAAGTTTATCCTTGAAAAAAGCTCAGGGATGTTCTGACTTTGTTCTCGGATAAATTCGGGGAATCATGCTATAGATTTTTCCTTGGACAAGAAAGGAAAAAAGATTGAACAATTTGTGGACTCCATGATTAGGGACATTTTTAAAAAAAATTAGCTATTTCGGTTGTATGTTTATTCATTTCAGACGGGGATCGTTATGTATATATATATATTATTTTATAAGTAAAATAAATTTTTGTAATGTATGAAATTGTGATTGGCCCTCGTATATTTAGGTTGACCAAAGGATTGAACTTGCCGCTTTTCCGGATATTGTATTTGTTAAAATGTGTTGTCTGTATATATTTTGATTTTATAGATGGTGGGGATGGACAAGCGGATATTGAATTTTTTTTTTTTGATAGAGAGATATCTGGACGGTTAAAGTTATCGGTTTATTAAAGAATAAAATTCTCAATTTTATTCTTTGTTTTATAAAATCGGGTTGAATTTTGTTTATGCATTTATTGTAAGGTGCAAGTTAATTTTAATTCGATTTATGCGAGTGTTTTTAATGTTTATTGAATTTTTTTTTTTGTGAAAAAGATATCTCTCGTGCATTTTATAAATTGTGCATAGATCTATGTAAGTTGATAAAATATTTTGTTTATATATTAGATATCACGAGTATTTTCATTATTATAATTTCATGTATTTCTTGTAATAATTTATATTTGAAAGTAGCATATGGGTATTAGAGAAAGTTGTCATGTTTTTTGTAAGGGAAGTTTTTTTCTTAAAATAATTTTCGAGAATAATTTTGAATTCAAGGTTGGAGTTTTCTTTAGTGGGGTTTGACCTTGTTGTGTTATTTTGGCGCATGACAAAATTTCAATTTTCGTGAGTTTTGAAAACTTATTTGTTTTTGACAATTGTTTGAAGGGGTCAAAGTAGAGGTTAAACTTGACAGATTTCACTAGTATTTATTAGTTTTATGTTTGATCGAGATTCACAAGAGGTTTTTCTCTGTGTGCGAGTCATTATTCACAAAGAGTGTTTCCTCATTGCTACTGTTTGATGATGCTTTAGCACCCTATACATTTTTTAGAGGGATTTTTTTTTATTTTTTTTAAATATATTAACAAAGGAACTGATAGGATTTTATTTGTGTTTATTGTTTTATTCTGGAAAACAAAACTTAACCCTGATCCGTGTGGAACGATTCATGAGATGGCAGTTCGTGGATTCTACTAGACTGAATAGCCGGCGATATAAGCTGTAGTGTGAATAAAAAAATGAATAAGCAATTTCAAAGTAAATTCCACTGCAATATGTGTTGTTCGCTGCCAGCAGCTTGTGTCTCCTTCTGGGTATGAACCTGTGTGTTGGTTGCTGCTGGCAGCTTGCGTCTCTCTCTGGGTGTGTGATTTTGTATTTGTGTGACCGCGTAAGTGTAGGGTTTTGTATGTTAGTGCGCTCGTGCGTGTGTTTAGTGACCGGTCGCGTAAATTTAGAGAGATCGGATAACCAGCCGTTGCGTAGGGCCGCCAACCCTTTCCCGGCAACTTCTTTACTTTTCCGCATACGTAATAATAACTCATGTCTTGCTTTTCCCTGTTTTCTGTTTTGTGCTGATGTGGTTCTCTACTGGGTTGTAGCCTAGCATATGCGCTACCAAACTCTAGGGGGGTCTGCCAAATAGGCAGTCAGGTGCCATTCCGCCTTTCCAGCAGAAGTGAGGAACCAAGCTACGCGGCGCAAATAACGGCGCCGCGCTACGCACACACCACTAGGACCGGTCCTGGGCGGCAACCTGGCTAGGCTGCTGTTAACAGCACACACACGTTCGACGTGTGTGCATTGCCCCCGCTTTTGCGGAAATCGTTAAGATGGGACAAAGTGTGACCGCCGTCGACTGAGGTAGCCACTAAGAGTGTTCCCTCGGTTGGCGATGAGCAACCCCGTTCAGGGTGCGCTTCGCTTGTCTGCGCCTTGCCTCGTTGGGGCGGGGGTCAGGCCGTCGAAGTACTGCACGGAAAAGTAAAGAAGTTGCCGGGAAAGGGTTGGCGGCCCTACGCAACGGCTGGTTATCCGATCTCTCTAAATTTACGCGACCGGTCACTAAACACACGCACGAGCGCACTAACATACAAAACCCTACACTTACGCGGTCACACAAATACAAAATCACAGACCCAGAGAGAGGCGCAAGCTGCCAGCAGCAACCAACACACAGGTTCATGCCCAGAAAGAGACACAAGCTGCTGGCAGCGAACAACACATATGTTCACACCTTGCTATCTATTTTTTGGAATACTAAGGCATGACTTATTATTATTATTGGAATGTATCTTTGAATAATTTAAACCATAGCAACTCAATTATTTGACATTTATATTCTGTCATTTATATTTTTTATTCCCTTGACAAAGGCATCATTGCCGAAACATTTAGGGTTGTTTTAAATATATATACTTTGAAGTAATGAACCAGACCTTTAATCGCCGACTTATTGAGTTTACCTTATATATATATATATATATATATATATATATATATATATATATATATATATAATAACTTCGTGACCTTGGTATGACATGGTAAACCTAATCAGTAGGCGATTAAAGGTCTGTATATTACTTCAAAATATATGTATTTAAAAAACTCTACATGTTTCGTCTCTTGATAAAGGCGTACTGCCGAAACATGTAGAGTTTTTTAAATACATATATTTTGAAGTAATATGCAGACCTTTAATCGCCTACTGATTAGGTTTACTATATATATATATATATACAGGGTGTAACAAAATAAGTGTAAAACATTTCGATAATAGTGTATAAGTTAGTTTTATTCACGATTGTATATTAATATACAGGCTATTAGAAAAAGGAAATTTTACCCACTTATGGTTCTCATTCAGATAAAGGAAAAAGTTTTAGTACACCTAGGTCCTAAAACCAGTTGTTTCTGAGTTATAATTTATTTTACGTTTTTCCTATTCAAAAGCGTAACTAGACTTTTGCTTATTTTACACATGTACAATAAATGTGTATCATAGCTTTTATTTTTCGTTATTTACTGTCATGTCATATTGCAGTGTTCTCTTCTAACCGAGATAAATTGAATAATTAAATAAAGTTGAAAACAGAAATGAAAATTTTAAAACAAGTAAATTTTAAATACACCACCCTCTATGAACATCGTCATAAAACAAATCTCATAGTCAATTTCATGTAAAGTTTCTTGTTATTTTCTATAAAAAGGTTTTAATATACAACAATACAGATCGTGTTAAGAAAAAGCACATCCGTGTATATTTGGTAAAGTTATATTGTATGTAAAATGTCATGTAAATTATTATATCTCTTTACGTTCTAGTTTATTTATAAAATTTAAATCATGCTATATATATATATATATATATATATATATATATATATATATATATATATACAGGGTGTAACAAAATAAGTGTAAAACATTTCAGGGAGTGATTCCTCATCGAAAAAGAGATAGGGTCTTTCATATAGAGAAACTTCATTGGAGCATCCCTTGTTAAGATACAGCCCCTTAAAGTGGGTACATAAAATTTGTTTTACAATTTCTCTCACAAACACTAAAAATGTATTTTTTTGGTTTACCCCATTGTTTAAAAATTTATTTCCAATAAAAAACTAATTTATTAATAACAAAACATTAAACATAGTAAATGTTCAATATGTCCACCTTCAGTCATTACACATGCGTCTAGACGTCGGCGCATTGAGCCACGTATTCTCTCAAATATTCCTGGAGTCTCTCTAAATACCCTGCACGCATCGATGATGCGGTTTATTAAGTCCTCTACATCGCGAACAGGAGTAGGATAAACCAAACTCTGCAAATGGCCCCAAGTAGAGAAATCGAGAGGATTGAGATCCGGGGATCGAGCGGGCCAATTCTGTGGTCCTCCTCGACCTATCCAATGATTTGGATATGTTTGAGTTAAATGCTGACGTGCTGCTTGACTAAAATGGGCGGGAGCCCCATCATGCATAAAAAACATATCCCTTCTGACGCCCAAAGGAACTTCCTCCAGCAGTACTGGGTGCACTTCTCTTAAAAATTGAGTGTATGCCTCACCATTTAATCGAGGAGGTAGAAAATGAGGGCCAATTAAATAATCCCCAATAACTCCGAGCCACAAGTTAAGAGAAAACATTTCTTGATGGTTAGCTTGGACAATAGCGTGAGGGTTTTCATCAGCCCATATGTGGTTATTATTAAAATTAATCATCTTGTTCCGAGAAAAAGTACATTCGTCTGTGAATTCGATCGTCTTCAGAAAGTCAGGATTTCTTCTAATCATTTCCAGCATCCAATTGGAAAACTCAAGACGGTTCGGAAAATCTCGCGGTAACAGTGCCTGTACTCGTTGCAGATGGTAAGGGTATAAGAGTTGTTCCTTTAAAATTCGAAATACCGTCATATGATCAACATTTAACTCGAAAGCAATCTTTCTAGTACTGCTAGTAGGTTGTTCTTCAACCAAATTAAGTACTGCTTCTTCAAGCTGTGTTGTTCTTACTTCTCGATGGCGACCACAATCCTGCGTTCTTTTGTCGAATGAACCATATTCTCGTAATCGTTGATGAAGTCGGGCAAACATTCTATGCGAAGGAAGCTGCCGTTGAGGATACATTTCAGCATATCTTCTAGAAGCTTCTAACCCATTCCCCTGCGACAGACCGTAAACGTAATGCATATCAGCCATTTCCTCATTTGTGTATGCCATTTTAATAACAAGTGAATTATTAATCTAACAAATTAAGCACAAAACAACGACACACAATTATTAATTCAACTACAAAAATTTACAAACTGACAGCGTGATACCAATTTAATTGTCAATATCACTAATAGCGGCTTACTAGATAAATAAGTTTCGCATTTTCGTTTTATGATGATTCAAGAGACATTTTTTGTTTAGAATGAAACAAGCTATTGGAAATAAATTTTTTAATGGTAAACAAATAAAAAGACAAAAAGTTACATTGGAAATAAATTTTAGTGGTTGCGTTTTCCATCCCTTACAACCATTGGGTGAACCAAAAAAATACATTTTTAGTGTTTGTGAGAAAAATTGTAAAACAAATTTTATGTACCCACTTTAAGGGGCTATATCTGAACAAGGGATGCTCCAATGAAGTTTCTCTCTATGAAATACCCTATCTCTTTTTCGATGAGGAATAACCCCCTGAAATGTTTTACACTTATTTTGTTTGTTCTCGGAACAAGATGATTAATTTTCATAATAACCACATATGGGCTGATGAAAACCCTCACGCTATTGTCCAAGCTAACCATCAAGAAATGTTTTCTCTTAACGTGTGGCTCGGAGTTATTGGGGATTATTTAATTGGCCCTCATTTTCTACCTCCTCGATTAAATGGTGAGGCATACACTCAATTTTTAAGAGAAGTGCACCCAGTACTGCTGGAGGAAGTTCCTTTGGGCGTCAGAAGGGATATGTTTTTATGCATGATGGGGCTCCCGCCCATTTTAGTCAAGCAGCACGTCAGCATTTAACTCAAACATATCCAAATCATTGGATAGGTCGAGGAGGACCACAGAATTGGCCCGCTCGATCCCCGGATCTCAATCCTCTCGATTTCTCTACTTGGGACCATTTGCAGAGTTTGGTTTATCCTCCTCCTGTTCGCGATGTAGAGGACTTAAGAAACCGCATCATCGATGCGTGCAGGGTATTTAGAGAGACTCCAGGAATATTTGAGCGAATACGTGGCTCAATGCGCCGACGTCTAGACGCATGTGTAATGACTGAAGGTGGACATATTGAACATTTACTATGATTTCTACATGTTTAATGTTTTGTTATTAATAAATTAGTTTTTTTATTGGAAATAAATTTTTAAACCATGGGGTAAACCAAAAAAATACATTTTTAGTGTTTGTGAGAGAAATTGTAAAACAAATTTTATGTACCCACTTTAAGGGGCTGTATCTTAACAAGGGATGCTCCAATGAAGTTTCTCTATATGAACGACCCTATCTCTTTTTCGATGAGGAATCACTCCCTGAAATGTTTTACACTTATTTTGTTACACCCTGTATATATATATATATATATATATATATATATAGCATGATTTAAATTTTATAAATAAACTAGAACGTAAAGAGATATAATAATTTACATGACATTTTACATACAATATAACTTTACCAAATATACACGGATGTGCTTTTTCTTAACACGATCTGTATTGTTGTATATTAAAACCTTTTTATAGAAAATAACAAGAAACTTTACATGAAATTGACTATGAGATTTGTTTTATGACGATGTTCATAGAGGGTGGTGTATTTAAAATTTACTTGTTTTAAAATTTTCATTTCTGTTTTCAACTTTATTTAATTATTCAATTTATCTCGGTTAGAAGAGAACACTGCAATATGACATGACAGTAAATAACGAAAAATAAAAGCTATGATACACATTTATTGTACATGTGTAAAATAAGCAAAAGTCTAGTTACGCTTTTGAATAGGAAAAACGTAAAATAAATTATAACTCAGAAACAACTGGTTTTAGGACCTAGGTGTACTAAAACTTTTTCCTTTATCTGAATGAGAACCATAAGTGGGTAAAATTTCCTTTTTCTAATAGCCTGTATATTAATATACAATCGTGAATAAAACTAACTTATACACTATTATCGAAATGTTTAGACCAGTCGAGAGCTGTGCTCAGCTCGTGGAACCACCAGCGAAACTTTTTCAGCGGGAGTCGTTTACTATGTGGGTCATAGTTTATTCCACATTTCTGGAGTCGCAGAGGCTAGTATCTGCTAGTTTCCATTCATATAACATTGAGTGGCCTGTGCGGAACCTATTTAATTGAGACCATTGCCTACGTGGGAGGATTACGCCTGGCAGAGGTTCTGAAGGATTAGAAATTAAATCTCTATTCCTCAATTCAGGATGTTATTCGAGGAGGGCTATCCAGAAATCATTCACATTGACTGGATGCTGAACTTCCACATCCAACCAAATTGAAATCCTAAATTTCAGTCGGGTCCTGGGGACGCTCTCCAAATCATCGTGTATAGGAAGAAGAATGTTTTTAGAAATCTTAACCCATATATTCTGTACTGTTGTTAGAGAGTTTGCTATAGGTAACCAGAGACTAGGAGTGTATCTAACAGTACTAGTGACAATCCTCCTGTATCGTTAAACTGAATATCTGCTAGCTTGATGTGAGAGCTTTTATACAAAACGGCAGCACAGCATTCAGCAGGAGAGGAGCCAGTGTAATGGTTACTGTTCGCAGGATTGCGGGTTTTTACCTTTTAACTAGTTTTATAGAGCTGCTGCTACCAGTTTAACATAAAGCCCAGATATTTAGGGTGGGGGTTCTGGTTGATCCGACTAACACCAAATTTAACAATCAACTCTCTGTTGGCTTCTTCGTTACATAAATGAAAGGCACATGATTCCGATTTTGAGGGGCTTGGTTGTAAGCGCCATTTCTTATCATATTCGTCTAGAGCTTGCAGATCTTCAGCACGTTGTAATTCTCCATCCTCTAAATTCTTGGTTTGTGTGCATAAAGGCAGATCATCTGCATATAAAAATTTTCGTGATTTTATGGTTGGAAGATCATTGGTGTAAATGCTAAGGAGACAGAACCGAGCCTTGAGGAAGGCCATTCTTCAAAGTTTGGCCATTACTAGTTCGATCGTTTAACCAGACTGCGATTCGACGATCGCTCAGTATATTCTGGGTAAGTTTGCTTAAGTTAGTACGTGGGATAATTTTTTGGAATTTAAAAATCATTCCATTCTTCCAGACTATGTCAGAGTCACTGGAGAGATCGACAAAAACAGCGGATGATTTCAGGCCCTTGTGAAAATCTGTTTCAAGGTGCGTTGTTATCGCCAAGTTTGGTCGTAGCAGTTCCTTCCCGTTTTGAAACCGGCTTGCTTCTTATTAATGATCTCGTCGACAGTGGGCGCTTTTTTTTGTAGTTAAGCTAGAAGTTTGCAACAAGCAGATACGAAAGCTATAGGTCCGTAACTTCCAGGATCTTGCGGGGCTTATCGGGTTTTAATATTGCTAGGAAAGGCGATATTGTAAATAAGACAATTCAATTCACAAATCATTCAATATTAGAACTTGCTTACCAAGTAATTCAAAAGCAAGAGAATCAAAGAAACTTCATAATCTTAAGTAGTAAAAAACAAAGAAGTGCTTTCTTAATTACTTAATCAATATGACCAATTACTACAAAGTAATGGTTTCAACCATTAATGTTCTAAAAATTTGTAAATCAGGATAAGATCATTTTTAGACTTTTTAGACGTGTTCTCGTTCGATGCATGAATATTCAGAACCATAAAAGAACAATAGAAAACGACCTTCATTTAGGCTGGACAAAAAGATTATAAGTAGGACAATTCTAAGTGAAAAATATTAAATCAGGTCACCTTAACATTTTGTATAATCTATCTTAACCTTAAAACAATAAAAATATTAGATAATAAATAATAAACTAGTTCAAATTGATCATTTAAATATTCTGCCGACATTCTTTGGATCGTATATCATTTTTGCAACGAGATTATTACGAACGCTTTGGTATTTTATTGGAATTGGAGTGCACATATATTTTTCTAACCCACATATGTAGGTCGATTTAATTTTCATTGTTGATGTTTGCGTAAATGTAAGTTAAAAATTCAAGGCGTTCCTTTGGTTAAAGTTTAATAAACTATCTGGTTAATTTGTTGTGTACACGCAATTGAAATAAAATTAATTATAATTAAAGTTAGAAAAATTAAAATTCGTATAGGAAGGTACGCTGATGTGTTCTGTTTTTAATTAAATAAATATGGTTATTAACTTTTATAGCGTTTTTAATACAATTCTTGGTGGGAGTTTGAATTACGAGTGTCAGTAAAATTTAATTTTAATAAATTATTAGGTTAAAATAAAATTACAAAACAAGTTTATTGTCTTTCTACATAGTCCACTTCAACGTTTACACATTTTCCCAGCATTTGAGGAGCTTGTGGATCCCGTCTTCATAAAAAGTGTAAGACCGTGTCAACAGCCAATTGCGCACAAACTCCTCTACTTCTTGATCTCTCTGAAAATGGTGTCCGCCTAATGCCTCTTTCAGTGGCCCAAACAAATAAAAGTCGCATGGGTATAGACCTGTACTATAGAGAGGATGTTTTAAAATTTCCCACTGGATTTATTCATTTCAATTTGAGTTAGTGCAGCCGTGGGAGATATTGCGTTGTCATGCAACAAAATCACAGTTCTTATTGGTTGGTTGCTCCTTTTGTTTTTGTAGGCTAGCTTTTGTCCTCTCTACGAGCTGGCATTACCTTCAATGAGGTAATAAATCGGTCGAATGTTCTCATCTGTCATAGCTGTCCTAGAACGACTATTGTGCCACTCATTTTCTGCAGTTTCACAGCCATCCTTGAATTTTTTAACTCAGTCATACACTTGAATACGTGACAAAGTTATGTCAACAAACTGTGTAGTCAGTCTAGCCAGAATTTTGCTGGGCTTGGTACCGTCGTTCATCAAAAACTTGATAATAATGTATTGCGCAATCACCGGTGCAATCACTTGCTCAGCCATGGCTGTACTGGCGAGCCTAAATGCCGGCAGGTGCGCGGAACCGTGTCAAACCACTCCTCATTTTTCCAGCTACAAGAACCCTGCTCGATTGTAAGCTCCGCTCAGTTAGCTTGGTATGAAAACAAAAGTACAGTTTAAATTTGTCTCACCCTCGTATATACGGTGTAATCGCTCATAAGCGGATATGCGTGGTACAATACAATTCGCAGGGGAGTTTACGCTAACTACTTTTATGCGTCCTAGTATTGCTTTTGGGTCTTGGCGATCCCACAAACTCGAGCTTGGCCCACCAAGCCACTGCTGGCAGGCAGGTAGATATGCTTGCATATCGCGCCGTCCAACCAGCGACGGTTAATACTGGTACCGCGGGAATCGAGAGCCCCACGGAGACTTCGGGCTGAGGTGGACGCGCGATGGCAGTGTTTGAAAGCCTAAGCGGGCTAGAGGTATTTTTCCCTCGCTGTGTGAGCAGCATCTGCTCGAGTACTGACCTGCAGAGGAGTCAATAGGGATTTAGATAAGTCTCCCTTCCGCCTGCAGGGTACTGGAAGGTTTGTGTGACCTCAAGCGTGCAGATAGCTCGTTTGCTGAGAGCGGATGAGCTGACTGAGCTATCTCAATCTACTGTCATTGGTGGCTGTGATGAATAGCCCCTCTCGCGCAGGTGTCACCACATTAAACATCAACAAGACACTAGTTGGTACATACAATAATACAATAATTTTTTATTCGGTACTTAATATTTATTCCTCTAAGAAGTCTGACAATATAAAAATAACAAACATTCGTTTCACTAAACGCAATAGCTACTAATGAGTACAATTAATAATTTGTATATTTTATTAATAATATTGTAATATGAGTCACGCAATGACGTCACCCGCCGTACACGCCAACACGTTCGAGAGCCGTCCATAATAACACCAGACAGAAGAGTCCGGAATATTCCGGACTACGCTACATATGCACGTCTTTTTATTAGTTGTTATTCAGTACATTTTTGTTATTAATATAGTGTGTTTTATCGTTAGTTTTATTTAAACGAACCCGAAAGACAAGTTCGAAGATTTGAATTTGGAAGAGAACTCTTAAAATGGCAACTTTTTTGTTTGTTCTGTCAGGTAATGATGCACATTTAAGAATCTGGAGGTGCCCTGGAGAACATTACATGTCAAATACAGTGCATGAAACCATCCCTTTTGATGATGGATCCATAATAGTGTGGTGTGGATTAACAATAAACAATCGCACGGACTTTGTTGTTATTCGCACTGGTACAGCTCGAAGGTACATTTACAAGATTGTAGAGCCTCAAGTGATTCCTGGAGCAAATGTTGTTGGTAAAAATTTTATTTTTATGCAAGATAATGCTAGACCGCACGTTGCCAAATCATCACTGATTATCTTGATCACTATATTCATAAAATAGATTGGCCCGCATGCAGTACAGACATGAATTCAATCGAACATGTTTTGAATCAATTAGGACGACGTCCTAATCCTTCAATTACAAACTAACAGTTGGCACAGGCCTTAATCGAAGAATGGGACAATTTTCCCCAAGATCTTTGCGAAGGATTGGTTTGAGTAGCGTTTAAAAAAGTCTACACCGTTTAATTTTTTTTTTGTATTTAAGTGTCTGAGTTTTCAAGGGCCGCAACTGCATATATGTACACTGTTTTTAAGTTGTCTCTTAGCAATTGTCTCGACAGAATGGCAACTATTTCGACATTACGGTGAGCAATGCATTTTTCTCTGCGAGCACAGTTATCGAATTGCTATGTGAGATTATAACAGCTGGAAATTATCAATCCCCATGTGCATATGTAGCATGTTCGCAAATTGAAATTGGGAAAACCTCTGCTCTGTTTGTTTATGCACCAGATGAAATAACGAAGAATATTGTGTATCCAAAGGCATTGAAGTGATAGATTGATTATAATAAAATATCATTGATACGTTGTTTAGCTAGAGAATAAATAAAAATTTTATATAGGTTAATGGCAGTTAACACAAAGGAAGTTTTAATTTTTCTATAGAATGTGGCCGAGCAATGCCGGCTACGGGCAGCTAGTGTATTATAAAATTTTTGAAAGAATACATACTAGATTTAAATACCTAGGTTAAATATATTCATTTATATGAAAAGGTGAGTATATAAAGGATAATTAGTTTTGGAAGTTCATTCAAATTTGTGTCACTGCAACGTGATTTATAGAAATATGCTTGTTAGATATATAAGAGCTATAATAAAATACCCAATTTATAATAATAATAATAATATTTATGAATATGCAGCAACGAATTTAATGTATTCGCGGTTTGAGTAGCAGTGATCGAAACTAGCCGTATGATTCGGAAGAAGAATTGAGATTATTTTGGTAAATTTCGAAATAACGCCCACGTTTCATAGGTACACTCAGTGCATCAAATATGCAAATATTTTTCAACTGTGTCATAAGTCCTGCAATTATTTGCATCAAATATTTCGACAATTAATAATTTCACTATTTTCAGAGCCTATGAAAACGTAAATATGTATTTAATGTACGCGTTGAGGAAAACATATTTATCAGAAGTTGTTCTCGAGTGCTATTTATTTTCTTATTTTTTAAATTACATTACCTTAAATAATACATGGATTTCAACTTACACTTTTTAGCGTTGTGTAAATCATAGTTTACAATGATAATGATGGGAAACAATGCGAAAAAGTTTGGAGTCATTATAAAAAATACTATATAAAATATATCATATCAATGTTTAATTAACATCAAAGATAAATATAAAAATGTTAAGAACGGTATATTACATGGTATATTGGAGTAATATTGGTTACGGGTAGTGAGTCATACATTTAAAGGTATATTTATAATTTCTAATATCTAGCTATTGAGGGAAACCGTTGCCCACGTGCCCCTCTTGGCCGTCAAATGTCCTAAGACGCTTTTTCATGACATGTGTTGTACAAGATTGTGTTTATATTAGCAACGACGCAAATTATTTGGTGTACTAGTCCTCCTACGATGACGAGAACTAGGATGGGTTCGAAACACGTGTGTATACGGAGAAGTCTCACCAATGCAAAATAGGTATGCATTGTGTTTATCCATGTGTATATATGCATACAGTGATCGGCAAATATGTGAAACCATGTAATTATCTGTTAAATTAAAAAATAAATTATAAAATTTTAGACACGAAAATTAGGGAAGAAGTATTTTTTAAATATAAAGAGTGTTCGAAAAATATGTAACGTACAAAAGCTATACTTTTATAAATTGAACGCCCTGTATTTTTCTACATTTTGTGATTCTTAACAATAACACGATTTCAACAAACTATAACATTTGAGAATCTAAAGTATTTAGCATGAGATTTACATGCAGATGAAAATCAGAATTTTTAGAATATTTATCACTCGGTATTTTCAAAATAACAAGTATTGCTTGATACTTAGGTATGATGGCTTAAATAAAAATCTTTACAATTCGAAATATAAGTAGGTACTACAATTTCTTTTATTTCTTCTTTTGTTGTGATAATTAAAAAAGTTGTTTAATAAATAAAAATAGGTAACCATGAAATATGCTAGCTCATTCTGGGTTATTAAATAATGCGTCTTTCAAATTGAGCGCCTCATTTTAAAAATATATAAAATATAGATGGCGCACTGAATTCGCCAGGGTATTTTGACATTTATAAAGTGTGATGTATTACTTTTAAAAATTGTTACACTTTAAAAATGATCCTTATACCGTTTGGGCATTTTTAATGATTTAATTAATTAATTGCTAACTTTAAGTCATCATAGACTGTTCAAAATTCAATATTATCGATTTATATAATTTATTTACTTTAATTGCTAATTATCGAACATAATAGGCTATTTCAAACTTTAATATCTTCATTTAAGTTTGTATGTTCAAATATTTTGGGTGTCACTGTATCCATATTTTTACACGGATTTTTGTTTATACTTCTGGGCAAGTGACATTTTGGAAATTTTATGCGAAGTCATAGTTCGTCTATTTGAATTTATATTTCAATTATTGTTCTTCTTAAGCAATTCTAGATAAACAGGACATTTTTTATTAGAATTTTATAAATCTATTAGAATGATTTAGGTTATTGAATAACCATTTTTAAACTTAATTTTGGTTTCTACATTTTCATTTGCTTAGAGCGACATCTTCGCGCAACTTGATTTAACTTTTGATTATAGATCGCTTGACGGTTGGTATAGTTTTTAATTGGTTATTATCCTTTGTTTCTGCGAATTAATTATTGAATTTTTTATGTTGGCTTCCTCAATTACTTTTTAACCATGTCAGGGTATTTGAGTAATTATCTTCTTTTATTTCCAATATTCCGTCTACGGCTAGTTTTTGTTACTATGACGTAGTTTTTCTTTTTGGATAAATACTCACGCATACGTTCGGGAGATCTTCTTTACGATTCAAGCTTTGAAGTAAGGCAGTCATTTTTGAAATTAAATAGTGTTTCTATTCTGTGATATGCAGGAATTGTTCAAATTTGATTTTGTTTAATTAAATTCACTGGTATAGTGTATTTTAATCGGGGTGTTCTTCAGAATTGAAAGTTTTTATGGCCACGTGTTGCTTCAGGTGAGTTTCTAAGATAAGGGGACGGCTGTAATTTTATCACGGCATTGTTCTCCGTTTATTATATTACTCTGGAATCTTCCATTTATTCTTTTCTTTTCTCATTTATTTAGGGCTGTTAGCATAGACTAATGAAAAGCTGCTGTATAATTTTCTGCTAGAAAACGTGGCTATTGGTTGTATAGGCTAATGAAAAGCTATTATTTAAAAGTCGCTGAGTCATTTTTCTGCTAGGAAAAACAATTATTGTCAGTAACGTCTAAGAAAAATTCATCCGTAACTATTTAATTACTTAGACCCAGAAAAACCACGCAATTGGATTCAAAGGTCATCTTTCATGCAAGGTAGTGTGTGTAGGATAATATTTTTTTGTGTGACAGAGTCCCAGAAAAATTAATATAATAATTATTTTAAAACATGGTGTTCGACTCACCATTTTATTTTATTTTCTTCCTTGCATCCATATAAAATTTAACCAAGTTCATCACATATATAACTTGCTTAATCACTTTCCTAATTTAAATTGTTGTAATATTTTTTTATATAGTATCAATCTCATATATCAGATTTGTTTAAAAGTAAGAATTTTGAGTAAATTAAATTCAATATATTTTTTTATCAGTAACGGAATCTTATGTAATTTATTTTATATACATATCTAATGTTGTTTAAATAAATTATTTTCCATTTTGTTGGTCAAATTCACAATTATATACTTAAACATACCACGATATCATAAAGTTTCTGGGTCAACGGTGGCCATGGAGTGAAAAACGTCTGTCTTAATTTATATCATCCTTTTGAGAAAAATCTGATAAAATTTTCAGGTTATGTGTCATACTGACATTAAGATTAATATATTGACAAATTTTAACGTCAGCATGACACTTAACCTGAAAGTTTTATCAGATTTTTCTCAAAAGGATGATATAAATTAAGACAGACGTTTTTCACCCCATGGCCACCGTTGACCCAGAAACTTTATGATATCGCGGTATAATTTTACATATACAGGCTGAGCCTTATGGTATTTTACTATCTGATTGGAGTATTCGATTTTGTGAATACATCGTGTATTATTATTTTTCACATTATTAATTTCTAACTGTGTGTACCATCTAAAAATTCTTTGCATATACTCGTAACGTGTATACGTGTAACGTAACCTATGTAAGGTACATTAAAGCTTTGATGGACTATTATGCAATGATTTATAGCATAAGACACGATGTTTATATAACTTAAGATATTCCAACTATTTAAACTATTTTATTGATTCAATACTTATACCTTTCTGGTATATTATATATATATTTTTTTTTATTTTCTTTGTTGCTTAATAATAAATATAATTGTTATTGTTATGAACTCTGTTTTCTTTTCTTTATTTTTCTTTGAGTAAAACTTATTCGAAAATTATCCACTTACTACGGCAGAGTCTGTGTTCTCTGTTCTAAAGGTAAAACATGGTGGCGCCCTTTTTTATGTAAGAACCTCCCCGCAACTTTACTGAGTTAGCCCTTTAGCCAAAAGATCTCCGGGGCAACCATGAGTTGTAGGTAAGTTGGGTAAGTTTAGAAGATATTTGTCGGCGCAAGTCTAGGCTCGTGGGGGCACATAGCAAAATGCCTTCCTACACAATACAACAACGCGTTCAAATTGTTGAATTATTTTATGAAAGTTAGTGTTCTGTGAAAAATGTTTTTAGAAAATTACATGAATTTTATTGTTTAAATGATCGTCCATCTGAAAGAACTATTGGTCGAATTATCAGAAAATTTTAAGAGATCGGTTCGGTGGAAGATCAAAAAAGAGAAAGATACAGTCATACTGGTCATTTACAAAAACCTATTGATTGGATTCGTGAAAATATTATTAGTCGATGTTCACAACAAGTTAGACTCAGTGAATCAACAACATGGCGTATTTTACGAAAGGATTTAGCTTTAAAGGCATATAAGGTTCAAATAAGACAGAAATTAAAGCCATTGGACCACGCAAAACGTCGCGCATTCGTCAGTTGGATTAAAGAAAAACCAGATGATTTTTCACAAAAAATCATCTTTTCTAATGAAGCACATTTTGAAATTGATGGTTTTGTTAACAAACAAAGTTGTAGGATTTGGGGTGAGGAAAATCCACAAGTGATTCATGAAAGACCTTTGCAACGAGTCACTGTTTGGTGTGCATTATGGTCAGATGGTGTAATTGGACCATATTTTCTTCAAAATGCTACTGGTGATACTGTAACAGTGAATGGTGTTCGATATCATTAGGTTGTAACTGAATTTTTGGGACATGAATTGAATGATATTGATCTAGAGGATAGTTGGTTTTAACAGGACGGTGCAACACCTCATTTTACTAATGAAACAATTGCTTTATTAAGACGAAAATTTTCTGGAAGAATTATTTCAAGAAATGGTGATGATAATTGGCCGCCGAGATCATGTGATCTAACACCGTTGGACAATTTTCTTTTGGTTTGCGTAAAAATCCAGGCCTATAAAAATAAACCACAATCGGTTCCTGAACTAAAGGATGAAATTATTCGTGTCGTTGATGAAATAGAGCCTCAATTATGTCGAAACGTAATAGAAAAGTTTAACAAAAGAATGAACACCTGCGATGCGGCAAGACGTGGTCACTTGTCAGATATTATTTTTAGTGTATAAATGTCACAATTATACCACAATTACCAATAAAAGTTTTTAAAAATCAGTACAAATTATGGGTTTTATTTATTTTTAAAAAATGGCTCTCAATTTTAAGGACCCTTTATAAGATACTAATACGTTTCGTATCATTCAGTATTTACTGTTTCATAAATATTTTATATTTTAGTGTCAGGAATCTATGTCTTCATGAAAGCAAATTTTTCCTATATATAATTATTTACAGAAGGATGCCATACCATAGGACTAAGTATACTTATTCATTCAAAATGTAATACTCGTAACAACTACATATTTGTATGGAAATATTGTATTAAAAGTGTGTTAATGAATGTTAATTCTCACGTCCTTTTTCAAGAACTTAAACAAGGGACTGTTCATTTCTCCTGTTTGTGTAACGATTTTAATATACTTGCTAAATAATTTTGAAGAATAGTTTCACAAGACACCGTTGTTTAACATATAAAACGAAAAAAATCAATATAAAAAATACAGCTAACATGATGATTGATAGATATATTTAGAAGCATCTGACGTCATTAAAATCATTAACAGAAAAAATTTTATATAAAACAAAGCATTTTTAATACTATAAAATTATCATTAATACTCGGGTGTGTAGAACAAAATACAAGTCCATATTTGTGTGAAAATTGCTATCCAGACATGCATACACGTGTTTCGTCTTACGAGAAACTCGTCAGTGCACGATACTGGGATAGACAAAATTCACAGAAATAATTACCTTATTACATACAATCAAATCGCAAAAAACAGTAGAACATCCAGCGCTGCTCAGTGAGTAATATCAACATCTCGAACGCCAAATAAACCATCGCCGTTCTCATGACAAATTTAAAACTTGGCATGTGATTTCTATTGGACGATTTCAGCCGCAATTGACGAAAACTGTATTAAATTGTCTTCACTATAAATCGAACAGATACGATAGTGTACATAACAAAACAATCTGAAACATACTTGAGTGGGTAACATCTCGCTATATATATATATATATATATATATATATATATATATATATATAACAATATTATTGCTATATATGATTGTTTCGGCCTTTACTTGATGAAATTCCATTATAAATATTAAGATAAAATAAAACAAATTTTATGAATTTCACTTTTTAATTATCACTGTAACGAGTCGTTTCGCACCAACCTGGGCTTCGTCAGACATATAACTAACTTATTTACAAAATATTTTTTATATTAAACACAAGTAAACGGTAACAAGCAAAAACACATGTTTTATTTTTAAAATAGTCGGAGGGATGGGTGCTTTTTATTACTGGATGTCTATGCACAAAACTTTCGCTACGGTTTATACAATATGTACTGTTCTTAAGTAATAAAACTAGAGGTTTACATTATATTACAGGGAGGTAAAGAATTCTATGGAAAAATACAAAAATACAAAATACAATATGTAACTGTCTGCCTATTAAATAAATAGATTGAGTAAGGGTGAATTATTTGTTTCTAATTGATCATTTAAGATCTTGTCAGTTTTCTTTAATTTATTGATTTCAAGTGACTCTAATAAATTAAGTTTTTTGCCCTTATTTTCTACATGTAATATTTTAAATTCTTTGTTAAAATTGTGGTTCGTTGAATTGATATGAGACGCATATGAAGAGTCACTTTTATTATTTCTAAATGAAGAAAAATGTTCTTTGACGCGTATTTCAAACGATCTGCCTGTCTGTCCGATATAAGTCATAGGGCAACTACCGCAGGTTAACTTATAGACCCCTGACTTTTCATTGTTGTTTGTTAAATAATTATTGTTTTTTATAAATTTGGATAAATTGTTATTAGTTCTATACGCTGTATTAATGTCAAACTTTCTTAAATATTTACAAATTTTTGTGCTTGAAGAGCCTATAAACGTGATCATTTTAAATTTTTGGATGTTATTATTTAATATTGGGTAAACTTGTGATATGGCTTTTGTAAGGAGTTTTTTATTTAAAATGTTATCTATTATATTACTTTTATATCCATTGTTGATAGCTATTTGTCTAATTAAATTTGACTGTTTCTCGAAATTTGTTTGGTTCAACGGAGTATTTATTAATCTATGTATAAGACTGTGATAAGCCGCTAATTTGTGTTGTATCGGATGGCAAGAAGTGTTATGTATAGTAATATCTGTAGTTGACGGTTTGTGGTAAATAGCAAAGTTACATTTGTTGTTAATTCTAGTAATCGTTAAATCGAGAAAGTTAATATTTGTTATATTATTTGTTTCCTGTTCCATTTAACGATTACTAGAATTAACAACAAATGTAACTTTGCTATTTACCACAAACCGTCAACTACAGATATTACTATACATAACACTTCTTGCCATCCGATACAACACAAATTAGCGGCTTATCACAGTCTTATACATAGATTAATAAATACTCCGTTGAACCAAACAAATTTCGAGAAAGAGTCAAATTTAATTAGACAAATATCTATCAACAATGGATATAAAAGTAATATAATAGATAACATTTTAAATAAAAAACTCCTTACAAAAGCCATATCACAAGTTTACCCAATATTAAATAATAACACCCAAAAATTTAAAATGATCACGTTTATAGGCTCTTCAAGCACAAAAATTTGTAAATATTTAAGAAAGTTTGACATTAATACAGCGTATAGAACTAATAACAATTTATCCAAATTTATAAAAAACAATAATTATTTAACAAACAACAATAAAAAGTCAGGGGTCTATGAGTTAACCTGCGGTAGTTGCCCTATGACTTATATCGGACAGACAGGCAGATCGTTTGAAATACGCGTCAAAGAACATTTTTCTTCATTTAGAAATAATAAAAGTGACTCTTCATATGCGTCTCATATCAATTCAACGAACCACAATTTTAACAAAGAATTTAAAATATTACATGTAGAAAATAAGGGCAAAAAAACTTAATTTATTAGAGTCACTTGAAATCAATAAATTAAAGAAAACTGACAAGATCTTAAATGATCAATTAGAAACAAATAATTCACCCTTACTCAATCTATTTATTTAATAGGCAGACAGTTACATATTGTATTTTGTATTTTTGTATTTTTCCATAAAATTCTTTACCTCCCTGTAATATAATGTAAACCTCTAGTTTTATTACTTAAGAACAGTACATATTGTATAAACCGTAGCGAAAGTTTTGTGCATAGACATCCAGTAATAAAAAGCACCCATCCCTCCGACTATTTTTAAAATAAAACATGTGTTTTTGCTTGTTACCGTTTACTTGTGTTTAATATAAAAAATATTTTGTAAATAAGTTAGTTATATGTCTGACGAAGCCCAGGTTGGTGCGAAACGACTCGTTACAGTGATAATTAAAAAGTGAAATTCATAAAATTTGTTTTATTTTATCTTAATAGATATTATTGCTATTCAGACATGTGTTTCATATAATTAACTCGTCAACACAGGGCGTAAACGAAATATGCCTACATACTTTAATATATAATAGCTGTAATAATATTAAGCATAAAATGCAAATGCAAGAAATATCTCGGACGAGACCAAAGAAAAAAAAAATAGTAAATGCGCGTGGCTCGACCCGACTTTGGTAAATTTAGTATTCCTTTTATAACTGCTTCCCGTACTGAAGCGTAATGGTGGGAGTTGTAGACGCAATGATGTATACTGTAAGTCAAAAGTAAGTTTGTTATCAACTTCCGTGAAGTATGGCTTATTCAAATCACGAATTAACAGATATCGTCTCGGGTGGAAACAGGCGGAAATGTTAGAGCAACTGGACGTATTTATGAAAGGTGGCTTCCGAAACGGAGATGTATATCAAATGATGATCGCGATACATTACAACGTATTTTGCAAGATGCGGCCCGTATCCGTAAAGACCGATCCATGTTAAATAGAGCACTTCCAAAGTTTACTGTTCGGTTAGAAGCGTATATTTACGCAAACAACAGACACATTGAACATCTTGAATCATTCCACCTGTTTCACACAAATTTTCCTTTTTTTGGGCCAAGAAATTATCATAAAAGCCAAATAGAACACAGAAAAAAATATGAACATTCAAGTAACATTACAAATATAATTTATTATTTGTCGACGTGAATTGAATATTAAGACAACTAAATTAGAAATTTCATATCACCACGAAACACACACCGTTTAAGATTTTTAAAGAAACTCGATATTGTATTTTTTCTGACCTACTTATAATTAACAACAGAACAGCTGATGCATAAGAAAATTTATGAATGAATACATGTCTATAAAACTTTTCACACAAAGACGTATTATTTCATTACGGAAATGTAAAGATTTTTTGGTGTACTTGAACAAACAATTTGTTTGTTGAATCAGCATCATATAAACATATAATTTTTATTTATTTAGAGTCAATCTGAATACAGGACCGTATCTGGAAAGTTTGTGTTCCTAAATTTTCGCAAAAATTAAGATTCGCAAATGTGTGGAAATACCAGATTTCTGTATGTATTTTTTTTTAATAACCTTAATAAAAGTTTATGTAGTATTTCTATTCTACTCTATCACATACTTTGTTTTTCTACAACTTTCACTTGTTTCGAGATATGGCGTTATTGGTAGTTTTTTTAAATGGATCACCCTATATATTTTAACATTTTTGGATAGACACATTTTCAAGGATTACAATGATATACGGTTTATATCATATAACATATTGGAAAAGGTTAGCAACAAGAAAATATTGAAAACGAGACAATTCATAATAAATGTTCAAACTGATGACCTTCTGCAGCCTGACAGTATCCTAGTCTATCAACGAAGGACCTTAATGATTTCTGAATTACGTCTTGTGCTATATCTTGAAAGGCCATCCTAATTCGATCTTCCAACTCTTCGAGCGACTGAGGTTTAGGCTTATAGAGGTCTTAGGTTTCAAATGCCTCCAAAGTAAAAAGTCTAAAGGACTTAAATCGGGCCGTCGCGAAGACCATTCAATATATCCTCTTCGATCTATCCAACGCTGTGGAAATATTTCATTTAGGTATGCACGCACGTCAATTCCATAATGTTGGAACAATTTCCTCGCGCAATAATTGTAAGTAACGAATAGCGTCCAAATTTTCCATAAAAATAAAAGGTCCGATTATGTATCCTCCGATTAAACCAGCCCATAGATTTAATTTTTGGGAGTTTTCTTCCATCCAATGAGGATTCCGATCACTCCAGTAGCGACAGTTATGTCGATTTACATGTCCATGTAGGAAAAATGGCGCTTCGTCGGAGAATAAAATATTATTGATAAAGTTACCATTACGATCAATCATATTCATCATTTCTTCACAAAATTGCATCCTTCTATCGGGATCATCTTCATTTAATTCTTGTACTAAATGTACTTTATACGGATGAAACTTATTTTTCGACAATATCCTCTTTACCGATCTCTCACTAATATTGTGATATAAAGACAGTTTTGATAGTGATGTTTTTTGGTTCTTTTTAAAGATTAATAAAAACATCCAATGAATTATCATCGTTTGTAGGAGTTTTTTAACACTTCCCGTTACATTAAACATTCGCAACACCTTGACAATGTTGATTTTCAAATATTACTTTCAGGGAATGTGGTATTAAAAATATTGCATGCATCTTATAGAGATCTCTGCCTGTCTCCATAACCAGCCATCATTAACAAAGTAATTCTTTCACGTTTTGTTAGTTCGCCCATAATAAACGTCTATTTTTGTTGAATGAAAACTATCTGTGACTATTGAGTATGACTGTCAATAATACTAATTCCAATTGCATGGCAACAAAAATACGAATATCTTTTATCAGATGTATCTGACAAAATGATGTTTATAGCCAACATTTTTTTTTTAATTTCAAGTCACACGCCAACCAAACTGAATTCATTGTAATTCTTGAAAATGTGTCTATCCAAAAATGTTAAAATATACAGGCTGATCCATTTAAAAAACTTGAGATGACGCCATATCTCGAAACAAGTGAAAGTTGTAGAAAACCAAAGTATCTGATAGAGTAGAATAAAAATACTATAAAAACTTTTATTAAGGTTATTTTTTAATAGAACACATAATTTTGCCAGAAATCTGGTGTTCCCACACATTTGCCTGACCCTGTATATTAGCATACGTAGAGATATTTCATTTACATCCTGTATATGATACTGGGAGAGATTAAATTCACAAAAAATAGCTACCTTACTACTATTCAGCGCCGTTCATTGACTAGTGTGTCAACACCACGAATGCCAAACCAACCATCACAGTCCTCATGACAAGTACAAGACTGGCAAGTGGTTTTCATTGGACGATCACAGTCGCAACCGACAGAAACTGTTACTATTTATTTATTTTATTTATAAAATATTAGAAATATAATATAATATAAAATATATTAAATTTTAAAATCAAGGCTATCGATCCAGTCCAACACGGAGTCAGTGGCTTCAAAAAGGTCACTCTTCTCACCTCCATATGCTGCAAGAGCGCCCTCAGCTGAAATATGGTCAATAGTCTGGCGAGGTTTTCCGCATTCGCAAGTTGGTTCCTCAGTCAATCCCTATTTACAGATGACGGTGGGAGGTTCTTATTCTATTGAGTGTCTTCCATTCGTGGCGAGACGGCTCCAATCCTGGTAAGGATACGGTAGGAACGGTGATATGGGCCGCTTGATCTGGTTTCAAGACTTTGAAATACTTTCTCCATCTACTGTTTAGGTTGAAATTTTCTGTTATAAGATGTTCTGCTAGCAGTAGTTGAGGAGATCTAGACTTCAATCTCCACAGACCGGCATCACACAGGTCACTGTGTACTGAGGTGGGGATTCGATATTATTTTATTATATTTTCTAACCAGAGTTTCCTATCTCCGGATTGTTGGAGGTGTAATATGGCTTAGAACGGGGAGCCAGGATAGAGGTATACTGAAACTGTTAATATAGTTTTACCCACTCAAGTATGTTTCAGATTATTTTGTTAGAAAATTTTTATAGAATATCGAATTTGGATAGACAAAAAATGCAATTAACGATATCACGTACCGAGAAGAAGTCTTTTCTTACTTCTTTACAAATTACACCCATTCTATAAATTATTATGTGAATGTTAGTCTTTATAATTATATTGTCAATAATGGACAACATGACGTAGTACTAAAGTGCTATTTAGTAATCACATATTGTACTTAAACTGTGTAAATAAACTCTAAAATTTGGACAGGTGTTAAATACAGGTATAATGACCTCTTATTACTAAATAATCAACATAAGTCGACTTACTTTGAGATATAATTGTGTACTTTCTCTCTTTGACGAATAGCAAGGCTTCAAGAAGTGCAAATTTTCTTTGTTGTTTACATGCAGGATACAAGTAAACATGTGAGAAGCTAGACAATAATATTTTGAATCGAACTAGTAGTCTTTACTTGATGGAAATTCATAATTAATGAAATAAAAATGAAAAAGCAATATTACTTAATTTCCACTTTATTGAGGTAAAATCCAATTACAATTGTTTCGAAACACAACTCGGATGGAGTTGTATTGCAAACTAAACCTAAAGGATGTTAACAAATTTAAACTTATAATGAAAAATTATATTATAATGAAAAAAATAATTATACTCAGAAGGATAGTTCAATAATAGGCACTTTATATTCAAGATGTAAACTTTATTTCATGAAGGGACCGAAATTTATCGTGTACAAACATAAAAACAGGGAAAAATAAATAAAAGAATCGGTTGTAAAATAGGGCTAATATTCCTTCATCCTAATTTTGAACGACGTCCCCGTTTGTCCAATGTATACTTTATTGCAATCTTCACATCTTAACTTCTAGACACCAGAGTTTGATTTTGTTCGTTTTATCTTTGTTGTTTTTAATAATTTTCTGTATAGTATTGTCTGTTCTAAATGATATATGGTCGTTATTAAGTTTTTTTAATGAAAATTACAATTTTTTCCGAAATTTTCCCAAGTAAGTAATTGAATTGTAGAAATTAGTTATAATGTTTTTTTAATTTTGGGTAAATTAAAGAAAGAATTTTAGATTTTTGTTGACTATACAGGATGTTATTGTTAATATTTATAGAGTAGCCATTGTTTAGTGCTATTATGTATATCCTGTTCAGTTCAAAGTCGCAACTACTTTTACTAATAGGTACGTTAAGGAATCTATACACCATTGATTGGCATGCTGATAATTTTTGTGTTATAGGATGAAAGCTCAACGTGTTTTTAAAAAAAACTTTAGCTCAGTAGGCACTGAGTAACTAGTACTTGCAAATTATTATAAGCCACTTGCCTTTTATTAATAACTAACTATTTATCTAACGTCATTTTAACATTTGTCATTTTGTGACTACTAACATAATTTTTTCTTACAAATATTTTTTACTTAATAAACAATAATACTAAATAACGTACACATTGCAAGAAGATATTTTTATTGTTGAAGCATATTCCCGAAGTGCATAATTTCTTAACGGAGAATAGCAATATTCCTACGGACAGTTTTACTTGCAGTTTCTTAATAGGGTTGTAGATAATACCGTTTCACATCATCACATTCGTCTAGTCATGGAGAAATTTCAGGCTACAGGATCTGTGTTAAAAGTTCTGGCAGACCACGAACACAGCAAAATATTGTTAAACCTGTAGCAAACCTTGTTGGAGAAAACCCACATACATTAATTCGTCGTTTATTAGTTCAAACGAACGTATGTTCTAGTACCGTTCATAGAATTTTGAAGCGTCGTTTACCCACTATGAATAGTGGGTTGATAATTTAGCGCGCCACCATCAACAACTAGTTTTCCCAACAAGGTTTTCTCAGCCGGTGAATTTTAAAATCTGTGACCTCTAACTTCTCGGGTTCCACTTAGGAAAGACGTGTCTAAAATATGATTTGAGCGCCAGTACACTTGTACACAAAAATTTATTTATCTATTTTATATAAGTTAAGTTTGAACTAATCTCTTTTTAAGTTTCTTTTAAATATATTCTTTTATATAGTTATAATATACTTAACAAAATTGGAGTGAGTAAATAAAACAAACGCAGGTTAAAAGGTGAAATAAATTTTTTTTATATTAAATACAAAAATTTAAAAAATTAAAAAATATATCTTTACAGAGTATAAAGATGCTGTATCATATAACAAAGATACTGGAGGTAAAAACATTCATTGAAAATTGACCGCGAATGAATGGAAAACGTCCTCCCAATGACTCCGATCAAACTTATCTAAAATAATCAAGTTTAATATTAAATTCTCCCCAGAAAACCACACTATATATTCATATTCTGAACCGCGACCAAAAACTACGCATGTGCTTTGCCATGCACAAAAAAACTGACTCCACTCGGACAAACTTTTCATTTATAATTTTAACAACGAATTTTTAATACTAAACTGTATTATCTGTATGCTTAAAATTTAAATCTCTTATCTACTTGCTTTAATACAATGGAAATATAATTATGATAATTATGACGTCATAAAAATTTTATTTTACTTACAAGATTAATATGGAGACTCTCACAAAAAGGCGCTTAATCAAATTAAACATCAATAAAAACGAGAATTTAACTCTATAAATATCGGGAATTTATATCTCTAAACATCAACTATAAAACACTTTCAATCAATCAAAACCCGAACTAATTAAATATATAAAAATATATCTCACGAAGCAAGCAACCTTTTCGTTCGATAGGTAGAATTCGTCTCCAAGATTGACCTCGACCTCTCTACCAAAATCCACGCCGGATAACCGGTTTTCCCTCTAGTTACCCCTCGCAAAATTTATCATATGCAGGCATGTCACAAAATATACATTTTTAAACATTCAAATATATCGCATAATTTTCAGTATTTTTCTAATGAAAAATCCACAGCAATATGTATCCATACAAAGTATCAATTGTTCAACAGATCTTACTTAATTATTGCAACTTCTTTCAAGAAAATTTAAATAATGACGTAATTCTTGACGTTTTTTACTGATGAAGCATGGTTTCATTTAAGCGGGTTTGTAAAATAAACAAAATTACAATCTATCAACAATACAAACTATCACATCGAAGTTTCTTTACTCGCTGTTAAAGTTGATATATGGTTAGTTGTATCTCGTCGTAGAAAAATAGGATCGATATTTTTCACGATAACATTAATAGCCATCGATACCGAGAACTGTTATTAAATTAACATCATTTTTAACTCAAGTTCAACAAGACGAATTCAACTTACTTCCAGCAAGATGGAACTACCGCAAATACAACTTGTGAAAATTCAGCGCTTTTAGAATATTACTTCCCTCATCGAGTTATAAGCAGAGGTGTTTGACCAGCAAGGTCGCCAAATCTTACTCCGTTAGATTTTTCTACTTTCTGATAGTAAAAAAATAAGTATGTAAGACAAGAATGAATTACTTAAATTAATTGATGAATACAATTTCAATTAAATATAATGAAATAACACCAAATGTATTGCAGAATATTTTTGACGACCTGAAAGTCGTATTGCATTATGCATTCAACAGAATGGCGACCATTTTGAACACAAATTATAATAATTAAAATTTCTATAAATTAGTTATTTACCTTAGTTGTTTGATTAATATTCCCATCTTTAAAGTTTTCTTATTAAATAAATTAATAATCTAATTGTACTTGTTATTAATTTCATCACCATATTTCTCGATGTTAAATTTTGACAGTGACAGGTAGATAACCTTCATATCATCTGCAGGAATGTAGAATGTAGAATTGGAATGCAGAATATCATCATTTATACGAGAAATTCATGGACAAGTAGATGTAATTGTTTTTGAAACACGTTGTATAACAGTTCCCAGAGATACCTATTTGTTTCTGTTGGGACAATAACAGTCTCATTATCGTTTTCATCTCTTAATCTTCTTAACTTTCGGAACAAATTCGGTCTATATTATTTAGTTACTCCAAGGATTTGAAAACAAACACGGCGCCACTCGAATATTGGCAGTGTCAAACTTTAGTAATCATTTCTTCTAATAACAAATAAGTACACGCTAATAAAAACTTTTACCATTGTCTAAATATCTGAAAATCAGTTAATTTCTTCATTTTCAGAATCGTTTTTTATAGAGAGGTAAACACAGTTTCAATATTTTTGCAATTATGCAATTCTATTAAATTTCGTCAGCTTAGCTTTTTAAGAATATTAATTTAATTGATTGATGACAGATGCTGTAACTTGAAATACGCATATGCAATATATTTCCTAGGAATTATTCAAAACGGATGTCGAAATTTGTTGAAACTATTCACATTTTCCGCAAAACGTATTTTTAGTTACTAAAAATAAATGATTACTGTGCAATATGGAATATTAGTAATTTAATTATGTGATAGATATGTATAATACCTTTCTGTGAATCTCAGTAAATTAACGTAGGTGTAAGAGAGGCGGTTTGCCAAAGGTAAATTATTTATGAAAGTGCGGAAAGTGAAAACTATACATTATACAATTTAATTTTCTTTGGAATTAGCGGATTTTCAACATTAACATATATTCAATTATAATAAAGATTTTATTTTATATGAAACCAATAAATGAGAAAATAATAAAATATACACTCCTGTTAATATATCAGTTAAAAAGAAATAAATACTAAGTCTACTCGGTCGGCGGTTGTAGTGTCAAAATTCCAATTGCTTCTATCATTTCGCAACGGGGAGTCTTAAGCTTGATACATTATATCAACACATAAAAATATACAAATGATACACTCAAGTTAACGTTCGCTAACCCACGAAATGTATTATTTTAGTTAGAAACGCAATTACATAAACAGTCCGAACAAAATATTTATTCAAATATTAAATTGTGGTAATGAACGTAAAATATAGAGGGGAATTAAAATAGAAAATAAATAATTTAACAATAAATTTTCGTTGTAATTTCATGACTTGCCACCGTTAGATGTTCCATTTCCTTCCTTTCTTTCTATCTTTTTCTAATCTTTTCGTTTTATTCCAACTTTTGCCTTTTGTTGGTATAATAATTCTCTAATATTTACTTTTTGGATCTTCGTAAAAACAAAGCAAAATAACTCCAATAGATAATTACGTATAATAATGCGTCTCATCTATTGATAGAGTAGTTCTGCAACTTATTAACGCAAGGCTATTAACAGACTCTTTGGTTCTTAAACAAAACTAGTTAATCTTTATGTAAGTTTTCATTCTGAATTTTAATCTTAAATTTTTTCTATCACACGCAATTTTTAAAATACAAGGCGTGTATAAATTGGCATACTAACTATACCTGACAACATTCTTGGTGAAATTTAGAGTTGAAAGTCTTAATACTTAAACAGTGTATCGTGCTTCCTGAGTTTTCAGAAAGACTTTGGAAGAAACATACATTTGGCAACATTTGTGAACCTTACTCTTTCAATTGTGCACATGAAGCAAAAGAAATAAAATTAGCTCTTCAAACAACATATTTCCTCCATCCTAATTTTGAACGTCCGCCCCGTTTGTCCATGTATACCATATTAAAATTTTCATATGTTAACTTATATACATCAGAGTTTGATTCATTGTCTATTTTATCTTTATTGTTTTTAATAATGTTCTGTATAGTATTGTCTCTTTTATATGATATATGTTCGTTAAGTTTTTTAATGAAAGTACCAACTTTTTCCGAGATTTTTCCTAAGTAAGTGATTTAATTGTAGGAATTATATTGTTATATTGTTTTTTAATTTTGAGTAAATTAAAGAAAGGGCTTTAGATTTTGTTGACTATTCAGGATGTTATTGATAATATTTATGGAGTAACCATTATTATATGCTATTGTGTATATCCTGTTTAGTTTGAGATCGAAATTACTTTTACTCATAGGTACGTTCATTAATCTATAAACCATTGATTGCTGATCATTTTTGTATTATAGGATGAAATGAATTAGCGTGTATTGTGGTGTCTGTATGTGTTGGTTTGTGGTATATAGTGAATTCGTGTTTATTGTTTTGTGTGTTATGGTTAAGTCTAGAAAATTAATGCTTTTATTTATTTCTGTTTCTATTGTAAATGTCATTTTGGGGTGAATAGTGTTGATATAGTTATGCAAAGTTTTTAATTGTCTATGTAAGCCATTAAAGCAAATTAATATGTCCTCAACATACCTAAATCAATAAACACAATTACTAAACAAGGAATGTCTACTTACTTTAATTTTTAAATTGTTCAAAACAGATTCAACTTTCGCAAATCATTATTTAGAAATTACTTATAGATTTAATTAGATTTTATAATTTTACGTTTTCAAGATAGAAGCAAAAAACTTAACTTGTTAGAAAACTTATAAATTAATAGATATAATAATTTAGGATTAGCTTTAAATGACTAATTAGATTTAAACAACTCCCCTCTACTAAATTTAAGATTGTAAAAATTTTTCCACCACTATTTTTTCTCAACAATTTGTACATAAATATTCAAACAATATTGTAATGGATTTACATTTAAAAAAATTTTAAACTAGAAGTTTAGTACTTATTTCTTATCGGTATAATAAAGTTTCAACAAGTATCTCCTTCGTCAATCAACGATTTTGTGTTAGTATAGACTTTGTACATCTCTTCGTCAGAAATCTATATCATTATTACCTGCATAATCTAATGGACTGAGATCGGGAGATCTCAAGGGCTATAATATAGGACCGTCACGAACAATCCATCTGTTTGGGAAGTGTTCATCCAACTAGTCTTTTACATTACGGGCAAAATGTGCAGGGTCTCCATCATGCATGAAAATCATATTACAGCTCACCGATTTTGATGTGGCCGGTGGGAGAATTGGTACGTGCGTCAAGTAAGGCCAGTGTTAGATAGAGACAGTATTCGGAAAAATGAAATGCAAACTCTTTGTGCGAGTCGTACATTGAGACGTAGTAAGGGATAATAAGGGATGCCAGAGGTTCCCCTACCTATGAATTTCATGCGCATCTCGAGGGCGGTACTTCTAACCGGCCACATCAAAATCGGTGAGCTTCTACGTCGTATGTTTAGTGGTATCTCATCAATAACTTCTTCTAAAATATTTAAATATTCACCGGCATCTAGACGATTTGGTAAGTAAACTGGTCCAACTACCCTGTGGTTTATTATACCAAGCCAAACGTTAACAGAAAACATACTTTGGTGACAGTATTCGCGCAATTCATGTGGATTTTCATCTGCTCAATAATGAAAATGAAATAGGTTATCATTATGAGAGACTAAACTTTAGAAACATCGTGTGGACGAATTAAGTTTTCTCGTAGAACCAAATGAACAGTCTTATTTCTGGGGATATTTAATGTAGAAGCTAATTGACGGGTACTTGCAGAGGGATCTTCCTGTATTGTGACTAGAATTTGCTCTTCTAGTTGCACGCTACGCCATTGCCTTGGTCGACTAACATTCGCATTTGTTGGAATAAATACATGTTTTATTCTAAATTCTATCTCTTTCTGACAACAAGTATCGATTAATAACTCTTATTTAAAGACTGTAAATCCGTAACTTTAACAATCTCGTGCAGAGGAATGAAGCATAGTACAACATTTTCGTTTTAGGATTTTGGACTCTGAATTTAACGAAGAACATTGTCACGTGGAGTTAGTACGTCAATTTATACACAGCTTGTATAATTATTAATCTAGTAATAGCAAAAAGCGTGGATAAAATTATATATCAGTATACATTTTCCTATCGGAAAAAGAATTTCACAACAATATGTGGTTACTCGAATAACTATTTTAAGTTATTTTAAAATATGAATTACGTAGATAGACATACTTATTTATTCTTATGAGTAGACTTAATTTTGTTGAAAATAATAATGTAGTAATAAATGCAGAACTAACTTCTTTCAAATGAAAAATATGGTGTTTCACCTTATTTCCCAACAAAATGAATATATAATACAACAATTTATTTCTAAGTAATGTTAATTAGTGCCATAATCATTAGCGTCATACGAGTATACGAATACTAATTACAAATGGAAATTAGTGCAATGTTTAAAAAATGACGTGCGAAAAGTAAAATATTTTTTTTTCTTATGACTTCAAGGAAATGAAGAGTTTAAAATATATACGGTGCATTCAGAAAATTTCGCTAATGGAACTAATTAATATGACCCTCTCCTGAAATAACTACGAAAAAATCGAAGTGATAATTGAATGTATTTCTTATCCATTCGAAGAGCATATATTCAAATTTACGGATCACGATTTCTGTAATATACAGGGTTACCGCTGTATAACGACCAAGCTATGCGACTCTGAAGAGTACGTATAAATCTCTAACTGGAAATCAAAAACGACATTTATTTGTAATTCATCAAAAATTCCAAATTTTTAAAGCTAAAATGTAGTTAAATCCGATCCATATCTTTGTTTATTCTATATTTACCGAAATACAGCTGTTTTTCAAGTTCATTGACACGCAAAAAAAATTGACAGAATTCTTAGATATTGTTAGATGATAACAATTCCTATTCATTAGAATAGTGAATGTTGATGTTTTCACATCAAAACATACTCGGCCGCACATATGGCGATGTTTTCTTTTTGTGGATACCAATAATAGCCTTTACGTCGAATATGTCGACAAACCTATGCCGATTTACTTAAAGTGATTAAAATTAAACGAACTTAAACTAAAGTAAAATTATTATATTTATATTATTATATTATATATTATATTTATATATTTATATTAAAACAAAAATCGTCGAAAAACAAAAAGCTTTATGTAGCGTGTCCATGGTGTCTCCAATGGGATAAATAATTGGTTGTTAATTTTATTTGTATGGAATTATTTACATATAATTTTTTTTCTGTAAATTTGTGGTAGTAAGTACTGACAAATATCGAGAGAACAATATAGTTCGTTAGTAAAGAGAATTACTGATGAATTAGAAGTGGAAGCCCGTATTTTCGCCCGTATATTTACCTACGACAAGGCCGGACTCGAATAAAGAACAATTATTTTCACGTTACTACATGAACATTAGACCACCATATTTTGTATGAAGGCATTACGCACATACATCTTTTCACCCCTTTTTTTTGTCGCTATACACAACTAGTATTGTGGATGCCATAAAGTTTTGTTTCAAATGTGGAAATGTTCCACCGAAATATATTCAGTAATGAAAAGTTCATAGGTAAATGGTCCTTTATATCATTTATTTATTCATTTTGTACATCACAGAAAACAAATTCGAAATAGTACAATTTAAGCAAATAATATAAATCAGTGAGAATGATGAATACAATTTAATTTAATATAATCTCCTCAGTGCAGTTATGAAATGACGTTTTTACAAGAGGTGTCGTCAGCTAACAAGAGATATCTCATGATATCTGACGGGCAAGAAAGGTCTGTCAGTATGAGCGCTTTCTCACGAACGGCTACGCCACTTCTAGAAATAAAGAAATACGTATAATTTAACTTGTAACCAGATGGCTCCATATACCAGAAAATAGCATATTTATTTGTAAATACGTCAAGTAAGTTTAACCATTGGTTAAATATGTTGTGTACAGATTCAGATGTTTTTAACGTATTTGTATTAATTTGTATTCACAAATACTTGACGAGGTAGTCTGCTTTAAATGGCTGTCAAACTTCTATCTAATTGACGCAGCTTTTTCAAACTTTAACAGTAGTCTATTGACATGTGTCAGTTGATGGGAGCAGTGTTAATTTTTAATTTACAACGCGGAAATTCAATAAATGACGGACATAATGATCCACCCTCGCAAGAAGTAATAATCATTTAGCCTCCCTAGAAATGGCATTCATTTTTAAAGTGGATATTTTTTCCTAAGTAACTCTATTCGCTTTTGAACTGAAATAACTGAACTACATATCACACGCCAATGTAGTGCAAATGTAGACGTTTAAACTGATTATGTTTTCGCGTAAATGCTCTAACTTAGGTCCACTGCTTTTTATTATTTTCATTAACGATCTCTCAGACCTGATCGAGTCTAATAACCTTTTCTTTGGCGATGATTTGAAGTTGTTTTCTCGAGTCTCCGACTCGAAGGACTGTCTTCGACTAGAGGCCGATCTGGTTAACATACAGACTTGGTGCAAAAATAATAATTTACCTTTGAACCCCGTTCAGTGCAAGATTTTATCTTTCACCAAAAGACTTAATGTTATACATTTTAATTACCAAATTGGGGGCATGAGTATATCACGTATTGAATCAATTAAAGACTTGGGTGTTACTTTCGATATGAAACTGACCTTCAATGAGCATATCAGCAATGTGTCTAAGCAGGCCACACTAGCCCTTGGATTTATTATCCGTAACTGTGGTGAAATTTCTAACGTAAACGTGTTGACTTCCTTATTTAACTCATTAGTCAAATCACGTTTGGAATATACCAGCTTGATATGGTATCCATTTTATCAAGCACAAAAATTGTCTACCTGAATAAGTTCAGCGACGATTTTTGACATACATGTGGCTTAAGGTGAACGGGGTCTATTCCTATAGGGGCTTTGACCATATTCAAGTCCTTTCTCGCTTCAACGCGCCCTTTCTCCTTTAGACGTTTTTTTTAGAAAGCCTCAACTTCCTTCATAGGCTTTTTCACAACAATGTTGACTGCTCAACGCTATTTTCTTACTTTAATTTTCTTGTCTCTCGATTCTTCACACATCCTTCCCATACTTTCTATCTTCCTTTTCCTAGAACCAACGTATTGGTCAGGTCTCCTATCTACGTTAGGAGCAGCAACTCCATGCAACTGATGTGGATATACATTTCTATAGTTTCTTGACCTTCAATCGGCTTCTTTATGACACCTGCGATATATATTCGTGCTAATATTTATCTTGCTTTAATTAATTTCTGGATGTTCTTGTTATTTGTTTTTATTACTTTTGCTCACATTACAAATTTTTGTTTATATTCATATACCTAATTAGTTTTAATCTTGTTTATTGTTTTATGCTTTTTATATATTTTTTTATATTTAGGGGAAATCATATTTTCTTTTTTGTTATTTTTATTTTATCCTGTAAGTGGAATTATAATTCTGTTGGGTAAAATAAATAAAGAATAAATAAAAATAAAATTATGAAAAGATATATGGAACATTTCCACAAACTTTTAGAGGAAGAAATGAGGTAATAATGTGAATTGAAGAAAGAAGATATGAAACTGATGAAATAACTAATATAATACCCAAAAGAAGCGATTACCAAAGTGAGATTAAAATAGAGGTCCTTGCATAGTATTACTATAGTACTACTAAGCTTACACAACTTAATCAAGTTTAATTAAAAACGATTTTTTTGATTAGAGAAAATTTTCTACTTAGAAACAATAAATTCGAACGACTATTTCCGGGAGGAGATAATGTATTCCAAAATATAATTACAGCATTCGATAATCATTAAAATACATATTTAACTTTTGAAAAGCAATCTCGTTTTTCTATTTATTTTAAAATTATGGCGTCTTAATAAATCATATAAATGCATAAATGTTTGTTATCAAACTTAGACGGGTATTTGCAATTGCACACCCGGATTATTTAAGAAATGTGTTCTAATTGTAGGTTATACAAAATTGCGTTAATGTTTGATCAAATTTAGTCGATATTTGCGTATGATTTAGATAAGATAAATAACTCTCGATGTTAGTTCTTTGATGCACGTACATGTCTTTCTGATTATTTTCTAAGCTTGTAAAATACTATGTTAAATTACAACACAAAATAATGACAAATCTAACTAAACTTACATACACATGTCTTCCTTTGTTATATTTAATAATAATAATAATATCCTTTAACCCGTGAGTTAATGTCTAATAACACGAAGAATTAAATTCTACGCATTAAATGAATCATCATAACCCTGACATAAATAGGCTGATCCTATAACAAATTCTTTTAGTTCATCTCTTTCGTTTATCATTAATTTTACAGAGGTTGAAACCCCGTATAGCAGTCGGTTAGCTACAGTATTGATAAGATATTTTTAACTAATATGCAGAAGCTTAAATTTGCGTTGGGACTACTATAAATATGCTTCAAGTGTCTGCTTCTCCAAACCCTTTAACGCTTCCTCTATAAACCCACAGAAATCAAAGTCCTTCATGAGCACTACAACCGCTGCAATTACTGTTCGATTTTGCGAAAGAATAGTTTGCAGTATCTATCTCCCCATAAGCAGTCTTTAGTATTCCGATGATCACCCTTCCGAGTCCTTAATATTAATTAGGTTCTGTTCAAGGCTTCAAAGGATGCCTGACGAAGTATAAAGGCAATGGTATGTCATCATCAACAGATCCTCCACTTTCAAACCTGGATTCTAATGTCCCAGTACGATTTTGACAACTTCAGTGTCAGTTTCCGGTCCAAGGATGCAAACACCTTGGTCTCAACTATGTTGAGATGCAATCTCTCCCAAGAGGTTGTAATGGTTTCAATCGTGCTTGCCAACAAGGATTTCGTAATTTCAATTCGAGAAGGTCGGTAGCGAGGTCTTTTATTATCATTGTTCTCCTCGTTTACATCCTTCCTCCTTTTGATTTTTTTTCAAATAGTAAAACAGCTAAAGAGATTGTGTTTTACGAAGAATAAAAGGGCAAGTTCTAAAATTACATTTATAAAAACAGGAGCAAGTCATGCAAAATGGGCTTACAGTCCATAGTTAATTAAACTGTTGTGCTGTATAAAATATTCACTAGAGTTACGAACACAATTATTATGAACCAATAATTTAAGTTGTTATTGTTATTATTGAATACTATAAATTCATAATTTATAGTTGAAAAGATCTCAAATATGAAGAATCAGTAATTGATAACCCAGGCAAATTATTCTTGTTCATTAGGTCCAGGAGGAGTTTAACTAGAATCCCTGGAAAACTGAGCCATAATGGTAAAGAGTTTGAAGGCCCACTTTTGCAAAATTAATTTTGGTGAACACAAACACAGCAGTTCATTTACTCATACTGATGGAGTAGTCATTTATTTTCGTCGCTATTACCAGTAACTGAAGACGACATCAAAATAATGTCTACACTTCCCGAAAAGCATACAGCTGACGAGGAGAAATTTCGAGATACCAGGTTCATTTTAGCAAAACCTTTACCACATATTAATTCATCTATTAATACTGGGACTTTTCTCCGATCTACCGAAGAGAGCAAGATAAACACCTGTGTATAAGAAAGGTGATGTTTCATTACTAAACAATTATTGCTACCTATTGCAAGTTATTGCTATTTTGCAAAATCTTTCGACCATGTAGTTTATTCGAGAATATTTCTTGAAACAGAAATAAGAAAAACAGCCTAACCACAATATATAACAATAAATACTATATACGTAATTCGGCAACTAAGTTGCCATCTTCAGTAGAATAACCTTAAAAACTGAAAGAAAAGTGTTAAACGTAGCGTTTTTGGCTAAGGTAAACCTTAGAAGATATGCTCTTCACCAAATCGCCAGTGGGATAACACTAAATTCCTAACATCGAAATAAACACTTATATACTACTTAAACCTAACGTGAAGTTTAGGGAACCGTGAAGCGTGAATACATGAAGCGTAAAATAATGCTATCGTCACAATAAGGCATACAAACTGGACTGAGGGATTGGTTCATTGTCAGAATTCATTAATTTATTCTTATTTCTATATATATATAAATACTTTCATAACTATCTAATTCCCTATAATTATTAACATTTTTAATCAACTTAAGGTTATGTGCCGGCACAGAATGACCTTTGTCCCAAATATGTCGGGCAACGCTAGACTTTTCGGGTCTGTTGAATCTAAATTGGGAAATATGTTCCTTGTAAAGAGTTGAAATTGAACGTCTAGTTTGGCCGATATATTTTTGGCTGCAATCGTTACAATTAATTTCATATATACCAGATTTATGTTCTACCTCAATTTTGCCCTTGGTGTCCTAAAAGTGATTTTAATGAGTTACATGATTTAAACGCTATTCGAAGAGAATGGTTTTTGAAGATAGCGTTCAGATTTCTAGAGGCTGAATGGTATGGTAAACAAACAAATTTCTCACCTAGGTCTTTTTGAGGTAGTAAGCTAGTGGTATCATAAATAAGTTTCCTAAGCCTATGTTTCTTAATTAGGTTGGTTATTATTTTCGAATCGAAACCATTGTATGCAGCGATGCTTCTGATTAATCCAAGTTCTTTTTCATATCTATCCTTTGTAAGCGGGAAACTTAACAACCGATGGATAAGAAAATTAAAGAATGCCATCTTTTGTTGGAAACTGTGATTTGAATCCGCGGTTATAAACTTGTTCACATTGGTGTCTTTTCGGTAAATATCTATTTCTAAGTTATTATTATTCTTAATTACTAAAACATCTAAAAATGGTATTTGTTAATTGTTTTCTTTTTCTATAGTGAATTTAATTGTAGGGAATTTCGAATTTAATTTTAAAAAAAAATCGTCCTAGTTACACAACTTGGTATTAAAAACCGCGAAAATATCATCGACATACCTAATCCATACTTTAGGGAAATATTTAGATGATCTCTTAAGCTCTATCTCAAAATGACTCATAAACAGGTTCGCCATAAATGGAGACAAGCAGTTGCCCATTGCTGTGCCATGCCGCTGTTCATAGAAGTTTCCTTCAATTTGAAAGCAGTTCTGAGACATGCATAAAGTTGTCAACCTCAAGTATTCATTTATTTTCTCGCGTTCAATATTGTTCTTAAGCAATAAACTGTCTAAATATTTCAGTCTTTCAGGAATAGGTACCGAAGGGAACAATGAACTGACATCAAATGATACTAAAATTTCACCCTGTTCCAGCTTATAATCTTTGATTTTTTTAATAAATTCCAACGAATTTTGAATTGAAAAACTTTCTGGTTTCTCGGGTAAATTTTTAAACTCGCTTACCAACCATTTTGAAATCAAGTACGTCGGTGAGTTAATACCCGATACAATAGGTCTCATCGAATTACCTGGTTTGTGAATTTTTGGTAAAAAATACATTCTCGGTACAAAAGGGTTGCTTACGTTTAATTTAAATTTGAGGCAGTGGCGACTAGCGCATAAGCGCTGCAGTGCTGCAGAGCTCCCAAAAAAATTGGGCGGGCGAACCTGTATTAGTTATAACTAGTTTTCTTTTACATAATTTTTCCGACATTTCTGATGTTTATAAAAGCGTAACATGTTGTTATGAAAATTCTCCCCCTGTATATCAAAAAATTTGCATATTTTTCTACATCATCCTGTAGAGGACATCAAACCCTACAATTTGACACCTCAATCATCAAAATCCGAAAGGAGAAGCCGAGATATTCGCTTCCGAAATTCCAAATAATATTCAATAGGCGACCAGTGGAATAACCAACCTAATTCGCGCGATCGCTCACTTGTTCCTTATCTGGTCCACACGAGCGTGCGCTCAGAGCTCTGTCAAACACCCTCGCGCACCCGGCTACCCCCGCGGATGTCTATAACCAATGCGTCATTTTAGCAGGCCTGGTCGCTGCATTAAATGCAGCGAAATGCAGTGCATTTATTCCAGCGCGGAAGGCGATATGATTTATATACGATAGGTCCAACTCGCCACGGGCCATAGGCAACAATATACGTAGGAACGTAATGCGGTGTGGTAACGTGTGTACGATGCCTATATTGAGTGACTTTCTTAAAATTTAAATTTCTTTTGCAGAATTATTGATTTTTTTACTTTTATCTTTTAGAAAACGTTATTGTTTTTTTATTACTTAAAATTACTTTATATGAAAAATAGTATACCATAAAAGTGTAAACAAAGACAGTATACATTGAAACGAATATTCATTCAATTGTATTGTCATGAAATTGAATTTGTCAATCGTTGTTAAATTTGTTAGAATGAATAGATATTTATATTTATCGGAAAATACTAATATGTACTTAAAGCAAACAAATAAGGTGTAGTGTTTTGTTATAGGAATGAGGAATGTCTAATATCCATTTCCTCCTGCATATTGATTATGCAGCTGATGCTTTCGTAATATGCTCATATTTGTATTTCTACTATTATCGTGATGTTATTATAATACAGATACCAAAATCTCACGTAATATTTCCATCAGCCTTTTATTAACAATAAACAAGTAAAGTACAACTTCGTAGGTCGACAAACGCTCCAGTCTTCATTATCACTGTATTATACATGAACTGTAGGCTTAGTTTTTCGTAGAAATTGAAGTACGTGTCTGTTCCTTTGTAAAATTATAATAAGGGCAGGGGTTAATTTTATTCTGGCATTTTTAAAAATGCAGAGATCAGTTTTGCGACAGCATTCAGCTAATTACAATCTAAAATAAGCAACATTGTAACGTATTTTGGAATTGTGAATATCCGCAGGTAATAAAAAAAAAGGAAGTATAGTTTAATTACAACTGTAGCTTCCTCCTGGTTTGAAGGAAGTCGGTATGTATCGACCGAAGTATAAGTTGAAATAATACAAATATGAGCATATTACGAAAGCATCAGCTGCATAATCAATATGCAGGAAGAAATGGATATTATACATTCCTCATTCCTATAACAAAACACTACACCTTATTTGTTTGCTTTAAGTATTAGTATTTTCCGATAAATATAAATATCTATTCATTCTAACAAATTTAACAACGATTGACAAATTCAATTTCATGACAATACAATTGAATGAATATTCGTTTCAATGTATACTGTCTTTGTTTACACTTTTATGGTATACTATTTTTCATATAAAGTAATTTTAAGTAATAAAAAAACAATAACGTTTTCTAAAAGATAAAAGTAAAAAAATCAATAATTCTGCAAAATAAATTTAAATTTTAAGAAAGTCACTCAATATAGGCATCGTACACACGTTGCCACACCGCATTACGTTCCATACGTATATTGTTGCCTATGGCCCGTTGCGAGTTGGACATATCGGTATTTAATATTTTCGCGAATATTTTTACGGTGCGGCGAGTTTAACGTAAAAAAAATGTTATTAGAGACTCTTATTTTTTTGTGTGACAATTGACAATCGTTCCAGAAATCCATTACTTCAGTGCGGAAGGCGAAGAAAGCACGATAAGATCGATGGGAGACAACCTCTTACTGCCCGTGCAAGGTAAATTTTTTTGTAAAACTTGCAGAACACCTTAAAATTTTTAGCACGAGCCGCCACTGATTTGAGGAGACCAGTTATTAATTGTGGACAGTCTTTTAACAGATGCACAATAACTAACTTAACTACCATCATTCGATATGTTGTTGAAGTTCTTGTCTCTCAAGGACAAGTTGATATCGTCTATATCGACTTTTCAAGTGCTTTCGATACAATAGATCATGACATCTTACTCTAAAAGCTTAACTATTTTGGCATTTCTCCTAGCTTCCTACAATGAATGGAATGCTGTTTGTCGAATAGATCGAATCAAGCTTTTTTTTACAATGGGTATTTATTCTTTCCAATTTTTACCATAGGGAGTACCTCAGGGTTCGAATTTAGGTCCATTGTTATTTATAATAGACAAAGATGATCTTCTTGATATTCTGGATATGTTAGTCTATTTCGTTTGACGTTGAAGGAGGAAAATGTCAACGTGTTATTTCAGTGGTGCTGAAATAATAAAAATTAAACATCAATAAATGTCAGGTCGTATACGTACACTCAAAAAAATGAAACCACATCCTAATTACAAATGAAACAGACATGCAATATACACATCTGTAACTGTACACATGGACAATGCACCTCGTATTTGCCAGCATTTACTTCTGCTTAAGACAAGTGTTTCTGCCATCTACTATTAGGCGTCATCAGTTAAGGTAGTGAAGTAAATAAAGCTTAAATCGCCTATAAGTTATAGCAAATTTCGTCCTATCAGGTAGCACCATATAATATAGTGACATCTGATGGACGAATGAGACTATGCCGAAAATGGCAACCCTTCCCTTGACCGGCTATGCCGGTACAGAAGGGAAGAAAATACGTATATATGTGTAAGTCCATTAACACGATGCCAGATGGCAGTAAATATACAAAAAAGGTTTAAGTATTTCAATACGTTAAGCACATATTACGCATTGGTTACAAATAAAACAGACATGCAATATACACATCTGTAACTGTACACATGGACAATGCACCTCGTATTTTCCAGCATTTACTTCTGCTTAAGACAAGTGTTTGTGCCATCTACTATTAGGCGTCATCAGTTAAGCTAGTGAAGTAAATAAAGCTTAAATCGCCTATAAGGTATAGCAAATTTCGTCCTATCAGGTAGCACCACATAATATAGTGACATCTGACGGACGAATGAGACTATGCCGAAAATGGCAACCCTTCCCTTGACCGGCTATGCCGGTACAGAAGGTAAGAAAATACGTATATAGGTGTAAGTCCATTAACACGATGCCAGATGGCAGTAAATATACAAAAAAGGTTTAAGTATATCAATACGTTAAGCCCGTATTACGTATTTGTTACAAATGAAACAGACATGCAATATACACATCAGTAACTGTACACATGGACAATGCACCTCGTATTTTCCAGCATTTACTTCTGCTTAAGACAAGTGTTTCTGCCATCTACTATTAGGCGTCATCAGTTAAGCTAGTGAAGTAAATAAAGCTTAAATCGCCTATAAGGTATAGCAAATTTCGTCGTATCAGGTAGCACCATATAATATAGTGACATCTGACGGACGAAAGAGACTATACCGAAAATGGAAACTCTTCCCTTGACCGGCTACGCCGGTCCGTTAGATGTCACTATATTATATGGTGCTACCTGATAGGACGAAATTTGCTATACCTTATAGGCAATTTAAGCTTTATTTACTTCACTAGCTTAACTGATGACGCCTAATAGTAGATGGCAGAAACACTTGTCTTAAGCAGAAGTAAATGCTGGAAAATACGAGGTGCATTGTCCATGTGTACAGTTACAGATGTGTATATTGCATGTCTGTTTCATTTATAACAAATGCGTAATACGTGCTTAACGTATTGATATACTTAAACATTTTTTGCACATCCTAATTATATAATATTGATACAAGTTTGATCTAAGTTTAACGTGTTTAATGATCTGGGTGTGATTTTTTATCAACGCCTGAACTACAAATCACCTTAAATATATTTCTACAATAGCTTCTGAACAATTAGGCAATGTGGTTTCAGACAATTTAGTATCTTTACGACTCTAAAGTCCTTATATTTTGCGTTTATTATGAACTGTTGTTACGTTTATTTATCGAACTATATTGGTAGCGTGTGTCTTATACATTTAGTATAGTAAGCATGGTTAGAGCTAGGTTATTTCACCACTAGCGTTGCCGGTATAGGACGCGATACGGTGGCCGTGCGTATTAGTATCTTAAATAAGCGAAAAATGTTTAAATGTTTAAGGCCACTTTATATTTCGTGTAATATCGCTCTAAGCTGCGAATAAAAGCATCCTTTTGGGTGGATTTCTGTCATAAACTTGCCGCTGAGTTTTTTTGCGACTGCTTTTCGTTGATTCAACCGCATGCAGTCCTCGATACGTGCCCGTATTCATCTACAATGGCAAGTGACATTTTCTTGATACCCCTGTTTACATTCAATCTTCGAATGTCCTTTTATATTGTAAATTTAGGGGGCTAACCCAGTTTTGGAACTAGGATAAAACTAGGGTGTGGGCTGGTGTGGATAATTGTAATTTGAAGCACTATCGGAATTATGGAGCAGATGTTTGCCCACGTAATCTAATCTACCTGATAATTAGTCGGTACAATATAGCTTGGATCCAGGCTATACTTTTACAACTAAATTTTGTAACAGTATTGTCTGTCGTGGTTTGTAATTAATTACTATTTAGAGTTATCGAAGCACCTATAAATCTAGTTTCCGTTTTATATTTCATATTTGCATTTTACGTACGTTAGCGGAGAACTGCGATAATCTTTATTCGCTCTTCAGGCATGTTATAATCGTTAATATAACTTCCTTCGTATATATACAGGTCCACTTATATATTTTTTATATATTTGATATCAGTTAAAATTTTGGGGAAAACATATTCAATAAATATTTATATAGTATTATTTACTTGTGCAGTTATTGATTTGTATGTGTATTTAGATCGCTTTTATAGATATTACGCCTTGGGGGCACGTTATCGTATCTACGACCTCCGTGTGGTGTATGAACTCTAATTACAATTTAACAGTAATTCACGGTGGTGCCCTTTTTATCTATTATTATTAGAGAACGGACACGCTTACCACATGACGCAAAGCCCAGTGCAGTACTGGCGAAAGGCTGTATTTCTAAAATATTTAATTTTATTTATATAATTGGAAAACAAACGGGTGGTGATCTATAAAATTACGAAATACATATGTATTTGTTGAAAAGTTGTATTTTTAAAGTTTTTAATTTTATTTCTATAATTGGAGCATTTTTATTTGTTCATTTTGTCGTTCAAGTTGAGTAAAGGAGTATTAATATTGACTAGCAATAGTTTCTCAAGGTTTTTTCTGTCAATTTTGTTCTCTTTGAATTAAGTATATCCTTATAAATAGAAAACGTCCTTTCTACATCGCAACTGGTTATAGGTGCATACTGGAAATATTCTTTTATTTCTTCATATTTAGCCGTTAGATTTTGTGGAATTGTCTCCATACATAATTGCTGCAATGTAATTAAATCTGGATTTCTATTAAGAATTGCTTCAAACTTTTGCCGAAGGCCACATCCGAAGTCACTTGGAATACTTTTCAAATTATTAACAGCCACATCTAATGTGGTTAATCCGTCATTTAATTTGAGATTTCGGTTTTCAAAATAAGTGATTAGTTTTGGCAATTTTCCAAAGTGTTCGTGAAGAAAGTACAACTGATTTTTTAAATTTGGGATTTGTGTGAGCTCCTTGCACTTACCAATACTTCTAGCATCTTCCTGTAGCAGTGTTACGAAATGTTTTAGACTATCGAAATTCTCAGCATAATAACTAGTAGCTTCCAGCCATGTTCCCCATCTAGTTATTACTGGAGTGGGAGGCACTGACAGAGATGGAAATTTTTTCCTGAAAAGAGCTACTCTCAATGGTGCTTTTCTAAAAACTTTTTTAAAAGCTGATGCAAGTCTATCAACTTCCGGAAAAGTGTCTCTGATATATTCACAGATTCTGTGGAGAGCATGTGCTACACAAGTAATATGCAGCATATTAGGATATGTTTTCTTCAATAGTCTACCCGTTTTTAACATATACGCAGCACTATCACTGACAAATAAAAGTATTTTTTCTTTGTACGTGGCGTCCGAATGAAGCATTTTTTGCATATTCTCCTTAATGGTTTCAGCAACTGTTTCCGCATCAACTCTATTTATAACACTTGTTGCTATTACATATGAGTTATAGGGAATAGTTGGATGTAGTACACTAGCTACAACATTTACCACACAGCGTCCTAACATATCCACCGTTTCGTCGGCGCTTATCCATATGTATTGATTTAAAAGATGGCTTCTAATGCGTTCTACTGTTCTCGTATAGCACCTAGAAACATAATATTTGCGTAAAGTTGATTCATCAGGAACATTTCGACCAGTATATTTTTTCAGAAATGTCTTCAAAATTGGATTGTTCAATTTAAATAATGGAATATTAGCTGCCATAAAAGTTTCACAGAGTTCTTCGTTAAAATTGTCAGATTCCAACGGGTTCAATTTTTTTTCGTGTTTTAACGATCCTACTTAACGTTTTACGGTTGATTTATTGCAATTTTTCAATAACGTTTCACACACTTCACAATCAATTTCGGAATCATCTAGATCTTCGGAATATTCTAGATCCAAATAAACGAAATTAAACAACGAAATTTTGTGCACACTTACGTGAAAATAATTGGAAGATGTTGCTTAAATGAAAAGAAAAGGCATGTACGTGCTATTGCTCTTACGAAATATGATAAACTTATTTATTTTATCTACGTACACGACACCACTGAAAACACTGTATTCTCCGAATACAATAGCTGGGTTGTCCATTGTTATCGCTGCGAGACCAGGTGGCCGAGTAAGTCAAACAAATACTTCATTGAATTACGCCGGGATGTACTGAGCGACGTTATACACAATTCAAATTGCCGATTGCGTTTTATGGAAATTGCATCCGTTCTATAATTATTATAGACAGACACTCAACGACGCTTCGAAAATAACCCCGTCGTCTTCACTGACTTTAGCCTGGGTAGTGGATAGTGAATTGTATCTTCACTATCAACCCTCTCACATAGATAAGTCTGGAATTCTGCAGCATTCCTGCAATATATCGAAAAATAACAGAAGCCAATTTAGTGAGATTTATTTTTGCTGTTTACCCATCACACTGTTTGGAATATTGTTTTACTGTCTGACCATCATCTTGCATCGTCTTTCAATTAAGAATTAAAAAGTTCCGACGACGATTTTTGAAATATATCTCGTTTAAAACTGACCGCCAGTATTCTGTTAAGGGTATCGACTATAATTCATTACTCGAACGCCACAGTTTTCAATTCCTTGTTGAGTGCAGATAAAGACATCAATCAATATTCTTACGGAAATTAGTAAATTGGATTATTGACTTTCCTAGCCGTCCATTTAGATACATTTTAACGTTTATATTAATGACTTCAAGAACTAATTGATTGATAAACTCGTTTTTAAACAATATATGTAGAAAGATGTTCATTACACAGATATTTTTCATTATTTAAAAAGTGTATGAACATGTAATGCAATATAGTTTGTGTGTTAGTTTAAATTAAAATTTATAGCTAAGTATATATTCACTATAAATTGTTCATTATTGTCCTGTAATTGGTCTTGGCAATAAATATTATTATTATTATTATTAGAATGACTTATTGCATGCACATCTGCATTTATAACATTATATAACACAACTACAATTATGCACTTAGAGTTAAAAAATTAATCTTAAATAATCTAATATTTACCGTGTATAGTGTACGTAAATAATAAAAGTCAAATTGTATATGCAGTTAGCAATACAAAACTTTATTATATATAATGTATACAGGTATCCGAGGAAATAACCACATGTGCTTATATCATTGTAAAAGTTTAAATTTTCGCAAATAAATTATTTTCTTGTCTACTATCGATTGCGAAAAAACTAAGTAATTGGATGCAGGATAGGCAAATTGATTTTTTGGTATTAATTATCTAGGAATATGGCATCGAATACATACTGTGCATATTCGCCTCAGGATAAGGTCGTTGGTCTCGAAACAAGATCGTTATCGAAGAATTTTGACAGCTGCTTTGTTGTTGTTAAGATAATTCATCTAGGTGACACGAAGTTATGTATAAATGATATACATATATTTAAAAACCTTAATAAAAACTTGAATACTACGTAGTGGTGTCTTAGTAGTGTAGGTGTTACTGAAATGTAAATGGAGGCTGTATTAAATACATTCACAATTTTTTTTTTATTTATAATGTTTCCGTGGTCATTAAACTGTATTGAAAATACTTATATTATTAAATTTCGCGTATATCTAAAACAATTTTATCACGTTTCCAAATTGTTTTTTTTATGGAGATCGATTTCAAAATCTGCATCAAATTCTTAAGTTGAAACAAACGTTATAGCATCATGGACATCTCCACCGAGAAATTTCTTTCTTCAGTCGTCTAAACATATTAAAGTAAAACAGACCTTAAATCGCCGACTAATTGAATTTACTATATATATACAGGGTGTTTGATCACTCGTATGCATAATTTGGAGGGTATGAAGTTCCAAAATTGTATAATGTATTACCAAAAAATCGCATAGAAAAAGTTTTCAAATAAGTGGGGAAAAAAAGAAGAAAATATGGGAAAATGTTTTTATGACGGTCTGCATGCATAGTGTAAGTACGTGTGTGTGTGTGTGCCTTTTACGTAATTTTTATGTTATCGACTGTTATTTAAAGGGAAAATGCTGACCTGTAAACAATAGACCCACTTGTCGAATATATGGCGCTATTTTGTTTACAGTATTATATTAAGACATTTACTGCTGAAACTTTGATGTTCGTATTTGTACCGACCACTGAAATTGAATTAAGAGATACTGGACGAAGAAAAATTATTTCATTCAATATTTTGTAATTGGATATCTAAAGAAGTAGGTGAGTAGGTATCTTATTATTTTTATTTATCATTGATGAATGTGTTTACATAAAGCAAACATGCATCAACCTTTAAACCATATTTTTTTATTGCACATCTGTTAGCGTTGTAATAGAAACAATTTTATAAATGACCAGTCTAGTAAAAGAAGCAAAGAAAGGCATATTTATTTACTACGTTTTCTTTTTTTGTACAGGTCACTGTACTGTGTGTTTGAACTAACTAAACAGCCAATTCTAGTAATTTATCACTTACCAACCTCAACACAATATGTACTAACATAAAAACGTTGAATTTTTCTTCAAAATCAACACAATTTAAAAAAAAATTTTGGAGGATATTTAAATAATGAACGTACATATACATACTGTTTATATTATATCAACGAGTAAAGAAACACCCAGTATATATATATATATATATATATATATATATATATATATATAGATAATTATTTCGTGACCTTTGTATGTTATGGTAGATTCAATTAGTTGGCGATTTAAAGTCTGGTTTTACTTAAAAATGTATATATTTAAAACAATCTTACATGTTTCGATATATGATGCCTATCTCAAAGAATTTATATTTTAAATTCCTTGAAAAAGGCATCATATGTCGAAACATGGTAATTGAATCTACTATATATATATATATATATATATATATATATATATATATATCTTCTTCTTCTTTCGATAGGCGTATCGCCTGTTTAGTTCCGGTTTCTTTGTGGCGGCAGTTCTTGTGAATTTGATTGCCAGCTGTCTCGCCAGCGTTTTGGTGGTCGTCCTATGGGTCTTCTTCCGTGAGGTATGTTGTTTCGTACTATTCTGGCCATTCTGTCGGGATTCATTCGGCTGACATGGTGGTTCCATTCTCTTCTTCTTTTCCGTATCCATCTGACTACGTCATCCGTTTGACACTTCTCCCTTATATCTGTATTTCTTTGCCTATCATGTAATGTGTATCCTGTTATCGTTCTTAGAGTCTTCATTTCGGTTGTTCTTAGTATCCTCTTTGTTATCGTCGTTTCCGCTCTCGTCTCCGCACCATATGTCATCACCGGTCGAACGCATGTTTTGTATATCCTTGATTTGCATTCCGTACTTAGGTGTTTGTTTCTCCAGATTGGATACCTAAGATGTCCCGATATTGCTGCTGCTTTGTTTACTTGTTTCCTCACCTCATCACCCAAAAACCCTGCGCTTGTAATTTTGCACCCAAGGTATTCGATTGACATGGTTTGGTCGACGGTCTTATTTTCTATTACCAATTTGCAGCGTACAGGTTCTTTTGCTATGGTCATGCATTTGGTCTTGTCTATGGAAATTTCCATGTTGTGTTTTCCTGCCTGTTTGCTGAAAGCATGTAACATTCTTTGTAGGTCGTCCTCTGATTCCGCAATAAGTACTGCGTCATCAGCATAGCATATTATATTTATGTTGTGTATGCCTATCCGATATCCTAATCCGGTGTTCTTTACAGCTTTCACCAGCTCATCCATGATTGCGTTGAATAATAAAGGACTGAGACTATCGCCTTGACGGATGCCTGTTGTGGTTCGTAGGTGTTGTGTTAGGGTGAGGTTGGTGCGTATTTGCGTTCTTGTGTTTGTGTTTAG